>VDFB02000002.1:171374976-171492714 GCA_007258455.2 Sequoia sempervirens
TATTCAGCAATTTCTTATGTAAATGTACTCAGTTAAATTTCTTAAGTGAACTAAACTCACTGTTCACCTGTAGCCTTCAGAAAGCAATCCTGATCGTTATGAATGCACAGTTGGTTTCGTTGCTTGATGGATAACTCTGTTTTACTCTTTTAGTTGTTCTCATTTCATTTGATAATGCATCTTTACCTCAACCCGTTTAAAGAATAGGGCAACATGCCGAGCTCTACCCTTGTGGGAGCTCATTTTCCTCCACATGCTTGGTCTTTGAATAATGTTCAACTTCATGACTTTACCTATACCTGCACATGGAAACAAACAATGTTAGCATAAAAACAGAACATGATGATCATGATGTTGTTATCTTTCCTTCAGCTCATTTCCTTCATACTGCACTTGATTGACTGTTTCAATGCATTGTTAATAGTATGTTGTACTATTGTGGGTGCTCCATATAAGTTACATCATAATCGGAGCCACTGACATCCCTCTTTTCCTCTTATAGGTCGATGGAGCTCAAGAAGGCAAGGTGCACCATTCGGCATCGAACGTCGATAATCAGGCAATGATGATTATGCTGTCACTTATGTGTTTTCCTTTCTGTATCTTCAGTAGTGCAATGTGCTATTAGCAATATGTCATCACGGTTATATCCATGGCTTGTGTGGATCTTTGATTTCAATTCTGCTTTTCAATTGAAAAGGAAATGCATTTTCATGCAATGTTGTAAAATCATTCTGATTGTTGAAATCAAATGAAGCCCTGTAAAATATGAGTTTTTTACGAAATAAATGAAAGCATCTAAAATGCTATTATGCTCATTTACTCAATTCTATATTTCTTTTAAATCTGCAACATTTGAATGGCACTCTGAAACTCTATTACTTCACTAAAATGCATAACTGTTACTCGATGCAAAAAGTGATGCGAAACAACATTTAAAATTCAATATGCAATTCCACTTAATGTTAAATAACAATCAGCCAGCTCCTCCATTTGAGCTGAGGCAAAAATATGTAACAATACACACATGACCAGATCCACACTTACATAGGTGGCTTCACTTGTACAAGGGCGGTTGTACATATAGGTGGATACACAATCTTCAAGGATAGATACACAACATAGGTGGATTTTTAATCTTCAGAGGTGAATATATAAACGAGCGGTTGTGCAACCTTTAGGGGCGAATCTACTGTGTTCTTGGGTGATTCTACCCTGAACATCAACGAAAACATAAGGTATAAAAAATCAATTTTGGGTGAATTTTTTACATCTCTTTACTATTTTCCTTTCCAAAAAATATTCTCTAAGGGCTTCGCCCCTGGACCCCTTATGCGAGGGATCACATTCTTCCCTTTGCACCCCCTATCGTTGGGGTGGGTGTCCCAACACCCTTCAAGGTAACACTCCTTTTCTTTTGATTATTTTTGGTATCTAATCATCTTCTTTTATAGCTTGATATCACTTTTCCAAGACCAAAAAACAAAGTACTAACATATCTTCTACAGGTTTACAATCAAAGATCTTTTTTTAATCACTAATCTAGGCATGCTTCAATTTCACTAAAGGGTCAATTTATTGTTTTATTGTGTTTGGGATTTTTTGTTGGCATATGCTCTCCCCTTGCACCATTCAATGAACCTAGGGATCAGAAACCATGAAATAATCCATATCCTTTGTGTTACCTAGGTGTGCTAGTTTATGTGTATGCTCTCTCCTTGCGCTATGTGTGAGCCTGGAGATCATAAATTCTTAGCATCACCTTCCCTTTAAGAGGTATGCTTGGGTATTTCATCACCCCAAGGGACAACCTCAACCATGTGAACTAGTGGGGTATATAAAGGTGGGGGAATGAAATTTGTACCCCAATCTAGTCAAGTCATGTTTAGCGAATCTTCAATGTTTGGGTGATTCTAGAATATGAGTGTAGGGTTGGTCTAAACAACTTGACTAGCATTCCCAACCCATGCTTTTTATGGGCTAGTGTTCATGGATGGGCCTCATGTACCCTCCTAGTATTTAGAGGACTCACTAGATCGCATGTTTCAGCCTAGATTAAGACCTTTCGGTCATTGCTTAGTGTGGTGCAAGGTATAGTATAATACTTGAAGCTACTCACCATGTATCTTCCTACGTAGAGGTAAGAGATCTTTGGGAAAGGTCTCAAGACCTCCAAAGAAATGGGAAAGGTGAGCCCTTGTGCCACTAGATCCCTATCTGCCAACTCTTGACTGAGCGATGCCTAGCACCAATCTTAAGATATTAGCCTCACGGTTGGTGGGCCTACACTAAGTTAACACTCCCACTTGACTAATATAGGCTCATTCTTTTTAGCATGTTTTCCTGTGCCTACAAGTGAATCTCTTCAATTCATCTCTTCATCATCCATCTTATGTATATCTGCTTATGGTCTTTAGTCCTTTTGTCAGTCTCTATCCAATCATCCTTGGGTGATCCTATTTTATTCTTCAGCGAATCTGCCTAAGCAGTCATCCCTAGTTTGTATCCAATCATCCTTGGGTGATCTTGCTTTTTTTGTGGGTGGATCTACCTAGTTCATCCTCCCATCATCTCTAGATAGGTGATCCTACATTATTCTTGGGCGAATACGCTTTTTCCATAGGTGCATCCACTCTGTTCATGGGCAGTTGTGCTCCCCTATCCTATGAATCATTCTATATAGGCAGATACACCCTATCCATAGGTGGATCCATTGGTCACCTCTATCATCCTTCATAGGTGCATCTACCTTCCAACCAGTCATCCAAAATTCTTAGGTATATTTGTACTATTATTGGGAAGATTTGATCTACATACAAAATCTAGAGAGTGAATCCCTCCTATCATAGTTAGCCATACTCCTCTCGAGTCTAAAACTAAAATAAAATCATTTTTCCTCTCCATATCTATCTCCAAACAATCTCTTTCATCTCATCGAACACCATCAACCTATCCAAAATATCATCCCCTTTGAACAAGGAGTTAGCTAAACCAATCTTATCCACATTTGAATCATCCACCATCCAAAATCCAACCTCCAATACTTAAATTGAGTTCCTAAATCTAAAATTAGTCATCCGTCATAACACTTTCTTGGGACCTAACCCTATCCTAATATATTAATCCCTCATACAAACTATTTAACCTCAATCCAAAGGTATAGTTTACATTGATCTCTTCTTTTTCTTGAGAACTTATCCTATCTCAAGTAGGAAATCCATCTATTGATGATGTTTTCTGCACAACAACTCAGACAAAATATAATATCCTATCTCTCTTGAAAGGTAAATTTCTATCAGCAAGCCTCAAGAGATAACCCCAAGGTCTCTAATGTCAGGTCTTGACAATGCATGAACAACTCAGTGATAAATGTGAAAATGTTGGTAATCACAAAGGGACCATACTACAAGCAAAGACTGAATCTTGAATTTATCAGATCTGGAAATGTAATGATACTTCAATCCTAAATCTAATTCAAATGATAAAGAAATAACAAAAGATTAGGGTTTCAAAGAGATATCTAAGATTAAAACTACTCCTAAGATTAACAATGCAAATGATGAAATACTTGAAATGGACCAATCCCTCATAAACTAATTCATGCTTGACCAAGATAAATCTACAATCTTACAGAAACAGTGCAATCTTCTAAGGCATTAAAGATTTTTCGATCATGAACATTCATCCAAGACAACCCAATTGCAATTGAAATGAATAAATCTCCACAATTGAACTAGGCACAATGAATATAAAGGTCCAGGCTAACTTTGCAAAGCAACTAACAATCAACTAGATGCAAAAAGTATGGACCAGGGATTGCTGCAACACTTCAAGCATTAAATCATAAACACCATTGAATCAGATCTAAATCTAAATCTAACATATATGTAATACCCTTGAGCAATTTTGACTAATGGGAATCCTAAAATTTTGTAGGAATGCAGTCTCTAGTTCAGTCCAATGTTGGATAAACCCGGCAGGTAAGTGATTATACCAATAGAACACATCTTCTCCTAAGGAATAAGGAAAGAGCCTACATGCTACATCCTCATGATTGATTCCTTTATCCTTAAGGCTAGTCTGAAAGATCCTGATATGCTCTTCAGCAGTTCTATTGGGGTCATTAACATGGAACTTTGAACAAAAGTGTTCAGGATTCTTGGGCATGACATTGTAATTAGCAAAACTCAATGGAGATGGGTTATTAGGTAGGAAAGCCATTGGTGGAGGTGGGGGTGGTAATGGCTGATTTATGACTGGATGAGGTTGTGGAATGGGAATGTCCTTAGACTTAGACTCAGATGAACTTGACAAAGATGAGAATGATGGAGATGATGGAGGTGGTTGGGTGGATGATGATTCTCCCTTTCTGTTGATCCTTCTTGACCTAGTAGGGACTAGTAACTCTTGAAATTCCTCCTCTCTTAGAGTAGATCTGGTTCTTCTTCTTAATCTTTTAGGAGAGATGGTAGACATAAATTGATCCAGCTTAGCTTATTCAAGCCCTCCTAGCGCCAATTTGTTGATGATATTTTCTGCATAGCAACAACTCAGACATAATATAATATCCTATCTCTCTTGAAAGGTAAATCTCTATAAGCAAGCCTCAAGAGATAACCCCAAGGTCTCTAATGTCAGGTCTTGACAATGCATGAACAACTCAGTGATAAATGTGAAAATGTTGGTAATCACAAAGGGACCTTACTACAAGCAAAGACTGAATCTTGAATTTATCAGATCTGGCAATGTAATGATACTTCAATCCTAAATCTAATTCAAATGATAAAGAAATAACAAAAGATTAAGGTTTCAAAGAGATATCTAAGATTAAAACTACTCCTAAGATTAACAATGCAAATGATGAAATACTTGAAATGGACTAATCCCTCATAAACTAATTCCTGCTTGACCAAGATAAATCTACAATCTTACAAAAACAGTGCAATCTTCTAAGGCATTAAATATTTTCAGATCATGAGCATTCATCCAAGACAACCCAATTGTAATTGAAATGAATAAATCTCCACAATTGAACTAGGCACAATGAATATAAAGGTCCAAGCTAACTTTGCAAAGCAACTAACAATCAGCTAGCTGCAAAAAGTATGGACCAGGGATTGCTGCAACACTTCAAGCATTAAATCATAAACACCATTGAATCAGATCTAAATCTAAATCTAACATATATGTAATACCCTTGAGCAATTTGAAAGATAGAATCATAAGAACCATGCAAGATAAATCAACACAAAAGAGATCACCAGAAAATCACAATGTCTTCAATTGTATTGAATCACCAAATTTTAGCAACAATTCCAATGTTCTGTTACAGCACTTGCTCAAAAATTCACTAACTTCTACCTTTGCTCTACTACCTAATTCACTCTTGTAACAAGACTATCTTTTTCTGTGTATTCTATCTATTCTATATATTACAAATGAGGCGAAATGCCTAAATTATAGAGAACCCCAAAGCATGTCAGCCCAATAAGGTTTTTTACAATCATAAAATATCCAAAACAAGTCAGCCCAACCAATGTTTACAATAAAAACGGCCATAAAATAGGTCATCCCAAGGAGAATTCAAAAATAGAACAAATTAGCATTTAATGCATGAACTCAATCCAGGTCGGCCTAGAATCTTCAATGCAATTCAGACCAAGGCACAAATTTCAATGCAGCCCCATATTAACTGCTTCCTTCCATTCTTATCTTGAGTGCACCTCACCAAGTCGGCCAAAGGGGTGGGGTAACCTGTGCTTGAATTTCTTCATAGTTTAAACTTCATCTCCAGAACCTCCTTGACGACTCAGCAAAAATTCAGATTGCACTCAGCAAAAACCACCATTAATATCCATTATAACACTATTATAACATGAAGATCAAGATTAGCCCATCATTAGTAACATATTCATGATCCAAATAAACTTGAACACAAATCGAAATCAACCCAGAAACGTCACTCAATCGCAAACAACACAGTTCAGGATTTTCACCCCTTCGCGGAATCCGGGCCAAAAGGGAGATTCCGGAAAAATCCGGGCCAGGCAGATTCCGGTGAAAAGAACATGAAAACACCCATAAGTAACATAATCTGACCATTATCAACCAAGAAACAGCATGAGAGATCTTAAAATATCTCAGATTAAACATCAAATGCATATTCATTCATTAACAACCCATGTTATTTTATAATCCTTCATTTTCCACTAAATTTTGGGAAAATTCGGTCGAGACGGATTTTCACGAACGGAGCAATAATCTGCAGATTCTGTAAAAACAAAGGCACAAAGGATTTTCAGGAAAATCTGGATGAGATGGAAATCCGCGGGGAAGGCGAAACTCTGGAAAACTTGCGAAGGTCGGGAAAAATAGGAGAAAATGGAAAGTCGGGAAAATCCGCCAGCACAGGAAAATCCTGAAGCTGACAGAAAACCCGAATATCAGCAATCTCACACAATCTCACTCAAATTGATCGAAGATGACAAATTTGAGGAACTTGGGCATGGAAATCGTTTAACTTGAACCTCCAACAGATCTTCCTTGAATTCTAGGTTCATTAGAAAGAAAATCAAGACGAAATGGTGATGCCCTAGGCATGAAACCCTAAATTTTAACCATGAACGCATAGAGCAAGCTTGAGACAAACTCATTAGGATGCCAACGATAAAGCATAAAGGCACAGAACTCCAAAAATCAACCAAGTTTGGAAACTCGACGGCAAGACAAAAATTTAGGAAAATCCAGCCCAGGCAGAATTTCGCGAACACCAGAAATCTTTGAACCATGGTGCAAAGCAAACAAGGCCGGACTCTGAGCGCAATCCGGGAAAATCCGAACGGGGCAGAAAATCCTGAATTGGGGTAAAAACCCAAATTTGGCCCAAAACTTAAGTTTTTCAATATGCAACTTGGGGAAAACACTTGGGCAAGCAAGATAAACATATTAAGCACATATCAAGGCAATGCAAATCTTCAAAATCAAAGGGCCAAATCAACAAGAGAAAAAGCAAAAGAGGGTCCCTGCTTTTAGTGGGGCGTGTGTGCAAAAACTGCACAACAAATGGTAACTCTGCTGAGAAAATGCTTTAAAGCATTTGATGACGAACAGGAATCAAGAACCCAGAATCTCTGGTTTCGATCTCACTATCAGACAAACAAATCAAAATACAAGATCAAAGAATCAAAACCAAAGGTGGACTGAACCTTCCATAGACTGAAAATCCAAGTGTGTGCATATGAGTTCATTTTCCTCCTTGAGCTACTGCGGAAACCAAGTTCAATCAGGACAGGCTACGTAAAGATTCTAACTCCAAAAGCAACCTGGATAGAGCCTCGTTGCCAATCAAGCATTTATAGCCCCGACAGGTTATCATTGTGACTCTCCCGAACATAGCTCTATTTCAAGCCAGCGTCCATATCCCCGATAGAGATATTCGGATACCCCTAATAAGTTGAATTCATTCTTTTGATTTTCAATATTTCACTTTTCTTTTCTTTTGATATTCTTTTCTTTTCACTTTTTCTTTTCAACCTATGAACAATGAAGTTCACACTCAGGACTGAGAACCATAGTGGCACTGAAGCAAAAATAAGATTTTTCACCTGACAAGACTTCACAAGGATCCTACTGCAACTTCAGGATTTTAAGATGTATAAAAGATATAAGATTTCAGAATACTTCAAATTCAAATCAAACCAGTGACCCATCCTCCTTAAATCAAACATTTAGATTGCATGACGATAACAAAGACCTCAACCATCCTTTCAGGACACAGGATTAAAGTTCATCAAGGAAATACTCAGAACAGTCCCAGACAAAAGAATATTTGCTATGCAGGTGCAACACATTTCGAAGAAAACAAGAAGGCCTCCAAAGCAAGAGCAGAGCAAAACACACCAAACCAAAAGAAAATCCATACTAAAGAAAGCAAGAGAAGAAAAGAAAACTTAATGAGAGCAGAGCAATCCACATTTATTCAAATCAAACTATATACAAAGAAACACCAAAATGACTCATCACCAGACATGATAAACTAAGACCTACACCTACTTGAATTTTTAGTGCATGAACAAGCAATAAGGTGAAAGTAATAGTCCTTAAGAATGCAAACTTATCTTTATATTCAGCAAAATAAGGCTCAATAATGCAACACTCAAACTCAACCTTATAATCATGAATGATCAGCAATCGAGGCAACTCATTGAAACCATGATTAATCTGTATGTAAGCTGTCTTTCCTAAACTTCCATAATCGAATTGATAAGCTTCAGAATTTTTAGTAAAGAAAGAGACAACCTGATTTTGTACTGCTATAGACCGGATGTGGTATTCATCATTCTTCAATTGTAAAGAGCTGATATCTATGTCCTCAGGAGGTATCCACTGATGGTACAACAATCCCCTTGTGTTGGAAACATGCAATACAAAACTGGAGACATCACTATGCAACACAAAGTGAAATTTAGATTGAACAAGCCCAGAATGATCAACATGGAAATTTTTGCCTTTAAGCACATTTTCACTTGCAGCTGTGTGATCATGCCCACCAATTATGACTGTAATATTACTATTTTCAGCATCATTCAAATCTTCTTGCATATCAATATGAGCCACATTAGTTATCTCATCATTGATGCATAAAGTCTATAAATTTTCAGTGCTTAATTCATCAACAGACAAAGAAAAAATAGAGTTTGATAAACGAGAGAACTCCCTGAATTCTTCCTCTGTTGGCATTGGTTCAGACTTTTGATCACAGTCATCAGGAATGTTGACCACTCCATTAAGTGCTTCCTCATGTTTTTCAAGACATTCATCAGCAACTTGTTGAAATTCTCCCATTGGAGCCTTTTGTGTATCCCACGCATGTTGTGGCAGTTGTATTTGTTCTTCCACCTCTTTTATGGCTGCCTGACACTAGAAGTAGGTGAATTATGAATGCTCTTCCTCATGTATCCTGCACCAAGCTGGTAACAACAAGTCCTCTAGGTCAATTCTATAACTCAAGCTTGACCAATCTTTTATAATCCTGGCAACAAACTCCTCATATCTAGTCTATATTAGATCCTTCTTTTGAATGAATTCCTAGAAATTATCTAGTAAACTGAGCTGACTGTCTTCAAGATCATCCTCATTTTCAACTGGTTCCACCAAGGCTTCAGTAGTACTAGATTCTGTTGTAAGGTCAAAAGGCATTGTGTGAAACATAAGGACTTCCTCAACATCTGACTCCTCAAAAGGGGCTGCAAGCACATAATTACCCATACTTCCGAAATCAGAATTTCATTGGAAGTATTTTGATACTCTGTGATCATATAATTCATCATAGGTTCCCTTTCAATTCTAATCTGGTTTGGCATTCCCTTCCAAGGAAGCCACATATGAGAGTTATCAGTTGATACATATCCATTCATGGCTTTGGTAAAATCTCTTCCCAGAATCAGGCCATAAGCATCAGGTATATCAGCCACTTGTATATTGATAACCTGATGAATCCTAGGGTTAGAAGCAACCTGCATATGAATCATATTTAATTCCCCTACAACATTAACTTTAGTTCTATCCAATTGTGTAACTTTCTTTTGGGAATCAGCAGGAGTTATACCCAAAGCTCGACAGACACCAAAAGGCATTACATTAGTGGAAGCACATGAATCTAACAAGCAATTGTGCAAGTGCTTACCAAATATGCGGATAAAAATTAGGAATGGAGGAGTCTCTATTTTCCCTTGAAACAGAGTTAAGGGAGTATCTACTTGAGCAACCTGAGTCCTATCTTTCTCTTTTCCCTTATCTCTAGGAGGCACATGAACTTGATTATGAGTTAGATTTTTCCTTTCTACTGTTTGAGAGTTAAATACCTTATTGATACTTTCACTAACTGATCTATCTTGTGGTATGGAATTTGAATTGTAAGCTCCTAGAACTACTTTCCTAATGGTTGGAACCCTTAATAACTCAAATGCAGATAGACTTACCTTTAGCTTCTTGAGTTCTTCTGGAACATATGTGGCTAGTTGTTCTTCACTCAGATCAGCAGGGGTCTCTTTTGGGTAGTCCACCACTCTGTCTTTGCTTACTTCAATACTCCTTCCTTTTGATATGTCCATTTGTGCTTGTCCTCCCTTTGACAGATACTGTTTAGACACATGAGGATACGATGGATTATTGTTGGCATTAGGATTTGGAGGTGTTGTGAAGTTGTTTGGAGGGATGGAGGTGGTAAAGGGGCCTCCAGCTGGTGGATGTCTATGTGGCATGTCTCTCAAATTATACTTCTTAATAGGCCTCTGGAAAGTCTACACCTCTTCAACATAAGCTTCTTCTTCATCCAAGGGGCCATTGTCATTTACTAGATTTTCATCAAACAACTGTGAAATTTCATCTCCATTGCACACTTGATCTTCCTCTTCCTTGACCTAGTCTAATTCTTCTTCAGGCACATTGTCTTTGCTCTATGGAAAAGGAGCATGATTCAGTACTAACACTAGTGAATCATAGGGAGTAGATGGAACCATCTCCTGACTACTTGAATTGTTCTCCACTTCATACTAGAAGATTGAAGCTGCTATTTGGAACTCATGACAATCTAACTCAGAATGTTGACTCGTTTTATGGAGCCTACACCATCTTGATAAAGCAGCTTCAACTAAATGCACACCACTAGGAGGCTTCTCTTGACTGACTGGATGATTGAATGGTTGATCCAATGGGGTAGGGACTCCTCCATTGTTGGGCCTTGTATTCCAAGTCCTATTCTGTCTAGGTGGCTATCTCCTGTCAAACCCTTGTCCACCACCTTGACCTCTATCAAAATTTTGGCTTGAGGATTGTCCTTTATCATAATTTTGTCCTCTATCACTGCTATATCCCCTGTCATTATTATACCCTCTTTCGTTGTTGTATCCTCTTTCATTGTTGTATCCTATGTCAAAATGTTGTCCTTGTTGATTTTCTTGATTTTCTCTGCTCTGATTGGACTGCATATTTCTCTGAGCAGCTTGCAACTGACTATTTTGGTTCCTCAAGTAAGTTACCTCCATATTCAGCTTCTTCACTTGCTCGGTCAAGTCATCCAGTCTCTCCTGGTTAGGATTCCTATATGGAGGTTGGCTCACATTATTTTGGGAATATCCTACTGTAGTGTTGGTACTCAATGACTGGTTCAAAACTTCAGAATTATGCAGATATGGGGGATAGCTAGCTTGAGATTGTGGATGAAGAGGTTGATTCACATTTTGTTGGGGATAGCTGACTGTAGGTGGAATTTGACTCACTGGAGGCCCTGGGTGGGGAACCATAGGCAACTAAGGAACTTGATTCATGATTGGAGTATGATTAGTGAGAGCCTGATTGAGAGCTAGGACTTGTCCAGGGTGAGCAGCGGTTCCTAACGATGGTAAAGGTCCAGAAAAATGTTGTCTTAGGGCAGTGCTAACCTTTATAGCCTCTGCCTAGGCATCAAGAAAAGTATTAGGAGGATTATTTCTCCATTTCATGAAGGTAGCTGTTAGACTATCAAGTCCCTCATAATAGACTTCTAAAGCAGTGGCATCATCAACAACATAGGGGGCTGCAGTTGGGTATAGGCATGATGAAACCTATTGTTAAAGGACCCTATAGGCTCATGGACTTCTCTCTTAACATTAGTGAACTAAAGATAGATCTCATTGGGACTAATGGGAATCCTAAAATTTTGCAGGAATGCAGTCTCTAGTTCAGTCCAATGTTGGATAAACCCGGCAGGTAAGTGATTATACCAATAGAACACATCTTCTCCTAAGGAATAAGGAAAGAGCCTACATGCTACATCCTCATGATTGATTCCTTTATCCTTAAGGCTAGTCTGAAAGATCCTGATATGCTCTTCAGCAGTTCTATTGGGGTCATTAACATGGAACTTTGAACAAAAGTGTTCAGGATTCTTGGGCATGACATTGTAATTAGCAAAACTCAATGGAGATGGGTTATTAGGTAGGAAAGCCATTGGTGGAGGTGGGGGTGGTAATGGCTGATTTATGACTGGATGAGGTTGTGGAATGGGAATGTCCTTAGACTTAGACTCAGATGAACTTGACAAAGATGAGAATGATGGAGATGATGGAGGTGGTTGGGTGGATGATGATTCTCCCTTTCTGTTGATCCTTCTTGACCTAGTAGGGACTAGTAACTCTTGAAATTCCTCCTCTCTTAGAGTAGATCTGGTTCTTCTTCTTAATCTTTTAGGAGAGATGGTAGACATAAATTGATCCAGCTTAGCTTATTCAAGCCCTCCTAGCGCCAATTTGTTGATGATATTTTCTGCATAGCAACAACTCAGACATAATATAATATCCTATCTCTCTTGAAAGGTAAATCTCTATAAGCAAGCCTCAAGAGATAACCCCAAGGTCTCTAATGTCAGGTCTTGACAATGCATGAACAACTCAGTGATAAATGTGAAAATGTTGGTAATCACAAAGGGACCTTACTACAAGCAAAGACTGAATCTTGAATTTATCAGATCTGGCAATGTAATGATACTTCAATCCTAAATCTAATTCAAATGATAAAGAAATAACAAAAGATTAAGGTTTCAAAGAGATATCTAAGATTAAAACTACTCCTAAGATTAACAATGCAAATGATGAAATACTTGAAATGGACTAATCCCTCATAAACTAATTCCTGCTTGACCAAGATAAATCTACAATCTTACAAAAACAAGTGCAATCTTCTAAGGCATTAAATATTTTCAGATCATGAGCATTCATCCAAGACAACCCAATTGTAATTGAAATGAATAAATCTCCACAATTGAACTAGGCACAATGAATATAAAGGTCCAAGCTAACTTTGCAAAGCAACTAACAATTAGCTAGCTGCAAAAAGTATGGACCAGGGATTGCTGCAACACTTCAAGCATTAAATCATAAACACCATTGAATCAGATCTAAATCTAAATCTAACATATATGTAATACCCTTGAGCAATTTGAAAGATAGAATCATAAGAACCATGCAAGATAAATCAACACAAAAGAGATCACCAGAAAATCACAATGTCTTCAATTGTATTGAATCACCAAATTTTAGCAACAATTCCAATGTTCTGTTACAGCACTTGCTCAAAAATTCACTAACTTCTACCTTTGCTCTACTACCTAATTCACTCTTGTAACAAGACTATCTTTTTCTGTGTATTCTATCTATTCTATATATTACAAATGAGGCGAAATGCCTAAATTATAGAGAACCCCAAAGCATGTCAGCCCAATAAGGTTTTTTACAATCATAAAATATCCAAAACAAGTCAGCCCAACCAATGTTTACAATAAAAACGGCCATAAAATAGGTCATCCCAAGGAGAATTCAAAAATAGAACAAATTAGCATTTAATGCATGAACTCAATCCAGGTCGGCCTAGAATCTTCAATGCAATTCAGACCAAGGCACAAATTTCAATGCAGCCCCATATTAACTGCTTCCTTCCATTCTTATCTTGAGTGCACCTCACCAAGTCGGCCAAAGGGGTGGGGTAACCTGTGCTTGAATTTCTTCATAGTTTAAACTTCATCTCCAGAACCTCCTTGACGACTCAGCAAAAATTCAGATTGCACTCAGCAAAAACCACCATTAATATCCATTATAACACTATTATAACATGAAGATCAAGATTAGCCCATCATTAGTAACATATTCATGATCCAAATAAACTTGAACACAAATCGAAATCAACCCAGAAACGTCACTCAATCGCAAACAACACAGTTCAGGATTTTCACCCCTTCGCGGAATCCGGGCCAAAAGGGAGATTCCGGAAAAATCCGGGCCAGGCAGATTCCGGTGAAAAGAACATGAAAACACCCATAAGTAACATAATCTGACCATTATCAACCAAGAAACAGCATGAGAGATCTTAAAATATCTCAGATTAAACATCAAATGCATATTCATTCATTAACAACCCATGTTATTTTATAATCCTTCATTTTCCACTAAATTTTGGGAAAATTCGGTCGAGACGGATTTTCACGAACGGAGCAATAATCTGCAGATTCTGTAAAAACAAAGGCACAAAGGATTTTCAGGAAAATCTGGATGAGATGGAAATCCGCGGGGAAGGCGAAACTCTGGAAAACTTGCGAAGGTCGGGAAAAATAGGAGAAAATGGAAAGTCGGGAAAATCCGCCAGCACAGGAAAATCCTGAAGCTGACAGAAAACCCGAATATCAGCAATCTCACACAATCTCACTCAAATTGATCGAAGATGACAAATTTGAGGAACTTGGGCATGGAAATCGTTTAACTTGAACCTCCAACAGATCTTCCTTGAATTCTAGGTTCATTAGAAAGAAAATCAAGACGAAATGGTGATGCCCTAGGCATGAAACCCTAAATTTTAACCATGAACGCATAGAGCAAGCTTGAGACAAACTCATTAGGATGCCAACGATAAAGCATAAAGGCACAGAACTCCAAAAATCAACCAAGTTTGGAAACTCGACGGCAAGACAAAAATTTAGGAAAATCCAGCCCAGGCAGAATTTCGCGAACACCAGAAATCTTTGAACCATGGTGCAAAGCAAACAAGGCCGGACTCTGAGCGCAATCCGGGAAAATCCGAACGGGGCAGAAAATCCTGAATTGGGGTAAAAACCCAAATTTGGCCCAAAACTTAAGTTTTTCAATATGCAACTTGGGGAAAACACTTGGGCAAGCAAGATAAACATATTAAGCACATATCAAGGCAATGCAAATCTTCAAAATCAAAGGGCCAAATCAACAAGAGAAAAAGCAAAAGAGGGTCCCTGCTTTTAGTGGGGCGTGTGTGCAAAAACTGCACAACAAATGGTAACTCTGCTGAGAAAATGCTTTAAAGCATTTGATGACGAACAGGAATCAAGAACCCAGAATCTCTGGTTTCGATCTCACTATCAGACAAACAAATCAAAATACAAGATCAAAGAATCAAAACCAAAGGTGGACTGAACCTTCCATAGACTGAAAATCCAAGTGTGTGCATATGAGTTCATTTTCCTCCTTGAGCTACTGCAAAAACCAAGTTCAATCAGGACAGGCTACGTAAAGATTCTAACTCCAAAAGCAATCTGGATAGAGCCTCGTTGCCAATCAGGCATTTATAGCCCCGACGAGGTTATCGTTGTGACTCTCCCGAACATAGCTCTATTTCAAGCCAAGCGTCCATATCCCCGATAGAGATATTTGGATACCCCTAATAAGTTGAATTCATTCTTTTGATTTTCAATATTTCACTTTTCTTTTCTTTTGATATTCTTTTCTTTTCACTTTTTCTTTTCAACCTATGAACAATGAAGTTCACACTCAGGACTGAGAACCATAGTGGCACTGAAGCAAAAATAAGATTTTTCACCTGACAAGACTTCACAAGGATCCTACTGCAACTTCAGGATTTTAAGATGTATAAAAGATATAAGATTTCAGAATACTTCAAATTCAAATCAAACCAGTGACCCATCCTCCTTAAATCAAACATTTAGATTGCATGACGATAACAAAGACCTCAACCATCCTTTCAGGACACAGGATTAAAGTTCATCAAGGAAATACTCAGAATAGTCCCAGACAAAAGAATATTTTCTATGCAGGTGCAACACATTTCGAAGAAAACAAGAAGACCTCCAAAGCAAGAGCAGAGCAAAACACACCAAACCAAAAGAAAATCCATACTAAAGAAAGCAAGAGAAGAAAAGAAAACTTAATGAGAGCAGAGCAATCCACATTTATTCAAATCAAACTATATACAAAGAAACACCAAAATGACTCATCACCAGACATGATAAACTGAGACCTACACCTACTTGAATTTCAGTGCATGAACAAGCAATAAGGTGAAAGTAATAGTCCTTAAGAATGCAAACTTATCTTTATATTCAGCAAAATAAGGCTCAATAATGCAACACTCAAACTCAACCTTATAATCATGAATGATCAGCAATCGAGGCAACTCATTGAAACCATGATTAATCTGTATGTAAGCTGTCTTTCCTAAACTTCCATAATCGAATTGATAAGCTTCAGAATTTTTAGTAAAGAAAGAGACAACCTGATTTTGTACTGCTATAGACCGGATGTGGTATTCATCATTCTTCAATTGTAAAGAGCTGATATCTATGTCCTCAGGAGGTCTCCACTGATGGTACAACAATCCCCTTGTGTTGGAAACATGCAATACAAAACTGGAGACATCACTATGCAACACAAAGTGAAATTTAGATTGAACAAGCCCAGAATGATCAACATGGAAATTTTTGCCTTTAAGCACATTTTCACTTGCAGCTGTGTGATCATGCCCACCAATTATGACTGTAATATTACTATTTTCAGCATCATTCAAATCTTCTTGCATATCAATATGAGCCACATTAGTTATCTCATCATTGATGCATAAAGTCTATAAATTTTCAGTGCTTAATTCATCAACAGACAAAGAAAAAATAGAGTTTGATAAACGAGAGAACTCCCTGAATTCTTCCTCTGTTGGCATTGGTTCAGACTTTTGATCACAGTCATCAGGAATGTTGACCACTCCATTAAGTGCTTCCTCATGTTTTTCAAGACATTCATCAGCAACTTGTTGAAATTCTCCCATTGGAGCCTTTTGTGTATCCCCCGCATGTTGTGGCAGTTGTATTTGTTCTTCCACCTCTTTTATGGATGCCTGACACTAGAAGTAGGTGAATTATGAATGCTCTTCCTCATGTATCCTGCACCAAGCTGGTAACAACAAGTCCTCTAGGTCAATTCTATAACTCAAGCTTGACCAATCTTTTATAATCCTGGCAACAAACTCCTCATATCTAGTCTATATTAGATCCTTCTTCTGAATGAACTCCTAGAAATTATCCAGTAAACTGAGCTGACTGTCTTCAAGATCATCCTCATTTTCAACTGGTTCCACCAAGGCTTCAGTAGTACTGGATTCTGTTGTAAGGTCAAAAGGCATTGTGTGAAACATAAGGACTTCCTCAACATCTGACTCCTCAAAAGGGGCTGCAAGCACATAATTACCCATACTTCCGAAATTAGAATTTCATTGGAAGTATTTTGATACTCTGTGATCATATACTTCATCATAGGTTCCCTTTCAATTCTAATCTGGTTTGGCACTCCCTTCCAAGGAAGCCACATATGAGAGTTATCAGTTGATACATATCCATTCATGGCTTTGGTAAAATCTCTTCCCAGAATCAGGCCATAAGCATCAGGTATATCAGCCACTTGTATATTGATAACCTGATGAATCCTAGGGTCAGAAGCAACCTGCATATGAATCATATTTTATTCCCCTACAACATTAACTTTAGTTCTATCCAATTGTGTAACTTTCTTTTGGGAATCAGCAGGAGTTATACCCAAAGCTGGACAGACACCGAAAGGCATTACATTAGTGGAAGCACCTGAATCTAACAAGCAATTGTGCAAGTGCTTACCAAATATGCAGATAAAAATTAGGAATGGAGGAGTCTCTATTTTCCCTTGAAACAGAGTTAAGGGAGTATCTACTTGAGCAACCTGAGTCCTATCTTTCTCTTTTCCCTTATCTCTAGGAGGCACATGAACTTGATTATGAGTTGGATTTTTCCTTTCTACTGTTTGAGAGTTAAATACCTTATTGATACTTTCACTAACTGATCTATCTTGTGGTATGGAATTTGAATTGTAAGCTCCTAGAACTGCTTTCCTAATGGTTGGAACCCTTAATAACTCAAATTCAGATAGACTTACCTTTAGCTTTTTGAGTTCTTCTGGAACATATGTGGCTAGTTGTTCTTCACTCAGATCAGCAGGGGTCTCTTTTGGGTAGTCCACCACTCTGTCTTTGCTTACTTCAATACTCCTTCCTTTTGATATGTCCATTTGTGCTTGTCCTCCCTTTGACAGATATTGTTTAGACACATGAGGATACGATGGATTATTGTTGGCATTAGGATTTGGAGGTGTTGTGAAGTTGTTTGGAGGGATGGAGGTGGTAAAGGGGCCTCCAGCTGGTGGATGTCTATGTGGCATGTCTCTCAAATTATACTTCTTAATAGGCCTCTGGAAAGTCTACACCTCTTCAACATAAGCTTCTTCTTCATCCAAGGGGCCATTGTCATTTACTAGATTTTCATCAAACAACTGTGAAATTTCATCTCCATTGCACACTTGATCTTCCTCTTCCTTGAGCTGGTCTAATTCTTCTTCAGGCACATTGTCTTTGCTCTGTGGAAAAGGAGCATGATTCAGTACTAACACTAGTGAATCATAGGGAGTAGATGGAACCATCTCCTGACTACTCGAATTGTTCTCCACTTCATACTGGAAGATTGAAGCTGCTATTTGGAACTCATGACAATCTAACTCAGAATGTTGACTCGTTTTATGGAGCCTACACCATCTTGATAAAGCAGCTTCAGCTAAATGCACACCACTAGGAGGCTTCTCTTGACTGACTGGATGATTGAATGGTTGATCCAATGGGGTAGGGACTCCTCCATTGTTGGGCCTTGTATTCCAAGTCCTATTCTATCTAGGTGGCTATCTCTTGTCAAACCCTTGTCCACCACCTTGACCTCTATCAAAATTTTGGCTTGAGGATTGTCCTTTATCATAATTTTGTCCTCTATCACTGCTATATCCCCTGTCATTATTATACCCTCTTTCGTTGTTGTATCCTCTTTCATTGTTGTATCCTATGTCAAAATGTTGTCCTTGTTGATTTTCTTGATTTTCTCTGCTCTGATTGGACTGCATATTTCTCTGAGCAGCTTGCAACTGACTATTTTGGTTCCTCAAGTAAGTTACCTCCATATTCAGCTTCTTCACTTGCTCGGTCAAGTCATCCAGTCTCTCCTGGTTAGGATTCCTATATGGAGGTTGGCTCACATTATTTTGGGAATATCCTACTGCAGTGTTGGTACTCAATGACTGGTTCAAAACTTCAGAATTATGCAGATATGGGGGATAGCTAGCTTGAGATTGTGGATGAAGAGGTTGATTCACATTTTGTTGGGGATAGCTGACTGTAGGTGGAATTTGACTCACTGGAGGCCCTGGGTGGGGAACCATAGGCAACTGAGGAACTTGATTCATGATTGGAGTATGATTAGTGAGAGCCTGATTGAGAGCTAGGACTTGTCCAGGTGAGCAGCGGTTCCTAACGATGGTAAAGGTCCAGAAAAATGTTGTCTTAGGGCAGTGCTAACCTTTATAGCCTCTGCATAGGCATCAAGAAAAGTATTAGGAGGATTATTTCTCCATTTCATGAAGGTAGCTGTTAGACTATCAAGTCCCTCATAATAGACTTCTAAAGTAGTGGCATCATCAACAACATAGGGGGCCTGCAGTTGGGTATAGGCATGATGAAACCTATTGTTAAAGGACCCTATAGGCTCATGGACTTCTCTCTTAACATTAGTGAACTAAAGATAGATCTCATTGGGACTAATGGGAATCCTAAAATTTTGTAGGAATGCAGTCTCTAGTTCAGTCCAATGTTGGATAAACCCGGCAGGTAAGTGATTATACCAATAGAACACATCTTCTCCTAAGGAATAAGGAAAGAGCCTACATGCTACATCCTCATGATTGATTCCTTTATCCTTAAGGCTAGTCTGAAAGATCCTGATATGCTCTTCAGCAGTTCTATTGGGGTCATTAACATGGAACTTTGAACAAAAGTGTTCAGGATTCTTGGGCATGACATTGTAATTAGCAAAACTCAATGGAGATGGGTTATTAGGTAGGAAAGCCATTGGTGGAGGTGGGGGTGGTAATGGCTGATTTATGACTGGATGAGGTTGTGGAATGGGAATGTCCTTAGACTTAGACTCAGATGAACTTGACAAGATGAGAATGATGGAGATGATGGAGGTGGTTGGGTGGATGATGATTCTCCCTTTCTGTTGATCCTTCTTGACCTAGTAGGGACTAGTAACTCTTGAAATTCCTCCTCTCTTAGAGTAGATCTGGTTCTTCTTCTTAATCTTTTAGGAGAGATGGTAGACATAAATTGATCCAGCTTAGCTTATTCAAGCCTCCTTCTAGCGCCAATCTGTTGATGATATTTTTTGCATAGCAACAACTCAGACATAATATAATATCCTATCTCTCTTGAAAGGTAAATCTCTATAGCAAGCCTCAAGAGATAACCCCAAGGTCTCTAATGTCAGGTCTTGACAATGCATGAACAACTCAGTGATAAATGTGAAAATGTTGGTAATCACAAAGGGACCTTACTACAAGCAAAGACTGAATCTTGAATTTATCAGATCTGGCAATGTAATGATACTTCAATCCTAAATCTAATTCAAATGATAAAGAAATAACAAAAGATTAGGGTTTCAAAGAGATATCTAAGATTAAAACTACTCCTAAGATTAACAATGCAAATGATGAAATACTTGAAATGGACCAATCCCTCATAAACTAATTCCTGCTTGACCAAGATAAATCTACAATCTTACAAAAACAGTGCAATCTTCTAAGGCATTAAATATTTTCAGATCATGAGCATTCATCCAAGACAACCCAATTGTAATTGAAATGAATAAATCTCCACAATTGAACTAGGCACAATGAATATAAAGGTCCAAGCTAACTTTGCAAAGCAACTAACAATCAGCTAGCTGCAAAAAGTATGGACCAGGGATTGCTGCAACACTTCAAGCATTAAATCATAAACACCATTGAATCAGATCTAAATCTAAATCTAACATATATGTAATACCCTTGAGCAATTTGAAAGATAGAATCATAAGAACCATGCAAGATAAATCAACACAAAAGAGATCACCAGAAAATCACAATGTCTTCAATTGTATTGAATCACCAAATTTTAGCAACAATTCCAATGTTCTGTTACAGCACTTGCTCAAAAATTCACTAACTTCTACCTCTGCTCTACTACCTAATTCACTCTTGTAACAAGACTATCTTTTTCTGTGTATTCTATCTATTCTATATATTACAAATGAGGCGAAATGCCTAAATTATAGAGAACCCCAAAGCATGTCAGCCCAATAAGGTTTTTTACAATCATAAAATATCCAAAACAAGTCAGCCCAACCAATGTTTACAATAAAAACGGCCATAAAATAGGTCAGCCCAAGGAGAATTCAAAATAGAACAAATTAGCATTTAATGCATGAACTCAATCCAGGTCGGCCTAGAATCTTCAATGCAATTCAGACCAAGGCACAAATTTCAATGCAGCCCCATATTAACTGCTTCCTTCCATTCTTATCCTGAGCGCACCTCACCAAGTCGGCCAAGGGGTGGGGTAACCAGTGCTTGAATTTCTTCATAGTTTAAACTTCATCTCCAGAACCTCCTTGACGACTTAGCAAAAATTTAGACTGCACTTAGCAAAAACCACCATTAATATCCATTATAACACTATTATAACATGAAGATCAAGATTAGCCCATCATTAGTAACATATTCATCATCCAAATAAACTGAAACACAAATCGAAATCAACCCAGAAATTTCGCTCAATCGCAAACACAGTTCGAGATTTTGACCCCTTCGCAGAATTTGGGCCAGAAGGGAGATTCCAGAAAAATCTGGGCCAGGCGGATTCCAGCGAAAAGAACATGAAAACACCCATAAGTAACATAATCTGACCATTATCAACCAAGAAACAACATGAGAGATCTTAAAATATCTCAGATTAAACATCAAATACATAATCATTCATTAACAACCCATGTTATTTTATAATCCTTCATTTTCCACTAAATTCCGGAAAATCCGGTCGAGACGGATTTTTGCGAACAGAGCAATAATCTGCAGATTCTGGAAAAAAAAAAGGCACAAAGGATTTTCGAGAAAATCTGGATGAGATGAAAATCCGCAGGGGAAGGCGAAACTTCAGAAAACTTGCAAAGATCGGGAAAAATAGGAGAAAATGGAAAGTCGGGAAAATCCGCCAGTGCAAGAAAATCTCGAAGCTGACAGAAAACCCGAATATCGGCAATCTCACACAATCTCACTCAAATTGATCGAAGATGAAAAATTTGAGGAACTTGGGCATGGAAATCGTTTAACTTAAACCTCTAACAGATCTTCCTTGAATTCTAGGTTCATTCGAAAGCAAATCAAGACAAAATGACGACGCCCTAGGCATGAAACCCTAAATTTTAACCATGAACGCACAGAGCAAGCTCGAGACAAACAACAATTTGAACGCCCAAGCAAGCAACAATGATGAAAACATTGAGGGAATCACAACCAGATCAATAATTCACAAAATCAGAATGCCACAGCACACCAAGTACCCAGGATCAAATATCCCAACTCATCAGGATGCCAACGATAAAGCATAAAGGCACAAAACTCCAAAAATCAACCAAGTTTGGAAACCGATGGCAAGATGAAAATTCAAGAAAATCCGGCCTAGGTGGAATTCCACGAAGGCCAGAAATCTCTGAACCATGGTGCAAAGCAGACAGGGCTGGACTCCAATCACAATCCTGAAAAATCTGAACGGGGTGGAAAATCCCAAACATGGGTAAAAACCCGAATTTGGCCCAAAACTTAAGTTTTTCACTATGCAACTTGGGGAAAAAACTTGGGCAAGCAAGATAAGCATATTAAGCACATACCAAGTCAATGAAAATCCCCAAAATCAAAGGGCCAAATCAACAAGAGAAAAAGAAAAAGAGGGTCCCTGCTTTCAGCGGGGTGTGTGTGCAAAAACTGCACAACACCATCCAATCGAACGTTGACATAAGATATCAATCATAGTTGAGAGGATATTATAAACCATCCTTTCAACAATAACCTCATCAGCTTAGCTGCATCCTTGAACTTAGGAGACCATCCCACCATATCTTCCAAATCATCCTAATTTGAGCTTAAATCAAATCCTAATCTAATCTTAAATCAAATCCTAATCTAAGCTTAATCTAAATCCTTACCTGAGCTTTAGTAAATCCACATCTAAAATATTTTTATATTGAAACAAATATTAAGATCCCTTCTTCGATATTGTTCTAATATATTTCATTTATCTTCTAATCACCCCTTCCCATATCTTCCATCCATTCCCAACTAATCCAACATCATGAATCTTCATCCTCCGTCAACACAACCAAAAATAATAATTAAGGGAGATCTCAATTACATTGAAGATTACAATGAAAGTCTTGTTGATCAAGATGAGTATGAACTAGATCCCCTTGATGTTATCATCACTAGTAAGATTACCCCAAGCATCTCCGACAATCCAATCACTCATTGAAGCTATCTAATAATGTCTCCATATATACCCACTAGTGATCCTTATGCTACCTTGGATAAGGGAAATCCATTAGCTTCCCCATCCACATCTCCATCCTATTCCTCATATACATCTCCTTATTATCTATCCCCCACATATCCCTCTCATCTAATATCCATACCTCCATCTTCTCCCGCTTATCAAACATCCCAATCTCCATCTTTATACAACAACACTATCACCTTCATCCCTAGTTCCAATCCACAATCCCATTATCCTCAAAACCATCTCCCAATCCATAATCCTACTCCTCCAATCCATAATCCCAATCCACCATCCATATCTTCCTATCTCAACCCACCTTCCACTTCCTCCTTTTTGAGTCCACCATCCACATCTTCCTATCTCACCCCACCATCCACTTCCTCCTATATTAATCCACTATCCATGATCTCCTCTGTCACTCTATCTTCCACACCCTCATACCTCAACCCTCCATAATTCCCTTCTCCATCTAATCATAATCCCTCAATCCATCATCCTAGTCTTCCACCTAATCATAATCCTTCATCTATTCCTAGTCATCCATCTAAGTCTAAAATATATAAGTATCTCATTCTAGATGTCATCTAAGGACTCATGATAAAGAAGTCATCACCAAACCCCCATCCTGAAGTTGAGTTATTTCACCCCACTCCACCATGTACAGTCATTAGTGATGAGGCCCTTCTTGATCTCATACCTATCATCCCTCTTACCCCTTCTAACACCATCCAAACCATTAAAACCACCCAACCCATCCAAGACACCCAATTCCAATCTCCTTCTCCTACTCCTATCATTACCCAAATCCACTCCCATGAACTTCATACATCCTCTATCCTTTCATCCACCCCATTTGAGGAATCCATCCAACAATCCTCCACCACCCTACCATCCACACAAGTCAAAACTTTCAAAGAGATTATTCCAAAGTTTACCAATGCATCCCCTTGAATCAAAATGAAGATCCTACCATCCCATCTACTCCATATCAAGATCATAATACCTCCTCCACTCCATCCCATGAACCCCTTATCAATTAAGATCTAATCATTCCTTGCAACCCTTCTCATGATCCATTATCACATCCTCCTCAAAATAAAGGTCCTACCATCCCATCACCTCCATATCATGATCCTTTATCACTGCCTACCCAGGCTATCCCAACACCACCTTTATATCCCCTTGGACCTCTTACATTCACCCATGGTGATTCTCTTGTAGTAGAACAAATCATATCCACCACCCATCCTCCTCCACCTAATAATGGACTCGCATCATGCCTCCAAAATAACAAGTATCCTACCATAAACCAAATGCTCATGACCATGAACTATCAAGGCAAAGGATTAGGCCTTCATGAGCAAGGTATATTGGAGCCCATCCATGTCAAGTAAAATCCATGAGCACAAGGCCTTGAATACATATCTCAAGGATCACGATCCAAAAATATTTGTATAACCTTCATCTAACCTAAGTGATCCTCTTCCAAAAGAACAAGTACTTGTGGGGATTAAGGTGTCTCAACCTTAGAGTCCTAACATTAATTTATTTGTATTGTTTAAATGCCTATGGTGTCATGTCACTAATTGGGACCTGCCGGTTGGGTGGCATCCCTATTGGAGGTGACTGGATGATACATCATCATCCCAAGTGGACATAGGCATCCCAATTTGGAATCTATGACATATTATAGATTCTATGACGCGTCATAAGGCATCTTTGAATGCATGGGTGAAAGTTGGCACCAAAGTTGGGTTATGACAGGATGTAAGAGAATCAACTATTTTTTAGCCAGTTATGATAGATTCTCTTACAGTTGTAAGTGTTGTCAGCTATGATAGATTCTATGACAGCTATAAGATGTGTAAGGCATTTGTCATAGCCTATTTTTAACATATTTTGGGCACCCAAACTTGGAAGAAGACTATCTGCATGTTTGAAACTTGGAAGGGGTGTAAGGGAATATGTTACATGTGTCCAAATGCATGTCAAAGGCGTTGAATATTGTGAATTTTGGATTTGGAAGACCCTCACCTTCTAGATGCTTCTTGAAGCTTGTAACACTCTATTTATTGAGTGCCTTGAGCTATAGAATATATAGTTTTGTTTGCAAGTAACGAAGTGTTGTTGGTATCACTCCAGAATAGGTGTTCATGTTGAAGCACTTGTGTAGAAGCTTTGTACTTGGAGAAACATTGTAATCACTATTTGAAGTAATAGAGAAGTACTGTGTTTGGAGGGTGGGGTTTTTTATCGAAAGGGTTTTCCCCAGGGTATATTTGTTGTCACTGTTTTTATGCATTATTGCTATTCTATTTCCATTATTCTCTATGTGCTTCTCTAGTTGCAACTATTAAAGGTGTTAAAAAGAAAAAAATTGTAACTCTCTCCTGATTAGATTAGTGTAGGAAGATGTTTCCGCTCACCCGGATTCCTTTCAGTTAGTATTAGAGCCTAGCCAACCTTGGTTCCTTTATTGGATAGAAGGGTTTTTTGAGATAATCTTTGTTTCAGTGGGAGTTTTGCAGAAGAGTATATTTCATTACCTTGTTGCAAGAAAGATATGGCAGGCACATCTAGGAGGATTGAGATGGAAAAATTTAACGATGGTAATTTTGAGTTGTGGAAGCTCAAAATTGAAGACATGTTATTAGACCAAGACTTATGGCTTGCAATTTCTGGAACCAAACCTTCAGGCATGAAACAAGAGGATTGGGATCTCATGGATAGGAAAGCCAAGGGTCTTATTAGACTCTATTTGGATGATTTTGTTCTCTTAAATTTCCATGAGGAGAAAACTTTTGCTTCTTTGTGGAAGAAGCTTGGTGATGTCTATCAGGCTAAATCCCTGGTAAACAAGCTTTTCCTGAGAAAGAAGATGTATTCCTTGAAAATGGAAGATGGAGGATCCGTTGCAGATCACCTGAACTCTTTTAACATGTTGGTTGCACAACTGGGTTCCATTGGAGACAAAATAGATTAACAAGACCGTTGCATGCTCCTTTTGTGTTTCTTGTCGGACTCTTGGGATCACCTGGTAATGGCGATTGGAAGCACTACTTCCACCTTCAAGATGGATGAGGTTGTTGCCTCATTACTATCTGAGGAGATGTGAAGGAAGTCTTCTGAGATGGCCAAGGAGGCCCTTGTAGTCTATGGTAGACCAAAAGAGAGAAGCAAAAAGAAAGATAAGAAATCTAAGTCAAAGTCTCTGGGGAGATCAACATCTCTTGGTAAGAAGTCCAAGGAAAAATGTTGGAATTGTGGTGAAATTGGTCACATTCAGAAAGATTGCAAGGAGGGGAAGAAGAAAAATAAGTCTCTCTAATTCTGAATTTTAGAAATCATCTCAAGATGATGGAGAAGCATTTTTTGCAGCCTTGGCAACCCGTGCATCAGATGATGTGTGGTTGATAGATTCAAGTGCATCTTTTCACATGAATTCTCACAGAGATTGGTTCTTGAAGTATGAGGAGTTCGATGGTGGAGATATGTACCTAGGTGATGACTCTCACCTGAAGATTGTTGGTTGTGGAAGAGTCAAAATCAGATTTCCCGATGGAAGAGTGAAGGGAATTGATGGTGTCTTGAATATCTCAGGTTTGGCATGAAACTTTCTTTTTGTAAGTAAACTGAATGATTCGGGAGTGCAAGTTGTTTTCTTTGATAGAGGATGCAAGATGACTAGAGGAGCTATGGTTTTAGCTAAGGGGGTTCGTATTGGGACTTTGTTTCAGCTGGATGCATGCACTATATAGTGCAATAGTTCTTTTGATGTATGGAAGAAGAGACCTTTGGATTCTTCATCCTCACCATCAAATTGTGCAAAAAATAATTATGTTGCAGCTACATCTGATGGTCATGCATTTTGGGTACCTAAGGGTGCTCATTCCATGGAAATGAAGCTTCCTGTAGAGAAGACAATGTTATGGCACCAACGACTTTGTCACATTGATGAGAAGGGTCTTAGAACCCTAAAAAATAAGAGCCTTGTTGAAGGCCTTGATGATTGTAATCTCGAGTTCAACTTTTGTGAACATTGTGTATATGGAAAACAACACTGTGTTTCTTTTTACTCTTGTTCTCACAAGTCTTCTAAGGTTTTGGACTATGTACATTTAGATGTTTTTGGTCCTATAAATGTTCCTTCGTTATCAAAATCTATATATTTTGTTTCTTTCATAGATGATTACAGTAGAAGGACATTTGTTTACTTTCTCAGAAGTAAAGCTGAAGTCGTTAGTCAATTTAAGGAGTTTAAGGCCTTGGTAGAAAATCAGACTAGCAAAAAGATTAAGTGTTTGAGAACAGATAATGTGTTGGGAATTATATTGTTAGTGTTCACATGGGATAGAGTGTGTGAGGTAAAGTGAGTTAAATAAATAACTCACGTAGTTATTATAGGTGTTGATATATGTAATAAATAAGGGTAATAATATTAAGTTGTTAAGAAACAACTTAATATTATTAATAGGTATAGGGTTTGTTTAATATGTTATTTTATTTGAGGTACGTATTTTGAGTTGTTGAAACAACTCAATATATTTAGGGATGTTATTTATGAAGTTTCCTATTAAATAGGATTTGTAAATCTTATATATATGTAACCTGCATTTGATTACAGTGGATATAATGAAGCACACACTTATTTGTTTTTAATTATTCTTGCTTCTATCTTTGCCCATATTTCTAATATGGTATCAGAGTAGGAGAAAAACATGGGATAGATTTTTTCTATTATAGTTGTAATTGCTATTCTAAGATCTATGCTCATTGTTTATATTATATTGTAACAATAATCGGTGGCGTACCTATAGACCAGTTGTTTATTGTAGACCATTCTATCATTTGAACAACACTGGATTCTTCCTATTTTTCTCTATCACGGGAGCTCATATGACTCGATTCATGATTTGTGGTTAGCAATCATGGTAATCGTAGAAGTTTAGGGGTTTATTAATTCTTGTGAACACTTGCATGGATTTTTTGTTCATAGATCTGATTATTCTCTTTTGACTGGGATCATAATTATCTTTGGTGAGCTTTGTTATCAACATAGGGGGTATTATTGAGGAGATTATTTCATCACTTCTTAACCATGTGCTCTTCTATCATGGATCATTTGCAGATAGATTGGGCATTAATCATTTTGTGCAAGCATGTATATTGGTGGTTGGAAATGTTATGATCACAAGGACCCGATTCCTCAAGCAAATATCTATGGATCATGGACTTATATTTCAGGATTTTTGGTGATTATAATTAAGTCTCTCTAAAAAAATTTGGATGAAATTTGAATGCCTTGAGAGAGTTGAGAGGTCTATCGCTACATCTAGTGAGAGCATTTTCTCTATGATCTACTATGGGTATTAATCTGGAGATTGGGAATCAGACTAACTTTCCTCTTTTTAGCAGTCTTAACATTGTTTTGGCACACGTTGCTACCTTTCGAGTAATTTGGGCACACAAATCTTATTCATCACATGCACAAGGGAGCTATAGCAGAGGTAGAAGAGTCTTTCTTGTAGATTAATGATAGTTTGATGTTTTGTTTAGTTTTATAGTGATAGGTTGGATTATACCTTATTGTCAATTTAGTTTCATCAAATATATGTTTCTCAAAATTCAAAATGTGTTGAAAAATAATAGAAATGAAATTTCTCATAGTTGTAATTGGAGTGCATGATTGGTGGTACCTGACACTCCTTGTGAGAAGTAGGCATTAAGAGAGGGAGATAAATTATTTCCTCACAACTGATGAAATGAGCCTCAAAAGACAAATTTGCTAACTAAGTAACAAATAATTGGAGGATGGAGGCATTAGAGGTTGGAGGTCAATCAGTGTCCTCTCGTCAGTCACCAACGATGGGGTAGCTTATCAGCTATGGTGGCATTTTATTTTCTATTATGTAGTGTCTTTTGTTTCCACTTTTCAGTTTGGTGTGTGAATGCTGAAAAATGATTGTATTGAAGAGAAAATGATTGCATAGGTCCTTTGACTATGGTGATCCTCTGACTGTCATACTTTTTTAGAAGATTATCCGTTAGTGAATACATTCATTAGCAATGGTGATCATGTGCAACAAGATCTAGACATCAAGATCTAGACAGTAGTATGCAACTTGATGTGATTTTCTTTTCAATGTTCCTGGTTGTGTGAATAAATGGAAATTTCACAATGTGGGGGGGGGAATAATAAAAAAATGTTCCATTTCCCATTTTGTGCCAAAATGACTAAAGTCAAGGGTAGCTTCCCGTGGTAGTGGCAGTTGTTTATGATGTTCAAGATCGAGTGGCAACGATCTGTAACGGTGACTACAATTAAGAACATTGTGTTCTTATGGAATGTAATGTGATTTCTGTCCTAGTATGCATTTTTTAGATTTGTGATATGTATGTTGTTTTTGATAGTGGTGAACAAAAGCACCAGTGTAATGTAGTTCATGGATCTTGAAATGGTTTGTGGGAGGATCCAAAAAACCACACGAGGTGGGCAGTTGATGGGTTCATGTTCATGTCTAGGTTTGTGGTAAACCTATGTGAAAACCATGAAAGGTTGATGGGAGGTTCCTTTTATGAATCAAGATCATGACCCACAAGAGTTGGGCTTACTATAGATCAAGGGTGCAAGTTTTTACCATGTTCACACCAAGGGGGGGAATGTTGGGAATTGTATTGTTAGTGTTCACATGGGATAGAGTGTGTGAGGTAAAGTAAGTTAAATAAATAACTCACACAGTTATTATGGGTGTTGATATATATAATAAATAAGGGTAATAATATTAAGTTGTTAAGAAACAACTTAATATTATTAATAGTCATAGGGTTTTTTTAATATGTTATTTTATTTGAGGTACGTATTTTGAGTTGTTGAAACAACTCAATATATTTAGGGATGTTGTTTATGAAGTTTCCTATTAAATATGTTTGTAATCCTATATATATGTAACTTGTATTTGATTGCAATAGATATAATGAAGCACACACTGATTTGTTTTTAATTATTCTTGCTTCAGTCTCTACCCATATTTCTAATATAATGGTGGTGAGTTTTGTTCCATAGAGTTTGACAAGTTTTGTAAAGAGCACGGGATTGAGAGACATAAGACAACTCCCTACACTCCATAGAAAAATGGAGTTGTAGAGAGAATGAACATAATGCTGATGGAGAGGGCTAGGAGTATGTTGAGTGGTGTTGGCCTTGAGCAAAAAAATTGGGTTGAAACAATAGCCATTGCATGTTATTTGATCAATAGATCTCCTACATCAACGCTTGTTGGAAAGACACCCATGGAGGCGTGGTTTGGTAAAAATCCTTTGATGAGACATCTTAGAGTATTTGGTTGTGAAGCTTATGCTCATGTTTGGATTGAGAAGAGGTCTAAGTTGGAGAAAAAGGTTGTTAAGTGTATCTTTATCAGTTATGGTGTCGTTGTGAAAGGGTACAAGCTTTGGGATCCAGAAGCACAAAAGGTTCTCTACAACATAAGTGTGATCTTTAGAGAGATGAAACCTTCCTCTGTTGAGCTACAACCAGAGAAAGAGGAGAAACAAAAGAAGGAGGTGGTTCAGATTCCACCTACTCTAAAGAAAGAAGAACCAAGTACTCTTATTGGACTTGATGATGAGGAGAGCTCAAGTAGCTCTGAAATTTTTGAAGAAGAAGGAGAACCTCAACCTCAACCTTTGAGGAGGTCTACTTGAGTTAGGTGGCAACCGGAAAGGTTTGGATATTCATTATTGGAATCCAATTGCATATTTTCCTTGATTACTAATACTGATGAGCCTAAGACAGTTAGAGAGGCATTGGGTATGAATGATTCAAATTCTTGGATGCAAACCATGGACGGGGAGATGGCTTCATTAAAGAAAAATAAGACTTCGGATTTGGTACCTTTTCCTGTTGGACGTAAACCTATTGGTTGTAAATGGGTTTTCAAGAAAAAGTGTGGTCCTGATAGCAATATTGAGAAGTATAAGGCATGGTTGGTTGCTAAGGGGTATTCCCAGGTGGAGGGAATTGATTATGGGGAGATATTCTCTCCTGTAGCGAAGTTAACATCTATCTGGTTTCTGTTGTCACTTGCAACAACATATGCATTAGAAGTGGAACAGATGGATGTGAAGACAACATTCCTCCATGGTGATTTGGAGGAAGAGATATACATGTCACAACTAGAGTATTTCATTGAAAAAGGTAAAGAAAATTTGGTATGCAAACTGAAGAAGTCTCTTTATGATTTGAAACAGTCTCCTAGAATGTGGTATCCAAATTTTAGTACCTATGTGTTTTCATTGGGATTTCAGAGATCTAAATTTGACCATTGTGTATACTTTAAAACTGATAATGGTTGCATTCTCATTATTGTCTTATACGTAGATGATATGTTGTTTATTGGGAATGGTAAAAGTATGATTTCAAATTAGAAGTTTTAGTTGTCAGCACAGTTTGAGATGAAAGACCTAGGTGCAACTAGGTACATTCTAGGAATGGAAATCATGAGAGGCAGAGCTAACAGAAAGCTTTGGTTAGGCCAAAGAAAGTATGTGAACTTAGTGTTGGAGAGATTCAACATGGTAGATTGCAGAAAGTTAGTTGTTCCTATGATGCAAGGGACGAAGCTTTCTGTGAATGATTGTCCAAAATCTCCTACTGAGATGGAGGACATGAACAAAGTACCATATGTGAGTGTAGTTGGCAGTCTGATGTATGTGATGTTGTGTATGAGACCAGATATTTCCCAAGCAATGGGAGTCCTTAGCCATTTTATGGCTAATCCTAGATGGGTGCATTAGGATGTGGTTAAGAGAGTGTTCAAATATTTACGGGGTACTTCTAAATATGCCTTGTGTTTTCATGGTTATCCTACTATACCTCAACATTCTATGAGCATTCAAGGATATGTGGATTTAGATTGGGTAGGTGACATTGACAACAAAAGATCCACCAGTGGTTATGTGTTTATGGTGTTTGGTGGTGCTATCAGTTGGATGAGTAAGCGGTAGGATGTAGTCGCGTTGTCCACGACAGAAGCAGAGTATATGGCAGCCACTTATGCTTGTAAGGAATCCATTTAGCTTAAGAGATTGTGTTTTGATATTGGTTTAGATGCAGGACAAATTATTGTTTGATGTGATAGTCAAAGTGCAATTTGTTTAGCAAAAATTCCTACCTTCCATGTCAGAACAAAGCACATTGATGTACAGTATCATTTTGTTCACGATATGGTAGAAGATGGAAAGGTGAACCTGGATAAGGTTGACACTTTGACAAATGTTGCAGATGCACTAACAAACCAATAAGCAAAGAGAAGTTCATATGGTGTTCCAATTTCATGGGCCTTGGGGCCCTTAGCAGATGATTCTATATGACTCTTGGCAGGTCTTCGACAAGTGGGAGAATTTTGGGATTAAGGTGTCTCAACCTTAGAGTCCTAACATTGATTTATTTGATATAATTTAATGTATTTATTTATATTATTTAAATGCCTATGGTTTCATGTCACTAATTGGGACCACCGGCTGGGTAGCATCCCTGTTGGAGGTGACTGGATGAAACATCATCATCCCAAGTGGACATAGGCGTCCCAATTGGAATCTATGACATATGATATATTCTATGACATGTCATAAGGCATCTTTGAATGCATGGGTGAAATTTGGCGCCAAAGTTGGGTTATGATAGGATGTAAGAGAATCAACTATTTTTAGCCAATTATGACATATTCTCTTACAGTTGTAAGTGTTGTCATCTATGACAGATTCTATGATAGTTGTAAGATATGTAAGGCATCTTTCATAGCTTATTTTTAGCATATTTTGGGCGCCCAAGCTTGGAAGAAGAGTATTTGCATGTTTGACTCTTGGAAGTGGTGTAAGGGAATATGTTACATGTGTCCAAATGCATGTCTAAGGTGTTGAATATTGTGGCTTTTGTATTTGGATGACCCTCACCTTCTAGATGCTTCTTGAAGCTTGTAACACTCTATTTATTGAGTGCCTTGAGTTGTAGAATATATAGTTTTGTTTGTAGGTAACGAAGTGTTGCCGATATCACTCTAGAACAGGTGTTCAAGTTGAAGCACTTGTGTAGAAGCTTTATACTTGGAGAAATATTGTAATCACTATTTGAAGTAATAGAGAAGTATTGTGCTTTTGGAGGGTGGGGTTTTTTACTTGAAAGGATTTTCCCCACGGTATATTTGGTGTAACTATTTGTATGCATTGTTGCTATTCTATTTCCATTATTCTATATGTGCTTCTCTAGTTGCAACTATTAAAGGTGTTAAAAAGAATTTTTTTGTAACTCTCTCCTAATTAGAACAGTATGGGAAGTTGTTTCCACTCACCTAAATTCCTTTCAACACTTCTCATCATTCCTCTAAACCATTTTTCGTCCCCTCCTCCATCATATCAACTCAAAATAATTATTCATATCCCTTCTTCATCCTCCAAATCCATTTTGGGTCCTTATGTCCCACCATCCACCATCACACATCCTCCATCTACTAAATCCATTTTAGGCCCTTATATCCCAAAATCCAATCCTCCATCTTATCCCACTCATCCCTTCATCCACAAATCACCTATCCCTATCACCCATTAGAAACATCCCATTCTCATAATCCCCAATTAGGATCAACAAAGGCACACCTCCCTACACTTCATCAACATCCTCCATCCATCTGTCATCTCCAAAATCTTACTTCTATCACATTCCATCCACACACCATCTCCAAAATCTCTCCACACCATCCATCTCCTCGCACCCATCCCATTGCTATTGGAAGCAATTTGAATGCTAACATAAAAACACATGCATAATCTAAAGATCACCATGTCCCCTCAAAAATGCATGATTAAGAAAATAAAAATCCAATCCAAATGTGAAAACAACCCAAAAGGCTACAAAGGCCCACTAAATAAAAAATCAAAACTATGTGGATCATAAAAGAAAAAGATGCAAAGTATTCAAATGAAAAATCCATAATAGCATCCAAACTTGTTAATCTGAAAGCTATGCATTCCCATAATCCATCTCCTAAATCCATTTTGGGTCCCTACGTCCCAAAATTCACTATCTCAACATCTTTATCATCCCCACATCCTCCATATTTTTCTCCTCCTATCATTCCACATCCATCACAATATGTGCCAATATTGGTATTGACAACATCCTCCCATCACCCTCCCCTTCAATCATTACATCGATACACTTTCCAACATCCCATGCATTATCCCACATATCTCCCCCATCAAGCACCTTTAATCCATGCCCTTGCATAATTCACCCATCCTAATATGGTTGTACCAACATCCAATAGTCACTTCACACATGGGCTCTTATTACCTCGGTATTGAGCTAGATGCTTGAGTCCTTACTCCATTTCCTTATCCCCAATATTCCAAATCCACTTATCCACATCCCTATCCTCATCTACCTCCATCCATGCAAAATTCAAAAATACAAAAAATACAAAAAATGTAAAAAATAAGCAAAAAAAAAAATTGTCCAATGGTGAAAACTTGGAAAACAAGTGCCTTGGAAAATTACCATGATGAAAACCTAGAAGATAGGAATCATGTGTAAATCCCCCATCCATTTTCTCTCCATACTTCAGGGTGAATCCATTCTAAACATCCCCATCCTCCATCTCCTTCATCCAACCTATCTTACCCATCCTACCTATCATATCCCATTTATCTAAATTCTTCCATCCTCCATGTGATCTTGATATAGATAGGGTAAAATATATCCACATGATTTGGACCCCTCTTGGCATACATTCCCTCCATCTATGCATTACCATATTCCTTATCCACCCATCATGCTATCATCCATCTACCTTTCTTATCCACTCATCATATCCTTATCCATCTACCTTTCTTATCCACCCATCATATCATTATCCATATACCTTTATTATCCACCCATCAAATCCTCATCCATCTACCTCCATTATCTTCCCATCTTCCATCCTTCCCACCTCACCACACATGACATATCTAGAGTGGGGCATCTTCTTCCTTTACAATATGGTCCTTGGAGATCTCATTCCATACCATCCATCCATCCTATCACCCCTTCTATCCCACTATCAGTATCTCCACATCCTCCTTCCATTAATACTTCCAAATCCTTCATCCTTTCAAACCATGATCCTTCCATCTCCCCATCCTTATGTTCCTATCCCCTCATATACTCATCCTTTCATCTTTGCAATCTTTATCTTCCCATACATCCATCCAATAATCCCTTCCATCTCCAAATACTTATCTCCCTATCCATCCATCCTATCATCTTTCTATCTCCCCATATTTATCTCTCTCCATCCATCCTACCATCTCATCCTTTTATCCCATAATCCCTTTTCATTGGTATATAGCTATAGGCTACCCCCACTTAATCCAATTCCATCTATCCTACTATCATCACTCCACACCTATTCCCTATATCTTGCTAATCTCCTATCAATTTTCATCACTCATCTATCCATCCCATTATCCTCCCAATCAATATTTTGATGATTTGGATAACTATCTCATTCCTAAGCTTCATTCCATCAACATCCTCTTGTAAATAGTGTACAACCTTTATCCATCGATTGTCCTATACATAAGTCCAGTCTTGTCTCATCATCTAGGCCCATCCTTTTAGATACTTGTCACCAAGTCCCATCCTTGTGTGTGTCATATCACCAAGCATCCCCTATCTATATGGTAATTCAACAAAATCCATTAGCCCCCTTGGGTTTTAGGTATCTTGATCATTTCTTGTCATGAGAATCCTAGGTCCTATCCATCCATCTTTGGTCTTCATAGGATATATCATTCCTCACATTAGACCACATCAACCCCATCCATCATCCTTATGGTAAAAGGTACTTGAGATATTTTGTTATTTTATTAGTGCTTTTGGAATATTTGTTTATCTTTCTTCTTGATCTTCCTACTTCACCTACTTAAGGTCACCATGATCCATCATATCATGGTGTGCTTTGACCGGTGAAAATAGGGACAAATCTTATCTTTTTGTTTTTTGTGTCTTCTTGGTTGTCTTGTGTAGTATCCACAAAGATCCATTATGATCTTGTGTTATATTGGGTCATACCATGTGTTTGTGGTTTTCCAGCATTGTATCCACCAAATCCCTTTGTGACTTTATGTGATGTTGGACTAAACTTTTGTTTATTGTGTCAATCATATGCATGAGATACAAAGTCACCTTGGTTCCTCATACCCTAGTGCATAGTATCTCATGCTATATCAAATTGAGTGCTCACTACATGGTAGTTTTAATATGGCACTCCAAATCCCCCATCCATTTATCTTACATCTTTTTAATCCATTCATCCTTCATCTTTATCTCTCATCTACCTATCCCCTCTATTTTTATCACTTCACTTAATCCTAGATTTTGTGTGTACATGAATCCTCATGCATCTTTTAATCCATCCTAATCTTTTCATTGTCCCTCCATTCTTCTTAGGATAATATAGATTTTTTATTCTAAGCATCTTTTCCTCTATAATATTCATCCATTTCATCAATTCTATTGCTCTTATAAATCTCACATCTCAAGAAAATCCTAATCCATGCACTCTAGCACAAATCATTCAATCACATCTTTGGTCTTGTTCCTAGCCTTGCTACAAGCCTTGATCCAAATCCAATCATCACCATCAGGATGTTACCTTCCTAATCCTTGTGTTGTTTCAGGATTTATCATTCCTACATCAACAACACTCCAATCATCACCATCGAGATGTATCCTTCCCAATCCTTGTGATGTTTCAAGATATATTGTTCCCACATCAACAACACTCCCATCATCATCATCAAGATGTATCCTTCCCAATCCTTGTGTTGTTTCAAGATATATTGTTCTCACATCAACAACACTCCCATCATCATCATTGATATGTATCCTTCCCAATCCTTGTGTTGTTTTGGGATATATCATTCTCACATCAACAACAATCCATCCACCATCAATTAATCTTGTCTTTTTAGCATGATTTGGGAAATATCATGTTCATCTTCAAATCCTTTTGTGCTTTCTTTCTTACCATCTCCCCATCTATTATCAATATTTCTCTCCCCATCCCGCATTTTATCCATTATCTTGCATCATTTTCCTCCTTTATCTTGTATCACCTTATCCGTTTTGAGAGCACACCCATGTTCTCCCAAACCTCCATGTCCTCTCAAGGGGCATCCTCAATCGTAATGTTCACCTTCACTCTCATCTTTCTTGGGTAATCTTTCCCAATCTAACCATCATCTTCTTGGTGCTATATTTTAATCTTCTTTGAAATAATGATACTTTGTAACAACGTATCAAAGAGGGGAAAAATATAGACACTAAAAATTGACCACTTTTGGTTGGTCAATTTACCCCTAATTCAACCAATTTTATATCCTCTATATTAATTAAATAATACCCTATTATTTAATTAATATTCAATCATCCCGACCTTAATCCTAACCTGTTTCTTCTATTATCTCTAAATCCTAGCCTAAAGTAAATAATTACCTTTAATTATTTACCCCCATCTCATTCATCTATTAAATTGAATAAATACCCTTATTTATTTTATTTAATCCCCAAATCCCCTTTCCTCCAAATAGGAATTAAATATAATTATTTAATTCATATTTTTCTCTCCAAATGTCCCATGCTCCATATTCTCCCACTTGCATTGATCCTAATCCTAATCGCCACCTAATCTACCCACTAAGCATGTACACACACTTAATCTTTGATTAAGTGGGTCAAATCCACATCACATCAAGCATGTGGGTTTGGTACCATGTAACATGGGCCTTGTCCCATCATAGTACCCTTATCCCTCTCAATTCATCTCATTATTCCACTTGGCACAATCTCATGAGTTGAGAGATCACCTCTCATCTCCACCCTTGATCTCCATCAAGTTATCTCAACCCTTCATCCATTTTCCCCCAAATCTATATATCCATCTTTTAGCCATTTATCGAGGATATCGCTCATTTTCCCTTGGAGCATTTTTATGCTATCAAAATTATGGGAGAACACATCCAAATCGAACATCTTGGGAAAATCTACACAACAGGAGGCTTGACATCGGATTCTATGTTGGTTTGAGCTTTCTTGGCCTAATTTGAGTGTTTGTTTTGATTTTATGTTTTGCTTGGTTTTCTTTTTATTTCCTTGCATTTAGGACATAAAAATACTGCACATAGATTTCATCAAATGTTACACATCAGACTTGTAGATGGAAGGCCATTTTCTGATTAAGGTTTGTGGTGAAAATATTGATAAGTTTTTTTTAGAGATAGCTAAGGAAGGAAGGAAATAAATCCCTCCCCATTTTTTAACATTGTAGAGATCAAGCATGATGAGCTTTTTCTTGATGTTGTAGGAAAATTGAGTTACAAATTTATTTGACAAGTCATTGAAGGTAGTAATGGATCTTACAACTAAATACATAAACCACTCTAGTACTTGTCCTCCTAGACTATAGGGGAATATTCTCATCAAGTAAATGTCACTATAATAATTTTTTTGGAAAGCTATGATAAATATTATTATATGGCCTCAAGAGTCTCCCTATCCCGTTTATTTGTCAAATTTGGGTATTTCAAAGTGTGGGGGAAAGGACCTACCATTTTTATTAATCTATAAAAGGTACAAGGACAAAGGTCTTCTTATTTATATTATTTTCTTTGATTGATTTCCTCGCTTTACAATCTTTTGAGAGTGTCTTACATATATTTCCACTCTTAAGTGGGTCCCAAGAGGTGGGTTAGAAGGTTTCTATAAAATAGAAAAGTATGGTTTGGTTATTGATAGATTCAATGAGGGGGGTTGATTATATAATGTGTTGTGGATAGGTTGTTAGATGTGAGATTACTAGCGACATTGTAGGTGGAAAAGATGTTGGTTAGGTTGATGTGGGTGGATATAAATTAGAGGGACATGGAATGAGTGGTGGAATTGTGTATTGTGTTTGAAATGTTTTTTGAGGGATGGGAAGAGGAGGAAGTGATTGAATGAGGCTTGAAATTGGTGGAAATTATGATTGAGATGGATTGGAATGAGTAATATGTTGATCAAATTGTGTGGATGGAATTTTAATCCTTTGATGGTTTGAAGGGGATTGTGTTGATATGATTCTTGGTGTGAAGGTATTGCTAGATTATTATTAATAATAAGGCATGTGTGTCATTGATCCCACAACAGATGGGTGAAATAAATCTTGTTGATGATGGTTGGAAGATGAAGCATGAGGAGTTTATGGGACACTATCTCCTAATTTTGGTTTGATGGGAAAATCATGAGATTGTTAAGGGGGAAGATGGCCTTGAATATTTTTGAAGATGGATGATGTGGTTGGTTCTTAATGGATGATATTACTAAGTTTTGACATCCTATACTGTTGAGGGATTTTGGCTCTCACATTGATGAGTTGTTCAAGAAAATAGTCCTTGTGAATGTTAACAAAGTGATCCGTCATGATTCGAGTGTTTTCATTATGAAGGAATTCTTGGATCTAAGGTGAGTACTTGGGTTGATTGACAGGAATTATTGGATAATTTTTTAATCATGATGATTTTGATGGAATGATCTAACACCTTGTGTATTATGTCTGAGACTAGATCCAAAGGGGTTTTCATTGTGTTGACCCATTTTTTCATTGCTTTCTCAATCTAGTTATGGGTGGTATAAAGTGATGGTTTTTTTTAGACTACATGAATCAGATAGCCCCCTATAAATTGCAGTGCACTTGGTAAAAAAATTTCACATGATTGGTGATGTTGGCATGACATTCCCTCTAGTACCACGGGGACAGAGGGGATACTAGACCTTGTGACCTCTTGCCTACAACAAGATTCTTTAGCTAATCAAGCTAGGCCCCCTACCCATATAAAGTGATGGTTTGGTTTTAAGGTGATGACTTAATTTTTGTTTGGATGGGGTTCAAAATGGTTTAGGTTCGATGTTATGAACTGGTTGAAAATTATAATTTGATGGAATTTGAAGTGAGTGCTTGATGTGTAGTTTTTATTTGAATGTGAAAAATTGTGACTTTAAGTAATTTTTATTTGTTTGGTAAGGTTTATTTGTGGGTGAAGATGGGTTGATTTAGTTTTCAAATAAGGTTTGGATTGATCTAATTTGAAAATGGATTTAAATCCAATACCTTAGGTTTGTTTTAGTTTGATGTGGATAATGATTCCCCTGCTTAAGATTAGGAAAATTCTTAAGACTTTATTTTGATTGGATGTTTGAATGGCTATACTTAAGATGGAAAAGTTCGTAAGTAAGCTTGTTCAAGGTTGGGTTTGATGGTTTTATTTGGGATTTTATTAATTTTATTTTAGTTTATTTTATATTTAAGATATGAAAATTCCTTAAGTGATCAAAGATTAAGGATGATGGTTGGGTTTAATTAGTGTCTTGATTTCAAAACATGTTTGGTTTGGGTTTAATGAGAGATGATTTAAAATTTGAATCAAGCTATGATTTTTTTTATTAAGGTGAGTGGATTTGCTCAAAGTGTTAGTTTAAACTTGTATGGGTTTGATCTTGGTTTAGGATTTATTTTGATTTGAGATTAGGATTAGAATGAAGGATTTTTTATTTTAGTTTAGAATTGGGAGATGTGACTAGGATGTGGGTTTGGTTTTTATTTGAGGTTTGATTGAGGGTAATGTATTCTAGATTATGGTTAGGATGGTAGATCAAAATTGGATTTGAAAAGTGGGTTATGGTTTATTTTGAATGGTATTTAGTTTGGGTATTTTGATTTTGATTTTAATTTGTGGATTTTGTTGTTGAGTTTCAACCATAAAAAGAGGATTTTGTGATTTTTAAATTCAAGGTTCGACTTTAGATTTGGGGTGGATGTGGAATAATTTATGGATTGAAAGGGATGGTTGTAGGTTTCACAAAATAAGATAGGTCATACACATGAACGGCCTATTTTATTCAAGTAAGAGTGTGAATGATTGTTATCCCACCAATATTCCCTATCTAGGCATAGAATGTAGGGCCCATGGAGAGATACTATTCAATTTTGATCACCTAATATGAATCAAAGGTATGAGGGGGATCTATGGCCTAAAAAACCATTTTTAGGGGCACAAATAAATTATCTTCTTGGGGCTAATTGCTTATTGATGCATCATTTCCATGCATGACTAGCAAGTCCTATCTAGGATGTGCAAGTGATCAGGAATGACATTTATATACTATAAGAATGAGAGGTATATATAAAATCATGTGGTTAGGTTCAACCCCTTCCACTTCACTTTATCCCATCAAATTGGGCAACAAGGTTGTGCTAAACACTATATCCCTCATTTGAGGTGAGTCTTTTGATGCTCCCATCAATTTATATATATTTTCAGAACATGCGGGTTCAATTCATCCCCTTGGTGATGAAATGAAAGGTAGGTCTAATAGAGGAAAGAAGATCAAACACTTTTGATCTCCAAGATTGTATTGCAATATAAGGTGAGTATACACAACTTGATCCCATTGGGATTTAAATTAAATGAAATAGGATAAGGTGATGTTTTTATCTCCAAGTTAACCTTTCACTATGAGGAGATATCATACATACCAAAAAACCCTCACAATAAAAATAAGAAAATGTTCATTCCCTTAGAAAATAAATGTGCAACAAAGCTAGTGGATAAAAAATGAGTCCTTCGACAAGTGAACCTACAAAAAATATATTATTAATTTCTTAAAAGTGTTGGAAATATAATTAGATAGAAAATAATATTAGTAGAAATAAGTTGCAAGGGTCACATAAAAGTCAAGAAAATGAGACAATATACTACAAGAAAAATATGTTAATAGAAGCACAAAAACACTGATAATAAAACATGAATGTTGAAATAGACATGTTTCTGTGTTTACCAATAAATACATATGGAGGTGTTAATTAGTGTAGTTGGAAGCATTAATTTACAAACCTAGGCACTAAAAAAAAAAAGAGATTCCAAAGCATAAATTTACACAAAAAATTATAACTATTAACAAAATTCCCCCAAAACATAAAAATATTGTAAACAAAGAATTAATAATGATGAAATAAAAATTTAGTGAGTTAGGGAAATAAAATGATCAGGAAAATAAAAAGTGAAAAGGCCTAACATGATGGAAAATATAATTTTAAATAGGATATATAATTGTTAAGTAAAATACACAAGTCGCACGGTAACAAAAATGTCAAGGTAGGAATAAGTGTGCTAATCTATTGTTAGGGTTGGCATAATACAAATTAACTTACGAAAATCAAAGTTAGGATTTACAAGTACTACAAACAAGATGAGAATGTAGTAAAGTAAAACCGCTAAAATTATAGTTGTTACATCCTACCTTTGTGGCATGTTTCTATTTATTTAACAAAGTTTAATTTAACAACTCTTGTGATGTGTTTCTATTTAGGATGATACTATCATTTTAGGATAATAAGATTTGAGAATTAAAATCTAAGAGTATAAAAATAAAGGAAAATGAATAAAAACACAACACAAAAGTTGCTAAATTAAATTTGACAATATCTCGAAGGGAAATCTAGGTTTAGCAAGTGCTAGCTTTGTGATTAGAGATTTACGAGGTCATTTCATGCTAGGTGGTTCTCAATTTTGTAGTGCCACTAATAATAAAACTTAGAATGGTCAACCCTTCAGTTTTATTAGTGCTCAAAATTATAAATTCCTAGATCCTTAAGGTAGGATATTTTCCCGTGTTTCAAGGGTGTCAAACCTAGGAAGAATACCACAAAACCTATATTTAGGTTGGAAAACTAAGGAAAAATTATTGAGGTGGGCAAGACTTCCTTAACTTTTGGCTTTGTTGAACCAAGGGGTTTCCCTAAGGTCTTATAAAAAATATCAACACAACTAAAAGCTAGCCTTGATACAAACTATACCCACTAAATAGTGCACCCTATTTTGGTTGTCACTTTGTGCCTTTATGATGGTTTTTAATAATGAAGGTTATGCACCTTATTAGAAAAAATAATTTTTCCACATAAGTGTTAATGAATGTTTTTTATGATAACCCTTTATGATGTTATATACATTCAAACATTACACTAGGAACACACTAAAATAAATAAAATTAGAAACGATGTTTATATTAATTTGTATTGAGTTTTTTTGAATGATAAGGAGAAAGAGCTAGTTATAGATCGACACCTTTATCCAATTGGGAAATAGAGTCTCTAAGTTCATACGAAGTATGTAATAGCTGAAACCAAAGATAATACCTTAATCGAGATCAAAATGCACACATAAGCTAGTCGAGCTACACTTACAAAATCTTTATAAGGATTTTACAGTCATCTGGTTGGGACCTATTAAGAAATAGATTCATAAATGCACATAAACATATGAAAACACTCAATAAAGTTTTATTATGCATTCAAACATTCAATATATAAAGGTTACATGTGTTATTAATTTTTTTGGGACTAACCCAAATCACTATAACACAAAAATACAACACCTAGATAGGGAAACTAAACCCTGGGTTTTACTACATAAGTCTTTCTCTTTTCCATGCTCCTCTACAATCCACTATCATCCAATCCTCTTTAATAATAAAATTAAGGCCCTTATACCCATTGAAATTCTTCCCCAAGTGGGAAACATTAAATTTACAGTAAAATCCAAAAAATTTGCAACCTTAGCAATTGCAGGGGGTGCCCATATCTCCACATTATGTTTTTTCCTTATTTTGGTACCTTAACTCTGACTCAATTGTGTCCCTACATACCCATTAAGTATGGAGAACCATATTATTTTAATCTACAACACTTTTAGTCATTAATGGATTTTGTGAAAGGTAGGTGAATAGAAGGATTGAATTAATGGCAGGTAGATGGTTGAGCAAGCACATCACCATTATATTTAGCACTCATATTTCTTTTAAAATGTTGTTAAAATAATAAATGGGTTTCCTTTTTATATCTTTCCTTTACAAACCAAGCATATCACATTCCACATGCTTACATATTAGACCCTAAATAGTAAAAAATGTGGGTAAAATTTAAAACCATTTCAAGCTCCAGAGGTGGTTCAAGAACCACCATAAATCACCAACAAAAATATGGCTCTTCTTTCTTCTTTATCACTTTTCAGAGGTATATTGGGAACTTGAAACCTCGAAGGTGGTTCTTGGTTCTCAATTTACCTTAGAATACTCTAAAAACTTCTTATAATTCACCAAGCTCTCTTTTAAAATCTTCTTAGTTGTCAGAGCTTCACCATCCTACTAGAACTCTTAATCTATTTCAATGTTTAGTGTTTTGTTAGGAACTATGACTATTTCGAGAACTTTGTTATAAGTTAGATGCATGTAAAGAACTAAATTAAGTTCTAAAACCATTACAAAGTTTTAACACACATAACACTTTCCTTTTCTTCCCTTTTTCCATTGCATTCCCCCTCCTTTTTTGGGCCATCAAGAGATCAAAGGTGAAAGGAAATGGGTACACAAGAATGAGAAAATATAAAATTTTGACTTTTATAAGTAATATAAAGGTGATTGGTAGAGTTTCATACTTTCAAGAGGGAGTGGAAAGTGGTACTCAATTAAGGGTAAGGTCAAAAGTATAATCCTCAAAGGCTTAAATAACTTTGGTGTACAATGGATTGGAATTCAAGGAACAAGGTTGTGGTGAAATGGGTACCCAAAGGGATGGATGGGTGAGGAAGTTAAAAAAAAATCTTATTAAATGAAGGTATTGAGGATGAGACAAATTTTAGACTCTAATGAGGGATATAGTGGGAAAAGGTGTGATGTCAAACTTTTATGGAAGGGCATGTTGGGGTAACAAGTTTGAAAGATATGTTGGAATGTGATAGGTTGGAACTTTAAAAGACCTAGAATAAATTTTATAAATAGCTAAGGGGAATGCCAAACTTTCAAGGAAGGCATGCTTGGTGCAACAATTTCAATGGATATTAAGGGATCCAAAACTCCAAAAGGCCAACAAACAATTGGGAAAATTTTGACAAGCAACAAAGCAGGGTGTCAAGATTGAGATTGCTTATTAAATGAAGGTATTGGGGATGGGGATGGGGAAAAAATAAAACTTTGATGAGGGACATATTATTAAAAGGAAATATATCAAAAATTTGGGGAAGGGCATGCTACAAGAACAAATCCAAAGGAGATGTTGGGATGTGACACTTGGAAACTTTAGAACAAAATTTAATAAAGAGCTAAGGAGAATGTCGAGATGTTAGACTTTCAAGGAAGTCATGTTTGGGATAAAAAATTTGATGGGGATGGATGGATATGAAACTATTAAAGGCTGAAAATCACTTGGAATTTTTTTAAGAAGAAACAAAGCAGGGTGTTGAGATTCGCAAGGAGGGTATATAAGTATGGACAACCCCAAAAATCCAAAACTCTAACAACACATTAAATACTAAGGAAATAACCAGAGAGAGTCTAACATAAAAAAATTATGGACTCTTGCATATTTTGACACCTAGGGGAACCATTTAGGATATGTCAGATTGATAATACACAATAGGGGGATAAGGAAAAATGTACAACTTTGGAGAAAAAAAATTAAAGATAAGATGTAACAAATTAGGATGCCAAAAATTTCAACTTACAAAATGCTTTAAGAGTGACTTACAAGGAAATAAAAATTGAAGGGCACTCATAAATAGTAGCATGAGAAAAAATTTGAAATGAAATGAAGATTAAAATGTAATAATATTTAAACATGTTTTAATCCTAATTATCACCTTAGATTGAGCTACAAACCATAAAATAGAAATAAAATAAAACAAGATTGCTGGTTGGATTGTATGTGGTTGGTCATTCCAACAAAATAACAATGTAATCAAGTGTGTATATTTAATTGGATTGGAAAAATTAATGGATTTATAGACTTATAGCTAAAGGGATCGACAATGGAGATCTTCTAAGAGATCAATGGTGGAGATCAAATTTATTGGTAGTTGTAGAATATATGGTGGATAATAAAAGGAGTTTTTCATGATTTATTTTTAATATTTGAGAGATGGTTATGAAATGAGTGGAGGAGAATAAAATAAATTTTATACTTCTTTTTATTCATTTTAGGTGGTTGAGTGGAAAATAAAGATTTAATAAATTATTTTTTATTAGATCATGTGCAAAGGAGAAAGGGAATTAAGCTATTATGAATTATGAAAGTAGAATTAGGACTTAGGAAAATGAGTTATTATTAGGGGAAAATAGTAAAATAATTAAATAAATTAAAATATTTAATTTAATTAATGATAAATAGGTATATTATAAGCAATGCTATGGAGATGGGTGATATTAGGGAAATGTGTATTTTTTCAGGTGTCAACATTTCTCCCCTCTTTCATATGGTGTTGTGACTAGGTGAAGAAAAGTAATTTCAAATAAGAATAAACCATAATAGATTGGGGAGAGATGGGACTAGTGGCATAATGCCCTAGTTAATGGAAGGATGGGATTGATGATAAGAATTGAGGTATGATACCCCCTTGAGAGGATAAGCAAGTTTGAAGAACATGGGTGTCATTTTCATATGGATGAAGGGAGTGAAGGATAAAAGGTAAAAGGATATATAAATGAGATAGGTGAGGAGAGATAGTCATGTTAAGATAACATGAGAAACTTGATATTTGATGTAGCACTTGATATTATGCACCAAGGTATAAGGACTAAGGTGACCATACATAAGTGTGTAAAGGACTAATCCAAAATAAAAGGTTACATGCAAGCATATTTCATGTGGCACCATGATATGAAAGATCGCGATATCATTGTAGTGAGATATTGCAAGGACCATTATAAATACAAATAAATAATAATATACATCAGCAAGCATACACAAACAACATAGAGATAAATAAAGATGTTGCCCCTATGCAAGTTGAAAACCAGCTAATTTGATTAATGATGATGGCGATAACATTACAAATGAAAATATTCTACATGCGATGGGTGCATCGTCGAGTGGTGTTGTGGTGGTTTCTTTGGTTGAAGGTAAGGATTTTTCAAATTTTGATAAGGCGGGAATCTCTGCTCCAAGGCCTGGTGTTAATGGTGGAGGCTAAGTTGATGTTGGGAGGTTGGCTAACAGTGGTTCATCAGATGGGACATCGTGTGGGTCCTTTCCATTGGGTGTATCACGTGTTATTTCTTCCTCTGGCAGTTTGGGTCAAGATGGTACTTCTTGCGAAAAGGTGGGGTCTAAGACTGTGGCTCCCGAGGTAGTTGTCTTCTCTAAAGTTGCTAAGTCATATTTTTCCTTGGTGGATGGTAAGGTGTGGTCTGCTTTATTCGGTGCTAAACTTAAAGAGAAAATTTCCTCGCCTCTTGTAGACTTCTTTGCTAACCCGTCAGCGAATGATTATTTGGTTTTAGTGCCTGATTGCATCATTGACAAGGGTATTCTTACCATGGAGCAATCGTTGGTTGGTAAGTTTTTGGGACCTCGGCCTAACATTGAGATGGTTCATATGTTGGCTAAAAGTCGCTAGCATTTGAAAGGCCAGGTGGAGATTGCGGCCCTTACAAATGGTTTCTTCTCTTTTTCTTTTACTTGTGATGAGGATCTGCTAAAGGTTTTGGTGGGGGGGTTATGGCTTATTGGGAAATCAACTCTGGTGTTGAAGAAATGGGAGGTGGGCTTCACCTCGAGCTCTTGTTCCTTTGATTTGGCTCTAGTGTGGGTTCGTTTGCCCAGGCTCCCTCTTGAATTCTGGGATGAACAAGTCTTTAAAGGCATAGCGTCAACTTTTGGGCATTTGCTTTCTATTGATAGTCTTGCTGCTTCTAGGTGTAGGCTTGTTTATGCTCGGCTTTTTGTGATTCTGGACCAGGCTATGAATCTTCCTTCAGTGATAAAGATTAAATCGAAGTTGGGTGTGTGGGAGCAAGCGGTTCAATTTGAATCTATCCCTTTTGTTTGCTTCCACTGTAAGAAGGTGGTACATTGGGCTAAGAAGTTCCCTTTGAAGCCTATGGTTCCTCCTAAAAAGAACTCGGTCCCTCAAAAGGAGGCAAAATTTTGGAAGGAGGTTGGGAATCGAAATGAAGTGGGGCTTGAGAAGGGCTTTGTGGAGTTTGTGGAGGGAGTGGTTTCTAAGGATCCATCTCTCGGTGTCTTTGTTGTTGCTCCTATTGCTTTCCCTATAGAGGAAGTTCCTTCGAGGGAAGGTGTGGAGAAGGGTTCGTGTGTTGATGAGCAAGTTGTTATTCTAGTGGAGGAAGGTGTTGTTGTCTCATTGGTGATGGCGGTTGCTGAGCTAGAGAAGGTGACTCCTCTGAAGTTGGTCTCTGAGGGGATGTTGTTAACTTCTGAGGATTGTTCGGAGTCCCCCTAGGTGGTTTTAGTTGTGGGGAAAGAGGAATTATCCTCTATTGATCCATTGGGGGATTTAGTATCTGAGAAGCTGGTGCTCACCTCTTCTATCATTGATTGTTCAAAATGTGCTTCTCAGGAGGAGGATCCCTCGAATTTTTTTATTTTGGCTTCTAAGTCTCAAAATAAGAAGAATCCAAACCCTCTTGAGTTGGGGATGGCTGCTAGAAAATGGTTGGAGTTGGATTGTGGATCAGAACCAAGGGGTAGAGGAAGGCCTTCTCTGCAGAAAATAAGGGAGAGGGTTAGAAAATGTGATATTGTTGATGGATCATAGTTTACTTTGCTTGAGATGGGCCTGAATGGTCCCTCGTAGAATCCTTTATGAAGATCCTCTCCTGGAACATAAGAGGATTAAACAATCCTCATAAATAGGATCTTCTTGTAAACATTGTAAGAGATCATCAGACTGATATTATTTTGATTCAGGAAACTAAGATGAGTGCTAAGAAAGTTGATAGAATTAAGAATAGGTTCTTTAAGAACTATGGTTGTCAAGCTATTGATTCTGATGGTGCTTTTGGCGAGGTGGCAACGTTTTGGAATCCTAAGGTGGTTATTGGATCAAAGTTGTTTGCTTTTGAAAATCATGTGGCTACCTCATTTTTTTTTTAGGGAAAAGTTCTCTTGGGTTTTTTCTAATATCTATGCTTCTAATACGAAAAGCTCTCATAAGCATTTTTGGGAAAGATTGAATACTTTTAAGGCGCAGTTCTCTTTTCAGAATTGGCAAGTGATGGGAGATTTTAATACCCGTTGATTGATGTTGATAAATTTGGGGGTTCTTAGGTGGCTGATGACAGTCGTCTTGACCTCTTGAATTTTATTAATGATAATCTTCTATTGGATTTGGATTTGGGGGGAGCATCCTTCACTTGGTCTAATTGACATTCTGGGGATTCTTTGATTCAGGTTAAGTTGGTTTGGGCTCTTATTTGGCCTGACTGGTTGCACTTTTATGCATGTTCCCTCTATGCTTTAACAAGGCTTGGGTTGGATCATTTCCTAATTTTCTTGAGAGTTGAACCCATTGGTCGTAAGAAGGCTTTTCCTTTCAAGTTTGAGAAAATGTGGACTAGCCAGTGTGATTTGCGTTCTAAAATTGCTCAATGGAGGAATATTAATGTTGACGGGTCTACTATGTGTAAAGTTGCTAAGAAGATGGCCTCTGTTAAGCAGAAATTGATTTAGTGGAACAAGGCCTCTTTTGGTAACATCTGTGAGGAAAAATTAGTTCTTAAGTCTAAGTTCGATATTGTGTAGCAAAATATGTAGGCTTCTGGGTCTGATTTTGCGCTTCTTCAGGAGGAAAGTGTTCTTTTATCTAGTTTGCATAATATTGTGGCAAGAGAGGAGGAGTTTTGGAAGCAAAGGTCAAGGGCTATTTGACTTTGAAGTGGGGATAAAAATAGTCGGTTCTTTCATCTCATGACTTTGAAGCATAGATCTTCTAACATGATTTCTAAAGTTGTGGTGAATAATTCTTCAATTAAGGAGGATGATGATATTAGATCTACGGCTCGGTCTTTCTTTGAGGACCTTCTCTCAGAGGATCGTCTATTGGATCTTGCTAGCCAAAATGGTTTCCTTAATGTTATTCCTAACTTGGTTTCAAAGGAGGAAAATAATATCTTGTCTGCCATTCCTTCGAATGAGGAGATTAGAAAGGTTGTGTTTTCTTCTGAAGGGAGTAAATCTCTGGGGCCGGATGGGTTCCCTATGTTATTTTTTCACTCTTTTTGGGAGATCATTTCTAAAGATGTTATCAATGCCACAAAAGAATTTTTTGGAAGTAGACAACTTCTTAAGGAATTGAATTCCACTTTTATAGTGTTAATCCCTAAGAAGCCTAGGGCTGAGAACTTTGGTCATTTTAGACCTATTAGTCTTTGTAACTCTATTTACAAGATTTTTTCTAAGGTACTTGCTTCAAGGCCACAAAGGGTGTTATCCAAGATTATTTCTCTACAGCAGAATGGTTTTGTGCTAGGTCGGAAAATTTTGGACTCTATCATAACGGTGCATGAAAACATTCATTCTCTTAAACTTAACAAAAAACTTGGTCTCATCTTGAAGCTTGATTTGGTCAAAGCCTATGACCGAGTGAATTGGAGATTCCTGTGTAGTATTCTTAAGGCGTTCGGATTTTTGGACAGGGTTCTACAATTGGTGTGGTAGTTAATCTCCTCTCCTTCTTTTGCGGTGTTGATCAATGGATCTACCTCAACCTTTTTTAGAAGCTCTCATGGCCTGCGTCAAGGGGATCCTATCTCTCCCTTTCTTTTTATCATTATGGTGGAATCTTTGGGCAGGTATCTCATCTAGGTGGTGTCTAATGGGACCTTCAAAGGTATTTATCCCTCTTCAAACCAACTTTGTTGCTCCCATCAACAATTTATTGATGACATGATTATTCTTGCAGAAGCATTTGTATCTATCTATCTTATTCTTCAGAAATATGAGGCTTCTTTGGGTCAGAAGGTAAGTTTTCCTAAGAGTACTACTTTTTTTCTAAATTCTCTGAAGCTTCGTCAATTGAGGATTGCTAGTATTCTTGAATGTGGTATTGGGGAGCTCCAGTCTATATATTTGGTGATCCCTTTTTGCTCTAACAGTGTTCCTGATTCCTTTTGGAATACTATCATTGATAAGTTTAATTTGAAACTTTTTGGTTGGAAGGGTGCTTTGCTTAGCCAAACTAGAAAAATTCAATTAATTAAGCCGACTTTCCAGAATTTTCTAGTTTATGCTCTAAGTTTATTCCAAATTCCTAGAAGATTTTGGGATAAGATTGAGGGAATTCAAAAAAGATTCTTGTGGTCTAGTGTGGAGGAGAAGAAAATATTACACTTGTTGTCCTGGGAGGAGGTGTGCAGATCTAAATCCCAAGGCAGTTTAGGATTGCGTAAATTGAAAGATTTCAATTCTTCTCTTTTGGCTAAACAGTTGTGGAATCTACTCGTGTCTGATAAGGAGTGGACGACTATTTTTTCTTCAAAGTACTTGAGGGGAGTGGATATAAATAGAGATTTTTTCAGGGATAACTTTGTTCCTTCTCAAGGGTCAGTCCTCTGGAACTTTTTGATTCATGCTCATTCGACTATGGTTGCTAGTTTGCAGTGGGTTTTGGGAAATGGTAGAAGGATCATGTTTTGGGATGATTGGTGGATTGGGCATGGGCCTTTGAAGGATGAACTTTGGGCTTCCCCTTTCAAATATTTTTGTATCAGGGAATGGGGTGTTTTTGTTGCTGATTATATTTCCCAGGGTAGCTAAATTAGTCTTCATTTGGTTAACAGGGACTTGAAGCCCCTTTTAGAGTTTCTTTCCACATTCATATTTTGGTGGATACTCCTGAGGATTTGGTTATCTGGCGATTAACTCCTAATGGAATTTTTTTTGTGTCTTTGGCCTTTTCCTTTTAGACTTGGATGGTTGGTCCTCCTCCTTTCTAGGGTTGTTTGTGGAATGGGAAGCTCCTGCCTAAAATCAATATTTTATTTTGGCTTCTTTGTTAAGACAAGATTCTTACTCTAAATAATCTTGTGAAAAGCGGAATGTCTCTACCGAACAAGTGCTTCTTATGTAAACAAGCGGTTGAGGGTTGTATTCACTTGGTGACTGGTTGTAGCTATACTTGGGAAGTTTGGGCTCATATTTTAGTTGTGGGATATTTCTTGGGTGTTCCCGACCTCCTTTTTTGACTTATGGTCTCAATGGGTGGCTCATTCTCTAAACCTGACCCTCTCTATGTTGTGGTCTCTTATCTTGCCGCATGTTGTGTGGGGTGTATGGAAGGAACGTAACAATCAGGTTTTCCGTTAACTGGAACTGTCACCTTCTAGGATAGCCTTTAAAATATGTGATGCTATCAGGGAAAATTTCCTATCTGAGTTCTTGGTGATCCCTTCTTTTAAACTAAAAGTGAATGTTTCTCCTTATGATTTTCTTGTGGGCAAAAGATGGAACTTTTCTTGTGATCTTTTTGATCCGGTGAAGAAGATAAAAGAACCCAGGGAGGGGATTCGGTGGAAGGCTCCTTCTTCTGGTTGGTTTAAAGTTAATTTTGATGGAGCTTCTAACAGAAATCAAGGTCCTACTGGTTGTGGGGGAGTGGTTAGAGATGAGAATGGTAGGTTTGTCTCTATGGTGGCGCTCCCTTTGGGAATTCAGACAAACCACTTTGCAGAGGTAGGTGCAGCCTATCATGGCCTCATTTTGGAAAAGAATCTAGGGGTCTCCAAACTTTGGTTGGAAGGGGACTTGCTTAATATTATTAACTGTCTCTTGAGGAAGTTTCCACCATCGTGGTCTATCACTCATCTTATTAATGATTCACTCTCCATCATTAATACTTTTGAGGAGATTAGAATATCTCATGTGTTTAGAGAAGCTAACATGTTAGCTGATAGATTTGAAAACTTGGGATTGGTGGCTAATATGATTGGGATGCTTTTGAATCATTACAACTCAATCCTAAATCTATTTCCAACGATGACCAGGTGGCATGTTTTTAAGGTGGCTGATATGGGGGAAAGGTTCTTCATAAAAATTTTGAGTTGGCATAGGAACGTTGAACCTTGGCCCTACTTGTTTCATAATTACAACTTTGATGTCCATAAAATTATGGCCTGGCTATGTAGGCAGGAGAGTACTTTGAATGAAATGCTCACATTTTGTGGGTATTATTTGTGTGGTTTTGCAGATAGTAAGGCTTATTTTGTTTCTGCAAAATTTACTGGTGTTGTTGGGCTCCTGCTTATTTCATGCTGCCATGGGTGGAGCTCGCTGCAAGGTTGAATCGAGCTCGTGTAAGGAATTCCAAAGCAATAAAACAGTGTGGGAGCATTTGGAAAAGGGTGGGGTAACCTAGTATATGCAAAGAATCCAAGGCCCTAATCTTGACGCTATAGAGTTTTTTGTTAAAGGATGGAATGGTAGGACTCTATGGTATAAAGGGGTGGAATTCAATATTGATGAGGATTTCATTACAGATGTCACTGTGCTTTCGGCGTCTGGGAGGAAATTCTATCGAGATAGAGCTGTAGCGAAGAAAGCCTTTGCTATTTTTTTCAAATTTGATGAGAAGAAGAAGCTCCGGGAGGTCGGGAGTGGTGGGTATGCCCGTAAGTCTCTTAAGCCATTCTGGAGGGATCTTGTGATGGCTATAATGCATTATTTCACACTGTAAGGAAAGCTAAGTGTGGAAACAACTCTCCTAACGTCAAAACCTCAGGGAAGAATGCAGAGATACTTTTAAATTTTCAATTACAGTCCAAATAAGGTGCACTTGAAAGAGAAAGAGATAACAGAAACAGAGAATTAAACATACACATGTATATAAACACTAGATTTACATGGGAAAACCCTTACGGGAGAAAAACCCACCACACCAAGAGAAGTCACTTTGTATTATAGTAATAAAGATTACATACAGAGATCAAACTTATCTTTCTGATGTCAGTTTACAGCAGCATTCACAATGATCAACCTTGCTACAGAATATTCAAATTGCAGTACTCTCAGAATTACATTCATGGATTACTCATCGAACTAATCATCCAAATATTACCAACCATCGAACAATCCAACAATCCAACAATCCAACCAAACATCATCTGCAACTCCAGAGTATATTCATGTTGTCCCTATCTGTTGAACTTCCTCATAGAACTGCCACAATAGACTAACTTCCAATGGTTCCCATTCGCTTCTCTAATTGGTCGAAGACACACCACGTAGGATGGTCTCCCAATCAGTCAAAGGCGTTCAACCTGTATTCGGATGTTGGTGAGACACTAACCATGTCTCCCCAATGCCACAAGACCTGATTGTAGCTATCGCCAAGAGTCCTCACTATCGACAAGAGGTTACACCGAGTTCAGAAAGCTATCACTCAGACTTCGCCTTGTCGCGAAGACCTCATACCGATGATCATCACTTGTATCGCTATCACCAATACAATCGCTATTCGATGAGACATCATATCGAAGTCCCAAAGTCACTTAGACACGAGTATTCCCATTGGCAAGACTATCATCCTTCGCCAAGAGATCATACCAATGCCTTCAAGTTATACTAAAAAGAACACTCATCGGCAAGACTTACCGCTATCGCGAGGAGGTTACACCGATGTTCATATCCATCGACGAGAGAACTAACCGTCGGCAAGACTTCTTACCGAGGCTTCCATGTTACCCCAATGAGCATCGGCGAGACAAACATATGTCACCAAGAGTTCATAGCGAAGCCTCCGTGTTACCCTGAAGACTCCAAGTGAATACTTCTCGGCAAGACTTCTGTTGTCGGTATGAGACATACCGAATGTCCAAGTCTCTCCCCGAAACCGCTTGTCGCCCAGAGTCTCCCCGATATCCGATAAGGCCAGAGATCTCCACTCGGCAGAGGGTTACAGTGAACACCACAAGTCATAGCGACAACACCAGTCAGCAAGACATCAACAAAGTCACAACGACCAGAACATTTCAAAAGGTTTCACAGCTGCTAGTCGGCCAGACACAATGAAGGTCATACCGACTTTGCTCTTCCAGAGGTTTCAGCCTATGAGATTGAGGCACATTATTCCAACACACACTGGAAGGTAGGTTCTCTATCATATACAGTTATCACTTTATGTTGTTGAATCACTTATGTCATAAGGTGTTGGTCTCTTTTCCTTTTTATCTTTTACTGTCGATGGAAAATAGTATTGAGGATCACTGTAAAAACCCTAAGAAGGTCATTTTGCATGAAGGCCTTATGAGTCTTTTGTTTGATCATATTAAGCTTAAATCTATTCATGTTTCCCCTAAAACCTCAAAAAGGGGGTTAAGAATTATGGTTATGAGACAGGGGATTCAACTGGGGAATGGGAAGGGAGTTCTGAGGAAGAAGACTTGGATTTTTATGAAATGTCTATGGATGATGGTGTTTTTAAGGAAGGGTCTGAAGCATCTGAAGTGTGGTCTAAGGGTTACGAAATAGACATTGAATTGAGGGAAGCCATGGTGCAGCCAGGTAAGAAGAGTTCTAAAGGGAAATCTAAATGTCCCATGAAAGAAAAATCATCTGCCAAGAGAAAAGTGGAGTTGGTGAAAGATGTGGATATGCCTAGTTCGAGTGTGAAGCTTACTTTGAGTCTTGGGAAGGTTGGCATGGTGGATAATTCCCCTATGACTGGTGCTTTAGAAGGGTCCTAAAATTGTGGGTGTTGAAGTTAATGCCCCTATTGGAAATATCAATCCTGGTGTGGTTGAAATGTTGCCTGGGTCTATGCTTATGGAGATTCAAGGGATTCAGAGTGTTGAGTGTGCTAAGGACCTTGACACTATCCTAGATCCCCATGTCTCTTATGTTATCCCTTTGCAAGATAAAGAGAAGTCTGTGAAAATGGAGCGGTTGGAAGCGTTGGCTGACTTGGAAAGCTTGCCAGATAAGCATAAGATAAAGGTGGAGGTGGTCGAGGTCAAGGATTCCCCTGTTGAGGAGGAAGAGGAGCAAAAAGAGGAGCACAGGGAAGTCCCTGGTCACAACTTGGAGATGAAGGAAGCGCCTCCTCTCAACTGGGATGAGGTAAATATGGGTTTTTTTTGCAAGATGGTTAAGGATGGAACACATAATTTGCTTTCTCTGGTGAAATGGTCGATCTCAGAGGTGAAGGAGCTCAATGTCTAGGTTAAGAACTGGCAGGATGTTTGCGTGGAAATGATCTGATGCAATCAAAAGGAATGGGCTATAAAAGGTAAGGTTAAATCTATGAATGTTATGCTGGATAAATTAGTTGTTGATGTTGACCGCCTGTGAGTTACTCATGAGGAGAGGATTTCCTCTTTGGAAATGATGGTTAATAAAGTTTTAGAGGAAAGATTTGTTAGTATTGAGGATAAAATTGGTAAGTTGTCTAAGGATTTGAAAACTGTGGTAAACATAAGTAACAATTCATTGAAGTCAACTACTAAGGGTCTTGCGGTTTTAAACGAGAAATCCCTCAATTGGACCAGAAAACCCCTGGAGCTTGGGGGAAATTGAGAAAGCGGTTGAAGTTTTGAGCTGCTTGAACCTAGTGGATAAAAATGTGGATCTTGCTCCAGCTATGGAAAAGGATGTGGAGGTCGGACCATGTTTGAGGACAAGGAGAAAGATGAAGAAGTGGGCAGCTGTATCATTTGATGAGCTCAAAGAGGTTATGGAAATGCATGAGGGGGTCATAGAGGAAAATATGGCCTCGGTCAATGTCTTGGAAAAGATGTTGTAGCTATTGCTGACTCTTTTGCTTGATCAACCAGGTTGTTGATGTTTTTTGTTGTTGGTGTGCTAACAGGTTTCTTTGGTCTTTTTTGTTGTCATCTTTTTGGTTTTTTGGGCTGCTAATTTTAATTGCTTAGTCTTTCTTGAAGCTTGTCGTCATTGTAAAGGGTTTTGGGGCCCCTTCAAAACCTACTTTTCCTTATCAAAAACATTACAAATAAAAATAAAAATGTGATGATAGTGTTGTTAAGTATGAGAAAAACATGAGGATTGGTAATGTTATATCTCAATGACAATAAAGTGAGTAAAATAGATAAAGGTTTATAGTGAGGCTATAAATAAAATTGTTAGATGTTTTTAGATATTACACTAGATTGGTTGATGAAATTACATGGATTAGTATTGTGCATATTTGGATTGATGGATTTGGGGATGCTTATATTGTTGGAGAGTTAATATATGTGGAGTGTAATGGATTGTGTAGGTAGCCAATAATAATGGAAAACCAAGTCCAAAAATAAGGATGAAAGGATGAAGGGATCATGTGGATAAAAGATGGGGGGATTATTAGATGGAGGGATTTTTCTTGGATATCAATAGAAGGGATTTCAAGATATGATATCCAAGGACTATGTGTTGTGCATTTTGCATGCATGCCCCACCGAAGGCAAGGACCCCCTCTTTTGCTTTTGTGTCTCTCCATTTTGCATCTGTTGATCTCTAGTCCTGCTCCTTTTGGGATGTTTTATGATGAGAGGTTATTTTGAGATTAAATCGGGATTTGATTTGAATAAGACAATATTTTAAAGTGTCTTGGGGGACCTTGAAGGAAATTTTGGGATGTCATATGTAAATTTTTCTTGTACCTATAGATAGAGAATGAAAAGTTAGGCTAGGTTGCTTTTTGAATTTTTAGGAAATTCATTCTAGATCAAAAGTTATGGAGTTCTAGATATCTCAATTAAGTGAGAAATCCAAAGATTTCCTGACCTCAAGAAATCCCCCTAATTTCAAAATTCAAAAATTTCCTGACCTCAAGCAATCTCTGAAATTTAAAATCCAAAATTTTTGGGATGTCATATGTAATTTTTTCTTGCACCTATGGATAGAGAATGAAAAATTAGGCTAGGTTTCTTTTTGAATTTTTGGGAAATTCCTTCTACATCAAAAGTCACAGAGTTCTAGAGATTTCGATCAAGTGAAAAATCTGAGGATTTCCTGACCTTAGGAAATCCCCTTAATTTCAAATTTTGAAAATTTTATGATCACAAGAAATTCCCCTAATTTGAAAATTTCCTGACCAAAGAAATCCCAAACATTCAAAAATCTGAAAATTTCTTGACCTCAAGAAATCCCCCTAAATTCAAATTCCAAAGATTTCCTAACCACAAGAAATCCTCGACATTCAAAAATCCAGAAATTTCCTGACCACAAGAAATCCTCAACATTCAAAAATCTAGAAAATTCTTGACCTCAAGAAATCCCCAACATTCAAAAATCTGAAAAATTCTTGACCTTAAGAAATCCCTGAAATTTCTATTTTCAAAGAATTCCAAGACCCATGAAAAATCCCAAAAATTTCTAAAAATGGAAATTTTCCCAAAATGCAATATTTCTGAAATAGAAAATTTCCAAAAATGGAAAGTTTTTTGAAAAATGAAATTTTCTTGATGAACTATAAATTGATAAGTTTTTTTTTTTTTAAATAAGGGAAATTTATCATTTTTGGAGGTTTATGATATTTTATGACACAGGTGCTTCTTAGGATGGTTGGAGGGATAAATGATCAATTCATTAAAGGACCAACATATGAAACCATGCCATGTGTTGGAGGGAGTTGTAATTTAATTAAGGGAGGAGTAAATGAATAAACCTACATATGGATTCGTGCAAGGCCTTATTCACTAGCAAGGAGATTTCAAACTAAAATTAAATGACAAATATCAATATTTAATGCAAATCTGCATGAGAATCTATGTCAGATTGTATTCCAACTTGAAAATTGTCTTGGGGAGGCAACTGGGAGATTTTTTTTATTCCTTCAAAAGGTATATTTGTTTCTCTTTGGTTCAACTTTGTAACCAAAATATCTGATCGGATGCTAATGAGGCATGTGTTGCCAAACTCAATGTAACTTCCCTAGGATTTTAAAGATGCAATCGAGGCCCTTGATGTGGATTTAATCTTAACCATTGATTCAAAATGTAAAATCTATAAAATTCCTTGCCTATTCATTTGTAAAGAGAGAGAACTGGAGATTGTTAAGCAAATGCTGGAGAAAATAATACAAATAGGTCATTGATTTGGTGAATTTTTGTGTTAAGATTGAAAGTGTTCTAGTTTTTGGTTTCTTCTTCTCAAATTTTAGTTTTAGTTCATTCATATTAATGGTGAAATGTTAATAATACTAATTGATCTTCAATTTCTACTATTAGTGGCTTGTTGATTATATCCATTCAGATGTGTTTGGTCCAGTGAATGTTCCTTCATTGTCTAAATCAAGATACTATGTGTCGTTCATTGATGATTATTCAAGGAGAGCATTTGTTTATTTTTTAAAAGGTAAATCAGAAGTGTTCAGTCGATTTAAGGAGTTTAAAAATCTTGTTGAAAATCAGACTGGTAGAAAAATAAAATGTTTAAGGACTGATAATGGCGGTGAATTATGTTCTGATGAATTTGAAAGATACTGTAAAGACCATGGAATCAAAAGAAACAAGACTACACCTTATACTCCACAGTAGAATGGAGTTGCAGAAAGGTTCAATAGGACAATGATGGAGAGAGCACGAAGTATGCTTAGTAGTGCTGGTTTGGAGGAGAAGTTCTGGGCTGAAGCTACTGCTACTGCATGTTACTTAGTTAATCGGTCTCCAAACTCTACTCTTGTTGATAAGACACCTTTGGAAGCGTGGTCTGGTAAGAAGCCCTCTCTTAGACATATTAGAGTCTTTGGCTGTGAAGCATATGCTTATGTGTCGGATGTAAAAAGATCTAAGTTGGAGAACAAGGCTGTCAAGTGTATTTTTATTGGCTATAGTGCTAACATTAAAGGATACAAGCTTTGGAATCCTGTTACAGAGAAGGTTGTATACAACAAAAGTGTAATCTTTCGTGAGCTGAAACCTTCCACCTTGGATCTAGTAGAGACAAAGTCGAGAAAAAGTAAGGATGTAGCAGTTCCTCCTACACCAGAGAAAGAGGAATTGAAGATTCAAAATGTATCTAAACTGAGGAGAGCTCAAGCAGTTGACAGTTCTGAAGAAGAAGAACCTCAGCCAGTGAGGAGGTCAACCCGAGAAAGAAAAAAACTAGATAGGTATGGGTTCTCATTAATTGATTCTACTTGTGCCTACGCTTTAATTTCTAGCACTGATGAGCCTAGGACTGTAAAAGAGGCAATTAAAATGTCTGATTCAGATTCTTGGTTGGAAGCCATGGATGAAGAAATGGCGTCATTAGATAAAAATGAAACCTAGAGTCTAGTGCCCTTGCCTAAAGGCAGAAAACCTATGGGTTGCAAATGGGTATTTAAGAAAAAGATTGGTCTGGATGGCAGTGTAGAAAAATACAAGGCAAGACTGGTTGCAAAGGGTTATTCCCAAGTAGAGGGAATTGACTATGGGGAAATCTTTTCTCCTGTAGCAAAGCTGACGTCCATTAGATTTCTATTGTCACTTGCAGCTGCGATGACTTAGAGGTTGAACAGATGGATGTGAAGACAACATTTCTTCATGGTGATCTTGAAGAAGAAATCTATATGTCCCAGCCTAAGCACTTTGTTGAAAAAGGTAAAGAAAAATTGGTATGCAAATTAAAGAAGTCTTTGTATGGGTTAAAGCAGTCACCTAGAATGTGGTACCAGAAATTTGATACTTATGTATTATCTTTAGGCTTTGAGAGATCAAAATCAAATCACTGTGTATATTATAAAGTTGAAAGTGATCAAGTGCTTGTTATTGCTCTTTATGTTGATGATATGTTGTTCATAGGAAATAGCAAGCTAATGATTTCTGATCTTAAGTCTCAATTGTCTGCTAAGTTTGAAATGAAGGATCTTGGTGTAGCAAGGTATATTCTGGGGATGGAAATAACTAGGGACAGGAAGAATAGAAAGCTTTGGCTCAATCAGAGTAAGTATATAAGGACTGTTCTAGAGAGATTTTGTATGAGTGATTGCAAGCAGTTAGTTGTTCCAGTCATGCAGGGAACGAAGCTATCTATTGAGGACTATCCAAAATCTCCTACTAAGATGGAGGATATGACTAGTGTACCCTATGCAAGTGCAGTAGGTAGTCTCATGTATGCAATGGTCTGTACAAGACCAGACATTGCCCAAGCAGTGGGAGTACTTAGTCGATTTATGGCAAATTCGGGTAGAATACATTGGGATGCTGTGAAGAGAGTTTTTAGATATTTGAAGGGAACTTCAGATTTTGCATTGTGTTACTATGGGAATTCGGTTGAATCACAGAGGACTCTCAGCATTCATGGATATGTAGATTCTGATTGGGTAGGAGACATTGACAGTAGGAGATCCACCAGTGGATACGTTTTCATATTGAATGGTGGTGCAGTGAGTTGGATGAGCAAGCGACAGGCTGTAGTCGCTTTGTCCACTACAGAGGCTGAATACATGGCAGCTACCCATGCTTGTAAAGAAGTTGTATGGTTGAAACGTTTGTGTTCTAACATTGGTTTTGATGCAGGGGAAATAACAATTTTATGTGACAGTTAGAGTGCCATTTGTCTGGCAAAGAACCCAACTTTCCATGCCAGAACAAAACATATTGACGTACAGTACCATTTTGTGCGAGATATGGTTGAGGATGGAAAGGTAAATTTGGAGAAAGTTGATACTCTAGAGAATATTGCAGATGCATTGACGAAGCCAGTGAGCACAGACAAGTTCAGGTGGTGTGCCAGTTCAATGGGCCTTAGTGCCCATGTTTTTCAGTAAGTATTATTTGTGCTCTGGAGGTTCCTGTATGATCTTCGTCAAGTGGGAGATTGTTGGAAATATGTGCCTCAAACATTACAGGCTGAAACCTCCATTAGAGTCAAGTCGGTATTACATTCTAATTGTCTGGCCAACTGATAGGTTTGTTTTATTCAGTTCTGAACAGGTCGTTGTGACTTTGTTATTGTCTTACCGAAAGGTTACACTGTGGAGTCTATCGCTGTAACATGGAGTATTCGTTATGACCTTATAGCGCTCGGGAGACCTCTGGTCGAAAGGCCATTCAATCGTGTATCGGCGAGACTCTTGGCGACTATGGTCTTCGATGAAGCTAAAGGTTCTCGCTAAGATGTCTCAGCGAAGTGTTAATGTCTTGCCGACAGCATTTACTTTGTGGTCCTTGGGGTAACTCATGTTGGTTCGGTGAGAAGTCACAGCGAAAGCAAATGTTACGCCGATAGTGTTTGGTTTGTTTCTTCGGGGAGACTTGGCCGAAGGAAGTGCCATCGGTAAGATGTCCTACCAAAGTGGATATGTCTCAGCGACGAAGACTTAAGTGTTAGTCTTCGGTGTAACTCTTGTCGAATGGTGGTCATCGGTGGAACATTGTGTTTTCGGTAAGAAGTCCTAGCGAATCTGATGAGTCTCACCGATATTGAAGAATCTTTGAGGTAACTTAATGACCTCGGGGAAACGTCTTGGCGATAAGCTCTTGTCTTGCCGACTATTCTTCAGAGCTCGTTATGACTTAATCTCATCGGTATAATGTCACACCGAAAGCTATGAGTTTGGGCGACAATGATACATGTGGAGAATGTCAGAGTGAGGTCCTGACGAGAACGATATGTCATGCCGACTGAATGTTTTCTTCAGAGTGATTTGTGACATCGATATGAAGTCTCTTGAAGCTCGATAGAACATCCTGGTGACTACGATGACTCTTGACGACAGCGGTATGAAGTATATGTGGCATCGGCGAGACACTGTTAGTGTCTCACCGAGATGCCAGAGCATTATGAATTCTGTTGACCGTCTGACTGTCATACATGGAATCTCGTGGACGAATAGAGGGAGCTGAAAGTGAACCATTAGCAGTTGGTTCATTGCGATAGTTCTGTGAGAAAGCTCGACAGTCAGGGAACACCATGGATATAGTTTGGAGTTGGAGACCCTTAGGGGTTGGATAGTAGTTCGATCAACAGTGAAGTGTGAAGAATTCAAACTGTATCAGTAAAGGAATTAAAATCTGTAAAGGCTGTAACTTGGAAGTTTATGTTCGAAGAATGTACATGATGAATGCTGCTGTATAATGACACCAGAAAGATAAGTCTAAAAGTTGTATGTAATCTTCATTACTGTAATACAAATGATTTCTATTGGTGTGGTGGGTTTTTCTCCCGTAAGGATTTTTCCACATATATCTGGTGTTCATGTGTGTTTGTCTAATACTCTGTTTCTGTAATTTGTTTCATAGTGCATCTTAACTTTGACTGTAATTGTAAATTTAAAATTACTTCTGCATTCTTTCCTGAGGTATTGACATTAGGAGAATTGTTTTTCGCATCTAATTTTCCTTTCAAAAAGAAGGGTTGACCATAAGCAACAAAGCTGGAAATTGAATGAGCCTTCATGTTGAAAATCTAAGATATGATAAATCTCTTTATATATACAGAAAAAATTAAAAATTAAAAAAATTATTAAAAAAATCTAATTCAAAATTGAAGGACAACAATTTCATGTTTCTTGTTGTAAGGATGGTCTTCAAGTTGATATTTCTCAACTCCAAGAGTCTTTGAATAGGTAGTTGTATCCTAAGAGTTTGCATCACCTTGTATTATCAAATAAATGTAGAATTCATAATACCTCTAGGCATAATGAGCTCAATTGTTTGACCTTTTTGGATAGAATGGAGATGGATTTACAGGGAAAAATTTTCTTTTGGGAAGTGCGTGAATCACTGGAATCTACAAATCTAGAATAACTTGTTGATGTTGCAGTTGAATCCTTCACAGGACTAGTCAAGGATCAACTAAGTAGTGAGAATGGATTGTGTTTACAAGATATTCTCCTATCCAGTTGGTGCAGGGTACATAATGCATCCAATTCGAAACTCACTTGCCCCTCATGTGAAGATTGTATTAATCAAGTTAAAAATCATTTAGAGTTGATGGAACAACCATGTACAAATGAGATTGAGTCATCCAAGGAATACATTGTAGAGGAGCCAATGGATATTAAATCAAAAGAGTATGTGGTAGCAAATGTTGGAGCAGTCATAGAAGAAGTTGAATGCAAGAAAGAAGAACTTGAAATGCCTAGAATAAGAGAGGTTAAGAATGAATGTTCAAGTGGGATGCAACCTATAGGAATAAGAGATTTTATTCCTACAAAAGCTAGCCAAATATCTAAAATGGAATGTTCAACTGAGTTGGATGTGGATGAACCTCAAGAAAAGGAAGTTATCAGTCAAAATTCCCCTACCCATGATGAAGATCTACTACAGATAAGATATGATGAATTTATTACAAATTTCATAAAGGATTGGTTGGGATTGCAATACAAAATCCATCTAGAAGAGTTATTGCTACCGGGTTGGTGTAGGATACATGAAGTGGCACACTCAGAATTCACATGTTCATTGTGCCAGGCAACAATCAAACAAGTTGAAGAACGAGTGGAATTGTCAAAATAGCTTGACATAGAGTTCCCCACCTTCCTTGTAGAGGATGCATAGGAAAATACATTGAACTAGTTTTGAACGAAGGCACTTTAACAAGTTGCTTGTGAATTTCCTGAAGAACAGAATGAATGATTAAATGAAGAAATTGATGTTCCTGATGGCTATGATCAAGGATCCAAACTAAGGCCAATAGATGATGAAATCAAGGAGTTTTCTTGCTTATTAAATTATGTTTTCCCTTTATATTCTAATATATCGAGCATTGAAAATTCATATATGTTATGCTTTAATATGATGAGCCTTATATGGATCATACTAATGTGTAGGAAAATCTAAATGATGCTGAGAAAAGTAACCCTACAATCATGACTATTGGATATGATCATCATGTTGCATTAGAACAAGTGTTTGAGGATCAACCTATGATGATTCTTGATGGAAATTCACATGAAGAAGTTGTTGCACATGAAGGTATTTTGGTGGTTTTATTGTCGAGGCTACATGAAAACAAATAAATAAGTGAAATATTCCATGGCATTCAATCTAACATGTTCAATCTAATTTCACCTTATATTATCTGCTAATGACTCTGACTCTTCTTTGCATCTTTTAAGAATGAGCAGAATATTGCACCATCAACCACGACCTCTCGATGTTGGTGACATTGATTATAGACTATGGGGCACATTAGTGGATGGTAAACATGATATTTTGTCCAAAAAAGTGACACATTAGGTTGTTTCTTTCTTTACTGTGAATTCTAAAGTTTTCCAATTTAATTATGGATGTCTAAGAAGGACAACTTGCATATGGATTAATCATGGTCTTGAAGATTTGCCTCAATTGCTGATTTTTCCTAGTCTTTCCACTAAATATAAAAGTATTGCTACAAGAATACTTCTTTCTAAGTATAAGGATAAATTTTCCAAGTTTGGAACCATAACCTGTGCCTTATTACTGTTGAATATCTTGAGGAACCATGTGAGGTCATGTATCTTTCCATGTCTGAAACTTGCTTACTCAATTTTTTTTAGAAATAATTAGATTAGGTTTGGATTTCTTGCTTTCCTTTTCATTCTATTGTAGGTTTAGGTTTGTTGTAGGTGGGTTTGGGTTTCGTTTGCTTTGCGATCTGGTTTAGGGTTCTCTCATTTTCTTCTAGGGAATTCTTGCATGCACAATAACAATTTAATTATCTAGAAATGTTTTAAATATTTTTTTGAGAAACACCAATAATGCTTTTGTGAATGGATGGTGAAGGTCTCCTATTAGTGTCAAATGGTTTGGATACTTGATTGAGGAGGATGAGTCATTGGTCTGACCCGATTTTGAATTTTTCTAAAATCTTACATCTTTCACATATTTCAAGAATCCTAAGGTCATTGTGTGTTTCCTTGTGAAGTCATGTTAAGTGAAAAGTCTTAGATTTTTGCTTCAGTGCCACTATGATCTCACCCCTAAATGCAAGCTTCATTGCTTGCAAGTTGAAATGAGAAAAGAAAATCAAAAATGAAAAGAAAAGAGGAAAAAATAATGAAAATCAAAAGAGATTAAACTTTCAAAAGGATTCAAATAACTCTACCAAGGCTATGGACACCTGGTTGGTAGTAGAGCTATGTTCGAGAGAATCACAACGACAACCTTGTCGAGGTATGGACGCCTGACTAGTAGTGAGGCAATGTCTAGGTTGCTTTTGAAGTAGAATCATTCATGTAGCTTAACATGATGAAGCATAGGTTCATGTGGTCATCTTAAGGAGGGGAATAAATGCACTTACACACACTTGGATTTTGAGTATATGGAAGGTTAGATCTACTACTGATTTTGATTCTTTAATAATATATTCTATTTTTTTTGGCCTAGTCTAGAGACCAGAACCTAGAGATTTTGGGTTTGTGATTCTTGTCTGTCATCAAAATTCTCTGAGCATTTTCCTAGCAGAGTCACCATTTTTTGCGCATTTCGTACACACACCTTGTTGAAGGCAGGGACCCCCTATTTTGCTTTTGTGTCTCTGCATTTGATCTCTAGTCCTACTCCTTTTGGGATGTTTTAGGATGAGAGGTTATTTTGAGATTAAATCTCAAAAAAATTGATTTGAATAAGACAATGTTTTGAAGCATCTTAGAGGACCTTGAAGAAAATTTTGGGATGTCATATGTAAAATTTTCTTGCACCTATGGATAGAGAATGAAAAATTAGGCTAGGTTGCTTTTTGAATTTTTGGGAAATTCCTTCTAGATCAAAAGTTATGGAGTTCCAGAGATTTTGATTAGGTGAGAAATCCGAAGATTTCCCAACCTCAGGAAATCCTCGAAATTAAAATTCCAAAATTTTTTAGATGTCATATATAAATTTTTCTTGCACCTATAGAAAGAGAATGAAAAATTAGGCTAGGTTGCTTTTTGAATTTTTGGGAAATTCTTTCTACGTCAAAAGTTATGGAGCTCCAGAGATTTCAATTAGGTGAGAAATCCGAAGATTTATTAACTTCAGGAAAACCCCCTAATTTCAAAATCTAGAAATTTCATGACCTCAAGAAGTCCCCAAAATTCAAAACCCAAAAATTTTCGGATGTCATGTAAATTTTCCTTGCACCTATGGATATAGAATGAAAATTTAGGCTAGGTTGCTTTTTGAATTTTTGGGAAATTCCTTTTACGTCAAAAGTTACGGAGTTCTAAAGATTTCAATCAGGTGAGAAATCTGGGGATTTCCTAACCTCAGGAAATCCCCCTAATTTCAAAATCCAAAAAATTGTTGATCACAGGAAATCCCCCTAATTTAAAAATTCAGAAATTTTTTGACCACAAGGAATCCCCAACATTCAAAAATCTGGAAATTTCCTAACCTCAAAAAATCCCCCTAAATTCAAAATCTAGAGATTTCCTTCCCACAAGAAATCCCCGACATTCAAAAATTCAAAAAATTTCTAACCACAAGAAATCCTTGACATTCAAAAATCTAGAAATTTCTTGACCTCAAGAAATCCCTGACATTCAAAAATCCAAAAATTTCCTGACCTTAAGAAATCCTCGAAATTTCAGTTTTCGGAAAATTCCAAGACCCATGAAAAATCCCAAAAATTTACAAAAATGGAATTTTTCCCAAAATACAATTTTCAAAATAGAAATTTCTAAAAATGGGAAAAATTCCAAAAATGGAAAGTTTTTTGAAAAATGAAAATTTCCTGATGAACTATAAATTGATAAATTTTAATTTTTTAAATAAGGGAAATTTATCATTTTTGGAGGTTTAAATTATGATATTTTATGACACGAGTGCTTCTCAGGATTGTTGGAGGGATAAATGATCAATTCATCAAAGGACCAGTATATGAAACTGTGTCATGTGTTGCAGGGAGTTGTAATTTAATTAAGGAAGGAGTAAATGAATGAACCTACATATGGATTCGTGCAAGGCCTTATTCACTAGCAAGGAGATTTCAAACTGAAATTAAATGACAAATATCAATATTTAATGTAAATTTGCATGAGAATTTGTGCCAGATTGTATGCCAACTGGAAAATTGTCTTAGGGAGGCAGCAAGGAGGATTTTGTATTCCTTCAAAAGGGATATTTATTTCTCTTTGGTTCAACTTTTTAACCAAACTATCTGATTGGATGCTAATGAGGCATGTGTTGCCAAACTCAATGTAACTTCCCTAGGGTTTTAAAGATGCAATTTGGGCCATTAATGTGGGTCATTGATTTGGTGAATTTTTGTGTTAAGATTGAAAGTGTTATGGTTTCCGGTTTCTTCTTCTCAAATGTTAGTTTTAGTTCATTCATATTAATGGTGAACTGTTAAAGATATTGATCGATCTCCAGTTCATACTATTAGTGGCTTGTTGATTTTAAGTTTTTGTGCATAGTTAGTATGAGCCTTCCTATTGTATTAGTTCAATTGTGAATTTTTATGCATATTATTCCAGGAATTGGATATGTGTATGGATGTTTACAATCTAAAAATCTGAGTATTCCTTTGAAGATTGCACTATTTTTGTGATACTGTAGATTTAATATTGGTTAAGAAGGAATTGGTTATTTGGGGGATCTGTCGATCTGAAGCATTAACCATTGATGTGGGTGTCCTTAGGTGTAAGTTTTAGAATCTCTCTTAACCCTATATTCTTTTGATCTTTCTTTGGGTTAGTTTTAAGAAATAACATCACCGCATCACCACATTTGATGATAAAATCATTTCTAGATCTCAGATCTAGAAATTATAGTTGGAGTTTGCATCCATTTAATTTAGATTTCATAAAACCCTTATTGAGCCTTATTAGCTTCCAGCCTTGTTGAACCATTAATTCCCTTTGTGATTACCAGCAAACCACATTTAACCACTGAGCTATTTTTCAAGTCAAGACCTAACATCCAAAAATTTGGGGTTATTTTATGAAGTTTTCTGAAGAAAATTACCTTTCAAGAGAGATAGAACACTTGTGTTTTATCTATGTTGTGTAGTGCAAAAACACTCATCAACACTATGATGTATAGGAAAATATGCCACATAAGAGGATAATCTAACAAAGTCATGGGAAATGGCATGAAAAATTTGTGCATTATATATGAGAGCTTAATGGTTTATGAAAATAAGAACACATGTGTTACAAGGTAAAAGAGGGATAAACTACAGATAAGGTAAGACATTTATTGTATAAAGCATACTTGAATAGGATGCCCTTGTCCTTATTAATATCAAAATTATAAAAGATACATTTGATATGATGGGAGAGGTGTGAAAATATAATGAATGGGTAGATAGGATGGGGTAGGCATAATGAAGTAGCTAGGAAAGGGTAGATATGATGAGGTAGATAGGAGAATTTAGGTAGGATGAGGTAGATAGGATGGAATAATCTTGCCCCCAAGTGGAAGGTGCTACCAAATAGGAAGGATTTATGCATGATGCTTATCTCTAGGTTATCATCATGGTACTTGACCAAGGAACCACAAGAATGGTATTCACCATTACATGAATGATTTCTATTTATTTTTTGTAATTTTTTATTTTTTATTTTGGATGAAGGTAAATGATATAGATAAAGTAGCAAGGATGGGAGACAAGGATATGAATGGAGGACTCAACCATTTAATTTCATGGTGATAATATATCTTTTTGAATGATTATTTTTACATACCATGTCAATTATTATTACACTCATAGATGTTGCTAGGAAACGTGTTAAGTAGGTTTCTCCAAAATATAAACAAGGTACCAGCATAGCTCTTGAAATAAGAGGATGTCACCAAGGTAGATGAAACATATGTGAAGATGAAGGAATGATATCAACTTATGTGAAATCTTGGATTTAAGGGATGTGATGATGAATAGTTGGATGGGACGATGATAAATGAGGGAATATTGTGGGACGAAGGGGAAACAAGATAGATGGTTGTACACACTATGATGGAAATTGGATCATGGGGTTAGGTTGTGATGTTGGACGTAAGGATTTAGAGGGGTAATGGGGACTAGAAATTTTGGAGTATAGGGTCCCAAAATGGATTTAGAATGCCTAGAAAAAGGAGTTGGGATGCTGAATTTTGGGGTGTATGGACCTAAAATAGATGTGAAAAAGTGGCATTGGCATACAAAGTTGGAAGCTTCATTTGGATGTTGGGGATCTACATTGTTTTTTGTATTTTTATTGGTGTACCTTTGTAGCCATGTGGAGCTATTTTGATTATGGATTTGGTTTTACTTTTTATAGGGATTGGGGAATGAATAAATGGGGATGTGAAATTTGATGATCCTTGTGGATGCACTAATTTTTATTTATGGATTCACATATTCTTGTAATTATTTTTTATTGGTGGGAATTAGTGGCCTTTGACATTTATTTTGATTAGGGATTTGATTTGGCTTCATTTGTACATGTTGATGTGTTTTGACATGGTGATCTTTAAATTTTTATAAATTTATTATTTTATATGTTTGTGCATCCAAATTGATTTTAAATGTGAAGGTATGGTCCAATAAGGGGAGGGTATATTGAATCCCATGAATCAAGTGATGGATTCATCATATTGGAACAAGTCTAATGATCAATGAATTTGTTGATCATGATTAGGAATTTTAAGAGATGGGTAACTAGGATTTATAAATGGTTTAGTGATGGAGATGATGGGGTTGATGAAAGGATTGGTGTTGTTAATCCAATGAGAATAGTGATGAGAGACTTATTTTTACCTTAGAATAAATTTCCTTAGCTTTAGTGGAGGCGTGACCAACATCTTTTTAATGATGTATATACTTGAGGCCTTGAAATCTTATATTTGTTATTATGTGTATAGGCTCTAAGATATCTAACTCATGAAGGCCTAAGACTTTTCCTTGATAATTCCTTTTTTATAAACATGATTTTGTTGGTAAGTGGATTGGAATGTGAAATGATACTTGACACGCCAAATGGAAAGTGACAAATATGTTCCAACCAATGGAGAGATTGTGTATGAAATGGAAATCTTCCTCTAGGTTTGAGAGGGTAGCTCCCTCGTATGATGGGTTTTTTAAGGTTTTTGTGTACTTTTAACCCAAAAGTACATAAAGGAGAAAAGAAAAACCAAAGAAAGCTAAATAAAAAAGACCATACTGGTAGAGATACGAATACCAAATAGGACTTCATGACTGACAACTATTACAAGGGGGTTTACCATAATGTACATTTTAATATGCAATGACAATGAAAGAAGGGTTACAAATCTTGACATATGAAGAGATGAGTAACTCCAACACATTCAAACTGAGATACCAAAGCTTTCTTATATTTCATTATATCAATTGTATAGAATAATAAGAATTTAAATAGATAATAGATGATCTCCATCGATATATAAATGGATTACTAGTTTGACATATGAAAAACTAGTAAAAATAACTCAAAAACACATGAAAAATATACGAGCCAAAAGTATTTTGTATTATCTTTATGAAACTCTATAATTTTAAAAACCTTTTATGTACAATGTGTAAAGCCAAAATTCATCAAAAATTCTCTATGAAAATTCCTCCATATTTTCCCCTTGTAAAAATCTCCCTTTACAATACAAAATAGCTTGATATTTATAGGCTTCCTTCCCATAACTACCTCAGCTACCTTTTTGAAATAAAATGAATTTTACAATAACAAACCTTAATTAGTTATAATTTTCATCATTTTTTTTATAAATAAGGTTCATTTTCTAACCTTTAGTTACAAGGAGTGACATAAGTCACTTTAAAAAAAAAGGTAACTAGTAATCCATAACTTCAAAGAAATACCAAGTCATTGATCTTGTTGATGTAGTTCTCCTTTGTCTACTTTATCTCTGATAATTTTTTAATATGTTCCTGACACTAAACATTGTCCTATTGTACTCTTTGTGGAATAATGATGCAGAGCAGGGTGGAGGTTTTCAATTTAATCCCACTTGAGCAAAATTTCCAATTTGGAAACCCTAACTTGGTCTTTATCTCACAAATCCTTCATATTGCCTTGTAGCACTCCAAACAGTGATTTTTCACCATATCTTTCAAATAAGATTGCAAACCTACAATTGAATTACCATTTTTGATACCCTTTATGCTCTTCTGTAACATATCAAACTTGTAGATAGGTTTTTTTGTAACAACACCCTCTAAAGTTGATTGCTATGTTGGAATTAAGTCAAATTAGCCCTATTTTACAAAGCAACTTCAAGGAAAAATCTCTCCCAATCACAAAATTTCATTCCAGGACTTCAACAAGGTCACATGGGGTCTGAAGCTACAATTTCTATCAACTAGAATGTTCACAAAATCACCTATCTTCAAAACCCTACTTCTACCTACACTCCTAAGCCTAATACATAAAGATATTAGGCTAGGGCTTGATCAAAATCTGCCCAACTGCCATCCCTTGCATCTGCAAACTCTACCAACATGAAAAGAAACCTAACTAATTTCCACCAATTCACAGTGGAATGGTTCAATATTCCATTTTTTCACTCAAACCCTCTTGATTTAGGGTTTCCTGACTGTTTTCACCAAATTGACTCTAACACTCAAACCCTCTTGATTTAGGGTTTCCTGACTGTTTTCACCAAATTGACTCTAGCTCCCCTCAAACTTTATGAAATTAGATCAAATCAAAACCAAAACATAGTTAATTCATCCCTCCATCGATTCCAATGCACTTTAGATCATTTACACATAGTACACATCATTACAAACTCTTGTAGCAACAAGAAATCAACAAAAAATGTAGAAAAATAGAGTTTATTATTGTTGTTTGATCTCCAAAACACACCAGAAGTTTGCCTCGAGCATTTCAAGGCATATTTAAAAATTTCCAACTCCAAACCAATGGCTCCAAACTACCTTTTGAATATGTGACCGTTCAACTTCCAATACAAGCCAAAAATGCAAAGTTGCATTGCAACCTTTGCAACATTTACAAAAACTTGACAACTTTATGTAAAACTGACCCCATGAGACTAAAAACACTAGATATGGTATAAATAGACCTTATTACATAAAAATGACTCAACACACCAAAAACCTAATCATTTAGAACCCTATTACATAATGAAAGTTAGGTGCCCCTGCACCATACACCTAGGGAGAACAAAATCTCAAGCCCCACTTGAGATTAGATCTTGAACTGTTGTGTTATGCTTCTGAATGTCTTCCTCTATCATCTAGGTGGCATCCTCCATTGGAAGGCCTTGCCACTTCACTAGGTACTCCTTATACACCTTGTTCCTTGTCCTTTTAGCTTCCTTTGTGTCCAAGATGCTTTCAAGCTTCAATGGCTGACTTGGTGGTAAGTCCTTGACCCAATCTTCATCTAGAACTCTTGATGTACTTGCATCTTCACTTGCAATCATAGATCCCTTAAAAGGATATAGGTTAAAAACATTGAAAATTGGAGAGATAGTTGTAGACACTTAAAAATGACCTAGGCCTACAAGCTCTATTTTTACCACTTTCGTCCTAGCATAATTATGACATTTAATTATGTCTTTGGTCCACATTCGACTATTAATTAAATAATTTATAATTGCTTAATTAATTCATGTCCTTTTATTCTTCATGATTATTAAATAAATAAATGTTATTTATTTATTCAATACGCCTTTAATTGTCTAAAGTCTTCCTTTAATTAAATTAATTTGTTAATTTGTTTAATTACAATTATCCATTTATTCTTCCTGATTATTAAATAAATAAATTTTATTTATTTATTCAATATGTCACTAATTTCCATAATTAAATGAATTTATGAATTTATTTAATTATCAGTCATAATCCTCTAAAATTAAATAATTATCTTTAATTATTTAATTGCTCAATTTAACATTTCCATCATTTTTAAATCAATTTATTATTTAAAATGATTTCGTTTTATTAACTGTCAATTCATTTTAGTAAATAATCTGAAAAAGATTATTTATTGTCTCACAAAATCCATATTTTGAGTTGATTTAATTCAAATTGGTAGCTTTCTTCCAAAAATCAAATAAAGCAAGCAGATTCTTGATTTTATCAAATTTGCTTTTCAGTCCACCTTTTATCTTTTTGATTTTTGGAATCTCACAAAGCAGGCTATCTTTATCTTCTTAATTTTGGAAATCTTTATTTTTGAAATTAATTATCTCATCTTTTCTCCACCGCCGATCTGATTTTCTCAGATGACATCTTGACCACTCACTTAAGGATTTTACCCTAACCCTGATTAGGGATTATCGGGTTAAATCTCGTCATCTGATTTTAGGTTTTTGTAAAAGGTTGATCTCATCCATCCATTCAAAATTGTGTTTTCTATAAAATGACAATTTTGTTCATAATTTAGGGACCACTTCATTATCATAGGCATTATAGTCATTTATCATTTGTTATAGTCATTTATTATTGTCATAGGCATAGGCATAATTTTATTTAATCCTTCAAAACTTGCATAGGACAATGTCATAGTCATAATGCTCACACACTCGATCTGAGGGTATCAATCGTACGCTACAAGCTAGGAGGTGCTATGGAGATGATTCATGGAAGCTTCAACGAATATCTGGTATAATCGTTTCGTTATTATTTGCTTTCTTTGTGCTTCATAACTTCTTTGGATTTTATTATTGATCTAATCATTGCTAACCTCAAACCTTAGAAATTTACCCATTGATACATTTGGTGAACCCGACGTGAGTCCTTTGATCTAGCTTGCCTTTGCAGGTTTTATTGATTTTTTGTTGCAGATCTGTCAGTTTTTGGACAAAACCCCAGGTTTTACCAATTTCTTCATATATTCTACATAGCTATGAATTTTTCTACAAGATTTTTATAGAATCTTGTGCATCATCTCAAGAGGCTACAGTAAAAAAATCTAGGGTTTATCATCATTTTTGTAGGAATTATTGTGATTTTAGTTTTTTTCATAAAATTGATTTTCTAGACGCAAATTGATGAATTTTTCAGAAATTTTTACATTTTTGGAAAGCTCTTTAATTCTAATGGGGGTCTATTTTTTACAGATTTAATTTGGAGGTAAAATACAATGCGAAAAAATCTTATCTTTGTTTTTTGTATGGTTTTCACAAATCTGCATTTCTGGGTGGAAAACAGAGAATTTTTTTGACTTATTTACATTTCTAGAAAGCTCTCAGAAAATTAGTAGGGATCTCTTCTTTGAGTTTTTATTTTTTAGATCAATAAAATTGTCGAATAATAAAATCTAATTCGGCTATGTCAAAAACATGTATCTGAAATTGCAATTTTCTGATGAGCTTTTTTTTTTCTTTGGCTGCATTATAATATTATTTTTTGATCTTGTAGGTGATCATAAGGAGCTATAGTAGCAGCAATATCAGTCATATATAACAGATTGGAAAGCAAAAACTTCTGAGTTTGCATAAACATACGTTTGTTGAAGACTAAAAATCAAAGAAACTCCTAACTTGTGGTTTGCAGGTTCGAGTGTCGAAGACTGAATACGATACATTGTGCCTGTCTTTTTTAGATTAGTACACATTTATTTTGGTGCACATAAAATGAACATGTTTTACTATTTTGTCTTATTGTGTTTGCAAATGGTAGGTGATTATTCTCTCACCTTGTGAAAACTTGGTGATCAGAAAACCAGACCCATTCTATCTATTATACACCCTCATGACTTAGTAATTGAAGTATCCTCTCCCCTTGCGCTTTCGAGTGATCCTGGGTGTAAGAGAAATAGTTACTAACTCTAGAACTTGGGCCTATTCTGGTGGGAAAAAGTACTCACCCCAGGATGACTCAGACCGGTAGCACCCTGACACCAAGGGACTTCCAGTCTGTATACAAAAGTGGATTCTTGGGGAAAGCCCAATAATCACGCGTGTGGTTCCGACGAGATGGATCTGAAAGGGGATTCTCACCGCATGGATCATACTCCATGAACAGAATGCCCGTATTAAAAACCTCTTGTTTTAGTGTCCAACCGTTCTATTGGTCGTTGATTGATATAGTGCAGGGTACAGTATCATGCCCAAAGACACTCACTACTGATCCCCTTGAGTAGAGATAGCAGTTCTTGGGAAGTCACTACCCAAGAATTCAAATTTGGTGTGCTTGAATGACGTTAATGAGCCGTGGAGGGGAGCCAATGCCACCAAAATTCTAATCTATCCATTCTCGAGAAGGAAAGATGTTTATCACCAATCTGGGGTATATCGGTGGGCTATATCAAGTATACAAACCCTTGGCCTATTGGCTTATTAGGATCATGCTTGTCTTACATGTGTTTTCTTAAACTAAAACATTGTGCTTATCAAGTGCCTACTGGATTACTCAAACATTATAAAATCTAGACACAAACAATCGACCTTAGACAACTCAGACTTTTCAACAAAACATAAAAAAAAAACAATTTTAGTCCTCATTTTGAACTTAGACTTTGCATTGTCCATCATAGTCCTCATTTGGCATCTAGAATTGGCATTGGTCATTTCCCTTGGTCAACAATCACTTTTTGCATTTAGACGACATCATGACATCCACCACTTTGTCTTCCCTTCAACAAAATATGGATAGGCTTGCTAGTAAAGTTGAATATGAATTACTCTGTAGAGGTCAATACCAAGAAGCCTCAAACTTTAGGAGACAATTTATCCAAGCCGAACATCAATGTCTTTCATACCAACAACCCATCAGTCCTAGTCCTCCATCTGTCTACCCTCACTACCAAAATCCACTTAACATCGTCCATGACATTAGTCTCCAACAAACATCCATTACTCACCCTTATCCTAACTTTGACAAGGGAAACCAACTGTCCACTAGTCCATTTCAAGTCTCCACATCATATGCTAGTCCTTCACCTATCAATCCTATCAACGTCTACATGCCCTATCAACCATCCACCAATTCATGTCAAGTCCCTACATCATACCATATCGATCGGGCCCAAGTCTCTACGTCCTATTTTAGTAAACCTTACACTAATCTAGCCCAAGACTCCTTGGCATATCCAGTTGAAGTCTCCATGTCACATCCTATGCCATCACATCCTAATCCAGTCTGAGACTCTGTGTCATATATGTTCCAAGTCTCCACGTCATACCCTAGTCCTTCATACACCAATCTAGTCCAAGTACCCATGTCCTATCCTAGCCCTTCACATACTAGTCTCTTCCAAGTCCCCACGTCTTCTCCTAATCCTTTTCAAATCACCCCCTCACAAGCCACATCTAGTCATTAAAATTCTGCCATTACTCAAAGTCAAATCCCATTTAATAAACTTGAGGATACATGTCAAAATGAAAGCCCAAAGCATGACCTTATAATGTCACCCTCATGTCAAGAACAAGGTAGTCCATCCCATGACCCTATCTTTCAATCCATCCATGAAGTCCTTCAAGACAATCATGACAACCAAAACACACCTCTCCTTGAAAATGACTCTATTTCTGACTGTATCATCCACGACAAACCCATCTTTGACCAAGACCCCATCATTGACCAAGAATTCCAAATCCATGACAACCCCATCTTCGACCAAGACCCTACCATTGACCAAGAAGTCCAAAATGATCCACTCCTTGACCTTTACGACATTCATGATCAAACACTTTCTGACCTTATAAAGGCCTCGACTATTGACACTTCCCACGTGAGACACTTGCCTCCATGGGACACAGACGATATTCCTCAAGAACAAGAATCTTCCATTATGGACATATTTGAATATGATCAAGTTATAGCTAAAATCATTGGACTCTATGACACTAAACATAATGATGGCTTTGACATTGCCTTGGAAGCACCAACAGAATCATCTAAACCTGACATGTCACACGATCAGACCAAAGATATCAGTCAGGAATATGTCCAACATGACAATGAAGCTAAGACACTTTATCAACTAGGGTCAACTATCTTTGTCATAGTAGGCTTTCTTGCAGACGAAAATATTACAAGTGGTAGTATCCACATACCTAATGATGGGTTAGCATCTTGCTTTCAAAACAAAAAATACCCCATCACAAATAGAATATGTCAAAGCATGCAATATCAAGGCAAAGGACTAGGCATACATGAACAAGGAATTCGAGAACCAATACAACTTCAGGAAAATTGCAAATATCAAGGTCTTGGGTATTCTTCAATCAACAAATCAAATGATGTTAGTGGTACTTCCTCGATACTAAGGGCAACTTTGTCAGATACAAACGTCAAAATGGAGTCCATGAGAAATCCTTGTCACAAGATTGCTGCCAACACCCCCTCCACCCACACCATGAACCGTCATTCCATCATAAATAAACCTTCCCTTTGGAACCAACAAAAACAAAAGTCTTACAAGTCAAAAGATCAAAATCAAATGTCAAAGGACATTGAATCAAACAAAAGGACAAGTGGACAAATGAAATTAAAATGGATCCCAAAGAAAGATGGATCAAACAAAGACACCAAGTCAAATACAAAATTCAATCACAATGTGGAGCTACAAGACAAGAGGACTCCCACATATAACACATGTCCACCTCCTTCAAAATGGTCATCAATCAAGGCATATAAAAGTGTTGGCATATCCAAACACCATCCCTCCAAAATCCATCATCCACCATCCCAAGTTTGGAAAATAAAAAGTCATTCATCCAAACGTCCAAACAATCTTTCCACATCTACCATCATTCGTCATAACCCTACATCTCGTCTAAAGTCCAATGATCCCACGTCACAAATCTGTCGCATCTTGGCAGCAACTCTTTACCGCAAGGACTCTCATGGCACTCTATCGCGATGTGCGTATTCTGATAAGGCCAACTCTAGTATTAGAAAGGACCACAATGACATCGATCAGTTGTATACAAGCGCTAAGATCCTGACAAGACAACTACTTCAGACAGGACATTATTGGCATATCATGGCACCAGTCTCTACATCGGCACCGTCAATGGATTCAGAATAGTTAGTGGTCATCTAAAGCATCCAGGCTATCCACAAAAATCAAAAATACAAAAAAATTGAAAAATGTAAAACATCGTCACCCTGATGAAAACCTGGCAAACAGGCGTCATGGTGACACCCAAAAAAAATATAAAAAAATAAATAAAAAAGTCAAGAAAATAGTAAAGGGAAAAATTTCATCCAATGGTGAAAACCTAGCAAACAGGCACCCTGGATAAGTACCATGATGAAAACCTGCCAAACAGGCGTCATGTGTAAAATAAATCGTCTATGCGTAATTTTATATTTGGGGGCAAGTCGTCTCATTTACCATGCCTTCCTCATGACATTTACGTCCATCTAAGCCCTATCATTTCCGCGCATTTTTCCCACCTACCTTGGTCTTGACATAAAATTGGCACACATAAATCATTCTTTGGGAAAACTTTTGACAGGCCTATCCTTTGGTCATACATTATCCGTGAAACATCATGTCATTGCTGACGTAAACCTCATTATCCTTATGTGACATAGTCCTTGAAAATCATATGACAATTCCTTTAGTCTCATGTCTCTCGTCCTTTACCAAGGCCACCTCTCATCCTTTCATGTATGTCACCTATCTTGGCTTTTCCCTTGTCAAACGGTCTAAGGATACTCCATCATCCCTTTTAGTCCTAACCAAGTCATTCCAAATGCAATGAGTCTAATCCATAAAAGCACATTATCCAAAATATTACTTGACTGCATTCCTGGCCCGACTGTAGACCTCCATACTTTCGTCACATTATCGTCATCGTCCTCACGTTGTTTTGGGATGCATCCTTCCCACGTCAAACAACATTGTCATCACCTGTCAATTGGTATTCAGCTTGACTAGGGGCACAATCATGTTTGTCCTTGGATTCTCATGTGTAGGCATCAGTCATATGCATTTGTCACGATCCTCTTAAACGTCAAAATCCAAAAAAATCATAAAACAACAAAAAGACAAAAACACCATAAAATGTCCTGAAAAAACACCAAAAACATCATAAAATGTCCTGAAGAAAGACCTAAAAATCATAAAACGTCTTGAAGAAAAACACAACAACATCCAAATCAATGTCAAAATCCTAAAAATGGAGTCAAAGTCAGTCATGTCAGTCAGTCCATGTCATTGTTGAACTACGTTGTCTCTGCGCATTTGCTACATAGGCAAGGCCATCAGTCGATGAGTCCCCAAGACATTAGGTCAGTCCTTTTAGGTTGGTCCAAATAAAATCATGGCATTTGTCACAATCGTCACATCGGTCAAATAAGTCAGACATAGTCAAACTCAGACACAAGACAGTCATTCGAAACGTCAATGTCAAAATTGGTCAAAATCAGACAGCACAGTCCAATCAATCATACAGTCAACATCAGTCAACTTGCCAAAACATATTAATCAAAACAATGTCAATCTTGTCACTCTTTGGCCCTCTTCAAGATGTGTCCTTCTTGGAGTTAGACCTCGTCAAAATGTCCTTTTCCTTTTCAAGATGTGTCCTTCCTGACAATAGGCCCCATCAAACTGTCAACACCGTCAAATTGGCAAAACCCTTAAACTGTCCAAACTATCAAACCGACAAGAAATCAATCTTTGGTAAACAAACATTGGAAAACAAAATAAAATGGTTGTTAATCTTTCTGGTCTATCTTGTCTTATCTTTTGACTATCTTGGCTATTTTGTTTTATATTTTTATTGTTTTGTCTTTTTGGTCATGTTACTAGCTACCTCGAGGATGTCCCATGAAGGATTTAGAGGTGCGATGACGTCTCCTGGCCTATTTTATTTTCTTTGACTGCTATCTATGGATTGTCTCAACAAAAAGACTGGGGCAACATGACCCTTAGTATGAGTTAGGACATTCCTTGTCTATGACTGTCTGTTTTTCAAGTGGATGACCTTGCACACCTTGGTCTATGTCATATCATGGTGTTTGTTGTCCATTTGTGTCATTTTTACCGCCCAATGATGATTAAGAGCAATAAATATTAAAGTCCTATGGCAAGTTTTGAAGGATTCTTTCATCTAGTCTGCACTCTCATCATCCATGTCTTTTGCACTAACATTTCATTGTCTCTTCATATTCTAGTCTTCTCATTAATTTCGAGAGCACACCATGTTCTTGCAACCTGCCTGTCCTCTCGAGGGGGCATACCACTACCCTCCTCATCATTCTTCCTCATCTTATTTTGCACTGGGGCATATTTTTGACTTATTTTCTTTGTCACAATGCGACATGCTACATTATGACAAAGAGGGGCAAAATATAGACACTTAAAAATGACCTAGGCCTGCAAGCTCTATTTTTACCACTTTTGTCCTAACATAATTATGACATTTAATTATGTCCTTGGTCCACATTCGACTATTAATTAAATAATTTATAATTGTTTAATTAATTCATGTCCTTTTATTCTTCATGATTATTAAATAAATAAATGTTATTTATTTATTCAATATGTCTTTAATTGTCTAAAGTCTTCCTTTAATTAAATTAATTTGTTAATTTGTTTAATTACCCTTATCCATTTATTCTTCCTGATTATTAAGTAAATAAATTTTATTTATTTATTCAATATGTAACTAATTTCCATAATTAAATGAATTTATGAATTTATTTAATTATCAGTCATAATCCTCTAAAATTAAATAATTATCTTTAATTATTTAATTGCTCAATTTAACATTTCCATCATTTTTAAATCAATTTATTATTTAAAATGATTTCGTTTTATTGACTGTCAATTCATTTTAGTAAATAATTTGAAAAAGATTATTTATTGTCTCACAAAATCCATATTTTGAGTTGATTTAATTCAAATTGGTAGCTTTCTTCCAAAAATCAAATAAAGCAAGCAGATTCTTGATTTTATCAAATTTGCTTTTCAGTCCACCTTTTATCTTTTTGATTTTTGGAATCTCACAAAGCAGGCTATCTTTATCTTCTTAATTTTGGAAATCTTTATTTTTGAAATTAATTATCTCATCTTTTCTCCACCGCCGATCTGATTTTCTCAGATGACATCTTGACCACTCACTTAAGGATTTTACCCTAACCCTGATTAGGGATTATCAGGTTAAATCTCGTCCTCTGATTTTAGGTTTTTGTCAAAGGTTGATCTCATCCATCCATTCAAAATTGTGTTTTCTATAAAATGACAATTTTGTTCATAATTTAGGGACCACTTCATTATTATAGGCATTATAATCATTTATCATTTGTTATAGTCATTTATTATTGTCATAGGCATAGGCATAGGCATAATTTTATTTAAATCCTTCAAAACTTGCATAGGACAATGTCATAGTCATAATGCTCACACACTCGATCTGAGGGCATCAATCATACGCTGCAAGCTAGGAGGTGCTATGGAGGTGATTCATGGAAGCTTCAACGAATATCTGGTATAATCGTTTTGTTATTATTTGCTTTCTTTGTGCTTCACAACTTCTTTGGGTTTTATTATTGATCTAATCATTGCTAACCTCAAACCTTAGAAATTTACCCATTCATACAATAGCCACTCCAGGAGGGAGTTCTATCTTATAGGTGTTTGCTCCAAATTTGTGGACCACCCTACATGGCCCAATCTTCTTCATCTACAACTTTGAATACTTCCCCTTTGGTAGCCTTTCCTTCCTTAAATGTGCTAATACCAAGTCCCCCACTTTAAAATGACCCACAAACTTACTATCCCTGTCAGAAACAATTTTTAATGGTAACCCATGAATCCTAACCACCTCCTTAAAAAACAACCTAACAATGTATGAGGCATCATTTGTGCATTTATAAGGTATAAAATGAGCCATTTTGCTAAACCGGTCTACAACCACAAACACACTATCAAACCCTCTCTGATTTTTGGGCAATCCTAACACAAAATCCATGTTGATGGATTCCCATGGCCTATTTGGAATTGACAATGGCTACTAAAGACCTGCATTTGTACTAGAACCCTTGGATTTTTAACAAACAACATAACTTTCAACAAATTTTTTGATATCACTTTGCATCTTTTGCCAATGATAATACCTTCTTACTTGCTACAAAGTTTTATCCACACCAAAGTGACCCCCTAAGCTACCACAATGCTTCTCTTTAATCAGATTAGTCCTCATAGAGCATCTAGAATACATAACTGAGCACCCTTAAACAATAAGCCATCTTGTATCAAGAAATCAAAATAATCTTCATGGAAAGTGCCATTGAACTAATTACAAACAACCTAAACATCCTTGAAATCATCATCTCCTTCATACATACCTTTCAAAGCATCAATACCTACACTTTGGAGTTGAATTTATTGAACCAACATTTGTCTTCTGCTCAAAGCATCTGCCACCTTGTTTGACTGCCCCTTTTTGTGTTTTATTGTAAAGGTGAAGCTTTGTAGGTGCTCCACCCATTTCACATGTTCGTGGTTGAGTTTTTCTTGGCTATTTAAGAAATTCAAAGCATGATTGTCAGCAAAAACAATAAACTCTTTAGGAAGGAGATAGTGTCTCCACTTTTTCAATGATTGAACCATGGCATACAATTCCAAGTCATAAGAAGAATACTTCTTCTTTGTCTCATTAATCTTCTCACTGAAAAATGCTACAAGTCTGCCCTCTTGACTCAATACTGCTCCAATGGCATACCCACTTGCATCACATTCAATTGTGAACACCTTGTTAAAATCTGGTAAAGCTAGGATAGGTTGTTGTGCTATTCTTTGTTTCAGATATTGAAAGCCTTTTTTTGCCTCATCAGACCATACAAACCTTTTCCTTTTATCCCCTTTGATTGTATCAATGATTGGAGAGAAAATATGACTAAAATTCTTCAAAAAAAATCTGTAAAAGCTATCTAGGCCGTGGAAACTTCTTACCTCAAGAACTGAAGTTAGAGTAGGCAAATTGAGAATTGCTTCTACCTTGTTGGGGTCCATCTTCAAAGTACCTTTTTAGATCACAAATCCAGGATAACCAAATCCTCTTTCATGAATTCACACTTCTTCAAATTGATCATCAAATTTTCTTCATTCTATTGAAAATGGAGGTAATTATGTAGCTTAATACTTTGTAAAAATTTATGATTGTTGATCTAAATATGTATTCTTTGTTATAGATTCTTTGTGGGTGATTATTTGATTAATTCATTTTATCATTTGTAGAATGAAGACAAAAGGTTGTAGAAGAATTAGACAAAATATTAGAAGATACACAACATATACCATGGAGAAACCCTTTCGGGGGAAAACTCCACCAAGAATCAATGTATTATTTAATCTCAGAATAAGATTACAATAATTCCAATCCTTTCTTGAGATGCTTCTTTTTCCTTCAACAAATCTTCTTCACAACTTGCAATAAAAACTGATAAAAACTCTCTTCAACTTGCTTGAGATAAATAGTCAATAATCAACCTTGTAAACTCCAAAGAGTTACAATTACAAAGATCAAAGCTTATCACCAAAAACCTACTCCTATCTCTTGCAAGTAGAGTTCTAGCATGAAGAACAATGTTAAATCAACTCCTTCATCCATTTGGGTGTCCCAAACTGAAGTCATAACTCAACCTTTATTCTGAAGATATCTTCAAAGTTGGTGCCCAAGAATGGGCCCACTTAACTCAGCCTTCTGAAATATATTATCATGCAAAAGTGTTAACTCCAAGAAGCCAACTTGGGTGCCCAAGGTGGGTCCAAGTCAATCTCTATTAACTGAAACATATCTCTCCACCATTCATGCAAGAATGATCATCCCCTATTAACTGAAAGTAGTCACCTGTTATCTGTCATGCAACTCAAGTCATTAGTCATGCATTCCAAGTTAACTAAAGTCAACTAGCATTCAACTGAAACTAACAGAAGATAACTGAACCATAACTGAACTGAACTGAACTGATATGAACTAAACTGAACTGAACTTCATGCATGTAAACATCAATCCCTAACTTCTAGGATATTTACATGTATTACAGAAGTGTTATCTTTTACTCCAAATAGTTAACTTAACTCAAGGTGGGTTCCACCTTCCACGTGGGTGCCCCATGTGCTCCTATTTTGTAGGAGCTCTTCATGGGCGTCCCCACATGTTCCTATCATTTAAAATTAATTACAAATGTCAATTAACATGTTCATTTCATTCAATTTAATCTCTTTCTAATCCTAGTGTTGGAGAACACTTTCCAAGGACTTAGGAGATACATGAAATATGTTTAGGATTGCAATTAAATGGCATCCTTTTCCCAACACATTCAACCTCTTCAACACCATGTCCAAATGTTGCAAGTGTTCCTCTTTAGTCTTACTAAACACAAGAATATCATCCAAGTAGACAACCACAAACTTACCTATGAAGGGTTTCAAAACTTCATTCATTAATCTCATAAAAGTGATTGGTGCATTTGAAATCCCAAATGGAATTACCATCCATTTATACAACCCCTCATTAGTTTCTAAGGCATTTTTCCACTCATCCCCCTCTCTAATTCTAATCTGGTGGTAGCCACTTTTGAGGTCAATCTTTGAGAAATAAAAAGACCCTCCTAAACAGTCCATCAAATCCTCTAATCTTGGTATGGGAAACCTCTACCTTATGGTGATTTTGTTAATTTCCCTTGAATCGGTGCACATTCTCTAATCTCCATCTTTCTTTGGTGCTAATAAAGTAGGAATAGCACATGGGCTTAAGCTTTTTCTTATGAGGCCTTTGTCAAGCAATTCTTGAATTTGTTTCCTAATCTCTTCATTTTGTTGAGGAGTCATCTTATATGCAGCTTTATTGGGTAGGTTTTCCCTTGGTATAAATTCTATATGGTGGCTCACATCCCTTATTGGTGGCAAAGAACTAGGGAGCTCATCTACAACAATGTCTTGGTATTTGTTCAACAGGGCTTGGACTTCCTTAGGCACATCATCTAGCTTTGTTGCTATCATAACAGATTTAGGTCTAATTATAATTGCATACCCCTGTCCACCTTCTTTCATGGTTTTTGTAAACAATGATTTTGGCAAACTAAATGCTCTCTAACTCTTCTAGGGTTTTTCACTTAAAAGGAGAGAGATGGGCCAAAATGCTAATGTCTACACTCAAGATTAATGTATGGATGGATGCAATTATGTCTAATTATGATGTACCAATGCACTAATCTAAAAATGGAATGATATTATGATGCTAAACCAAAGAAATGTAACTTGTTGGAAAACACATTATGATATGCAAACAAAACTAAATAGAAAGATATGAAATAGAATTTATGCACCTGGAGACTGAAAATGGATGGCATGAAAGTCTAAAATCCTAATAAAATTGATGGAGAATTCAACTGGGACACTTAAGCCAGTTTGGGCGACTTAGTCCCAATTTCGGAAAAACTGTCTGGAAACCAATTTCTACCAAATGGGTATCTAGATCTACAAAAATCACTGAAAATCAGGTCCAGTGGGACTAAGTCGCCCAAGGTGGTGACTTCACTTCTAAATCTCTAAAAATTTGGAAGTGGAAATGGATGCCCCAGGTGTACACTTTGGTTTCCTACAAGTGTCTGCTTCTGAAACTCTGATTTTTGGGCCTGGAAATGAATTTTTGTGGATATTTTGGCTAGGTCAATAAAGAGATGTCTTCAATGAGTCTTCAAACTAATCTTCAATGATCTTCAAACCCTCAAAATGTCTAAATTTGCAAATACACAAAGAGAGAAGGATAAAATTTTGATTGTTTGGGCATGGGGGTTTGCCTTGGTCAAACCCCTTTAGGTAATTAAACCAAATGAAGAAAAAAAGGTAATGAAGCATGAAACAATGGAGTTAGTACCTTTTCGTGATGATTTATCTTGAATTTCTGCAACAATAGTTGAATAATTTGCCCTTGAATGCCTTAGGAAGCTATCTTGATGTCTTGTAATGATAAAACCCTAGCTTGCTTGACTTGAGAACATGAATGATGATGAGTTATGAATTAAGATGAGTTAGGATATTGTAGGAGATTATGAGATTGGAGAGATGTAAAATGTGGACAAAAACGCTTATTTATACACTTTTGTGTCTTAGTAACCCGATGATACCTCATCACAGGCCGACATAAGGTCTTAAAAAATAAAAAAATGAAAGAAATTTTAATTAATTTTGATTTTTGTGCCAAATGGAACTAAGTCACCCAAGGTGGTGACTTAGTCCACCTAGGTAATTTTGAGTGGATGTCGGAGATTAAGATGCATTAAATGTTGTTTATCGGGTTCTTCTTCAACAAGACACTTAATTAAGGCCTGTAAGTGCATAAAGGGGCCATTTAAAACATAATAAAGGTACAAATATTGATGACAAGCCTAGGAAAGTGTGAAAATTTGTTGCAAGACTGTACAACACTTTGAAATAGGTCTTGGTAAGGTTATTTAGGTGAATTATAACATTATGGTCCTAGAAAAATGTGAAGATATGTTACAACACCTTACAAAATTCTTGCAAGACATCAATAAATGTATTTTATTCAATTTGAAAGGACCCAAGGCCTAGTGTGGATGTGTAGACACCTCACAACACCAAATCAAGGCCTCATTAAGTCCAATTTATCATCAATTATTCCCATATCAAGCAAAGTACATACACTTTTTGGCAACACAATTTTCAAGAATTCTTTCTCCCCAACCAACATAACACTTGACCCAACTTGTGTATCTAGGTTATCATCTTGCAAAGGAGTAAGTGTAAATGAAATCCCATATTTTTCAATCACATAGGTATTTTTCTGTCCATCATGTTTAGCTTTTCTGTCATATTTCCAGGGTCTTCCTAACAGCAAATGAAAAACATCCATTGGGATGATGTCACACAATATCTTGTCTTTATACCCTCCAATATTGAATTCAACCCATGTTTGCTCATTAAATAGGACTTGTTGACCCTTTTTCAACTAGGAAGCCTTGTAAGGAGTGGGGTGTGGGATTCTTTTCATCTTTAATTTTTTAACCATATCTAAAGAAACCAAATTATCTATGGAACCGGAATCGACAACAACTTTACACACCTTACCTTGAGATTTGCAAGTGGTTATAAACAAGGATTTTCTTTGTGGAGGCTCCTTCACCATAGGGACCTTGAGCAATGTTCTTCTCATCATCATATTTTCTCCAACTTCTAGAGCAGCATGCTGAGAAGGAGAGTTGACACTCTCACAATCTTCCTCTTGCACCAATTGTGTCTTCCTTTCACCACCATGTGAAGTAGAAGGTTGTTTATTCGGGAACTTCCATGCTTGATGGCCAAACTGATTACATTGATAGCATCTTCCTGAGAATTTCTTGGATCCTCTACCTTTTCCTCCAAATTTACCTCTACTATTTGATCTCCTACCTCTGAAACCACCTCTTGATTTTGAGCCTTGATCTTGATTACCACTTGTCTCACCTTGTGATTTTTGAGATTGTCCTCTACCTCCAAAAGATCATCTAACCCTGAAGTTCTTTCCTCTACCTCTTCCTTGCTTCTCTTGTCTTATTTTTTATCTTTTCTTCTGCCTTAACATCCAATTGAAAAAATTCTTCCACCATTCTAGGGGTGGTAAGACTCATTTTATCTTGTATTTGGAACCTCAATATATTTAGGTACCCTGGTACCTTTTCAACCTCATCCTCAACATGACTTGCTCTAAGGCTTAACTTATGAAACTCCTTTGTGTAAGCCATGACATCCATCTCCTTTTGTTTGATATTTTGAAGCTTCCTAAATGTTTGAATTGCATAGTCACTGGGTAGGAATTGACCCTTGACTTTAGACAGCATCTGGTGCAGGGGCACCTAGCTTTCATTATGAAATAGGGTGCTATATGATTAGATTTTTGGTGTGTTGAGTCATTTTTGATGTAATAAGGTCTTTTTAGACCATATCTAATGTTTTTAGTCTCATGGGGTCAGTTTTACATAAAGTTGTCAAGTTTTTGTAAATGTTGCAAAAGTTGCAATGCAACTTTGTAGTTTTGGCTTGTATTGGAAGTTGAACGGTCACATATTGAAAAGGTAGTTTGGAACCATTGGTTTGGAGTTGGAAATTTTTAAATATTCCTTGAAAGGCTCGAGGAAAACTTCTGGTGTGTTTTGGAGATCAAACAACAATTATAAGCTCTGTTTTTCTACAATTTTTGTTGATTTCTTATTGCTACAAGAGTTTGTACGACTCCATATTGTGTGTAAATGATCTAAAGTGCATTGAAAATGATAGAGGGATGAATTAAATATGTTTTGGTTTTGTTTTATCTGATTTCATAAAATTTGAGGGGAGTTAGAGTCAATTTGGTGAAAACATTCAGGAAACCCTAAGTCAAGAGGGTTTGAGTGAAAAAATGGAATATTGAACTATTCCACTGGTGAAAAATTATGTAAATTGGTGGAATGGCACTAGTTAGGTTGATTTTCATGTTGGTAGAGTTTTTAGATGTAGGGGATGGTGGTTGGTAAGAGTTTGATCAAGCCCTAGCCTAATATCTCTATGTATTAGGCTTAGGAGTATAAGTAGAAGTAGGGTTTTGAAGATAGGTGAGTTTGTGAATGTTCTAATTGATATAAATTGTAGCTTCAGACCATATGTGACCTATTTGAAGTCTTGGAATTGAATTTTTTGATTGGGAGAGAGTTTCCCTTGAAGTTGCTTTGTAAAAAAAGGCTAATTTGACCTAATTGCAATGTACCAGCCAATTTTAAAGGGTGTTGTTACAAAGCAAACCTATCTACAAGTTTGATATGTTACAAAAGAGCATAAACAGTACCATAAATGGTAATTCAATTGTGGGTTTGCAATCTTATTTGAAAGATATGGTGAAAAATCACTGTTTGGAGTGTTACAAGGCAATATGAAGGATTTGTGAGATAAAGACCAAGTTAGGGTTTCCAAATTGGAAAGTTTCCTCAAGTGGGATTGAATTGAAAACCTCCACCCTGATCTACATCAAATTGGTATCGAAGCATAGGTTTTGGTCATTGAAGGGAAAAGGTTGAAGTTTGTAGGAAACAAAGATGCCTCCTAAAAAGAACCCAACGACCAGTGAAGTTGGAGAATTGAAAGAGAAGCATGCCAAGGAGTTGAGACAGATGAAGGAGTCTCAAGAAGTTGTCCTAGCCAAACTTGAAGCATTGGAGTCAAATCAAAAGAGAGGTGTGGTCACTAGAGACCAAAGTGATGAAGATGAAGTGGAAGAGGGTGAGAATGAAAACTCTCAAGGAGTCCAAGGTGATGATGAATTGGACCCTAATGAGTTGAGAATGGCTAAGTTGTTGAAGGTTGTCAAGGGAGATAATCTTGAGGTGAAGATGAAATTTCCCATGTATGGTGGGAAGATGGATAGTGAAGAAGTGCTTGATTGGGTTGATGCACTAGATAATTATTTTGAATACAAAGAGGTATCAAATGAACAAAAAGGTGAAATTTGCTAAAACAAAGTTGAAAGGCCTTGCCCTAACTTGGTGGAATTATGTGCAAGAAGAGAGAGTGAAGAAGGGAAAAGAAAAAATCAATTCATGGGATAGGATGGTGATGCAGAGCAGGGTGGAGGTTTTCAATTCAATCCCACTTGAGAAAAATTTCCAATTTGGAAACCCTAACTTGGTCATTATCTCACAAATCCTTCATATTGCCTTGTAACACTCCAAATAGTGATTTTTCACCATATATTTCAAAGAATATTGCAAACACACAATTGAATTACCATTTTTGATGCCCTTTATGCTCTTTTGTAACATATCAAACTTATAGATAAGTTTTTTTTGTAACAACCCCTCTAAAATTGACTGTTATGCTGGAATTAGATCAAATTAGCCCTGTTTTACAAAACAACTTCAAGGAAAACTCTCTCCCAATCACAAAATTCCATTCCAAGACTTCAACCAAGTCACATGGGGTCTGAAGCTACAATTTCTATCAACTGGAACATTCACAAACTCACCTATCTTCAAAACCCTACTTCTACCTACACCCCTAAGCCTAATACATAGAGGTATTAGGCCAGGGCTTGATCAAACTCTGCCCAACTTCCATCCCCTGCATCTACAAACTTTTCCAACATGAAAAGCAACCTAACTAGTGCCATTCCACCAATTTTCAAAAAAAATTCACCAGTGGAATGGTTCAATATTCCATTTTTTCACTCAAACCCTCTTGACTTAGGGTTTCCTGACTGTTTTCACCAAATTGACTCTAACTCCCCTCAAATTTTATGAAATCAAATTAAAAAAAAAACAAACATAGTTAATTCATCCCTCTATCATTTTCAATGCACTTTTGATCATTTACACACAATATGGAGTCGTACAAACTCCTGTAGCAGCAAGAAATCAACAAAAATTACAGAAAAACAGAGTTTATTATTGTTGTTTGATCTCCAAAACACACCAAAAGTTTTCCTCGAGCCTTTCAAGGCATATTTAAAAATTTCCAACTACAAACCAATGGTTCCAAACTACCTTTTCAATATGTGACTGTTCAACTTCCAATACAAGCCAAAACTGCAAAGTTGCATTGCAACTTTTGCAACATTTACAAAAACTTGACAACTTTATGTAAAACCGACCCCATGAGACTAAAAAATTAGATATGGTCTAAAAAGACCTTATTACATCAAAAATGACTCAACACACCAAAAATATAATCATCTAGCACCCTATTACGGAATAAATAAGATGTTCAAAATCAAATCCTCTTCAATGAAAGCCTTTTCAACCCACAAGTCCTCATCTTGAAGATCCAAACTTGATGGTTGTTCAAATAAAAGTAAAACCTTTAAAACCACTGGTAACATCCTCTAATACTCCATTTAGTAATTCATTTACTTGCTTTGGCATTTCTTCATGCTGAAGGGAAACACTTTCAAATGATAATTTGTGCCTATTGCATCCCATAGGACAACATATCGTCAAGGCATTCTATCAAAAAAATTGTGTGCTTGAAAATGAACCACACATTCTTCTTCATGTCAAATTTGTGTGTTGATCTTATCATAAATCAGTCATAATTTCTTCAAAAAAAATTGGGTTTTGTTCTTCTGCTTTTTGAAACATTTTAAATTTTGAAATTTCGTTAAGAAACAAAAAAGATATCACAGTTCTACTGTGACTATCTTAAACTAAAAACTATCCTTTAAAATGTTTTCCAACACCCAACATGACTGCATATGACCATATGTTGCTCCATAGTCTCTCATTCTGGCATGAGTAGGAAGTATGCTCGGAAATGGTTCTGAAGCTTGGCTTTATGCTGATTCATGTATGACATGACAATTTTTTTTTTAATTTCTCACAAGCAGTCATGAGAGCTAACTTCCTTTTAAATTCTCAAACATCAAATATTAGAAAGTTAGAATTTGAGAGAACTATAGCATTTGTGAGGTTAGGAAGTTAGAATTTGGGAGAAAGTGAGCATTAAAGAAGGAGTTGTGATGTTTTGAATTTGCTAGCAAGGTAGAATTAAAAATGAGTTTTGAAGTTTTGAACTAGATAGCATGCTAGAAACAAAAAGGTTAGTATTTTCAAATAAGTGAGCATGCTAGCAACAAAAGGTTAAGATTTTCAAATAAGTGAGAATGTTGGAAACAAAAGGTTAGAATTTTTAAATAAGTTAACATGCTAGCAACAAAAAAGGTTAGGATTTTCAAATAAATGGGAAAGGTAGCAATAAAAGGTTAGGAATTTTAAATAAGTGAACATGCTAGCAAAAAAAAGGTTAGCATTTTCAAATAAGTGAGCATGCTAGCAACAAAAGGTTAGGATTTTTAAATAAGTGAGCAAGGTAGCGATAGGGAGGTTATGATTTTCAAAGAAGTGAGCATAGTAACATTAGTTAAGGTAATGTGTACAAAAACCTTGCTCAATTCTTACCATCAACCATTAAAACTTTTTAAAGGCTGGAAAAACTCCTTTTATGGAAAAAATTAATGCTTAGGAAAGGTTTTAAAATAATTTTACATTCTTTTTCAGCAAACTCCCCAATTACCCTTAACACCGCAAAATTGAAACATGCATAAATTTTGATTCAGAAAACATTTTTCCTTGAAATTTTTCTAGGATGACAAAACACCGATACAACCAAAAACTAGATTTTTTTTTAGAAAATAGTGATTTTACTTTAGTGTTTTCCGAAATTTAACTGGTAAAATAAAAACTTTAAATTCTCCTAAACTGAGAAGTGGGTTGATCTAAAAAATGGCCACATTATCAATAATACTATTAGGAACCTCCCTACCAAACCATTTTTCCCTAGCTACTATGAAACTCTAAGTTTAATTGTTTCACAAATAGCCTACTGAAGAATTAAAGTTCTAAAATCTCTCAAACCAGAAGATGTTTTGATCTAAAAACTTGCCCCATTAGGTGAAGTGAAGTTAGAATCACCTCTATAAAAATATTTATACCAGGTCTTACAAATTTTCAAATTTAATTATTTTTGTGATTTTCCACACTATGTGCCTGCTCCCAGGAATTTGACTAAAATAGAAGATGGTTCTTCTTCAAATTTCCAATCCTTAACACACGAATTAAATCATATATGATACTCCAAATATGGAAAAGGGAAATGAATAACATAGGAATAATGTAGTACTATCAATTTACAACTGTAATCAGCTCGAGAAAGGTGTTTGATGCATGAAAACAATTTTTTTTTTACACAAAGGTTTAAATTTTATGGTGTCAAAATGAGGCTAAAAATTGATAATAGGATACTTGTTGTTTTGGAAATAGGATGCAAATCCATTTTGAAATGGGTAAGGGCTAATGGTGAATATTGTAGCTTATTTGCTAGTGAGAAAACTAAATTAGATAAGAGTGGAAGAACCAAGTCAATAGGATTGTGGTTCATGGATTAGTTCAATAGGGATAATTGGATCTTGAGGTGATAAAAGTTTTGTCTCAAGAATAAGTTTGACAAGAATGACTAGATTTAGAGATGGTTAAGGATCTTGCTCATGGATGGGTGCAATAGGGTTGATTGGATCTTGAAAGGGATTAAGAGGGATGGTTTGATTTTGAGATAGTAGGGAATCGAGAAATAAATTATGAGGGATACTTTGATCTTTAGTTGGATATGTTGAGGTATTATTTAGAACAATCACTAGAAATAGTTGTATATGTTTGGATGAGATGAGGGATGAATGGGTTTTGGCATTGTTAGCTATTAGACCATGGAGATACTCTTTAAGTTGTGTAAATAATGGGAAAAGAAATGTTTGTGTTTATTGATGGTGGATTTAATAAATTTAAGTATTTTTTATGGAATTGGGATTAGTGACCATATTGGTGATTTTGAGATTTGGATGGCATGAGAATAGAAATTTCATGGGATGACATAGGTTAAGCAATTCCATGGGGTGGAATAGGTTTAGAAATATCATGGGATGGTGTAGGTTTAGCAATGTTTTGGGAGTACATATATAAACATAACTTTATATATGCTTTGTGTCTTGTGTTCCTCTATAAATTGTCCTTGGAGGAAAGACATAAATTTAACGTGGGGTTTGGGTTGATATGGCGTGGGATGTGAAAGTTTAGTGGATGAAGAATTAGCATTGTAAGTGGATGAGTTAATATAGGATATGGAGGTAAGGAATTCTTGTGAAGGAAGGATTGTGGATAAGGACTTGGGAAATGAATTGGAGATGGATATTTAAGACATGGACTAGCATTCAATGTAGGATTTGCATAGGAAATACATGAAGCATTTGTGAAAGGGATATTGGAAGGAAATGATTTGAGATATGGATTGGATATTAAGGGTGTGATTTAGATATGAGTTTCCCTTTTCATAAACTATCATCACAAGTATCAACTCCCAATACATTTGAATTATGGGTGAGCTTAGGATAATATTTATTATGTATATCATATAATCTTACTCAAAATTTAAATATCTTAAGTGAGTATTTCTACATCAGTTTATTCTCATGAAAAGGCTTATATAAGAATGGTCATTAAAATAAATAGACCATGAATGTAGTTCATGCTATTTGAATATTTTTTTATAGTTATACTACTAACATAATTATATAATAGTGTTGTTCATAGACATTACAACCATAGAAACCACTTGCATAAGTAGTAATATAATATGCAATCAAAAATGATAATTATTCAACAATACTATAGATATGCATGCAACAATAGTAGCTATTTGGAAATACTACATTATTTCTTGCTATTCATAATAGTATATAGCTATAATAGTGAGTATAAATCAATGTACACATATAGTAACAAATTACTTTACAAATAGTGATAAATATTCAGTTCCTACAATAGTATTTATTATTGTTTGGATTCCATAACAAAAATTAAAATGAGTATAGATTACTTTTTAAACTTAGTTTACCACATTCATATCATGGAAAAGACAATACACCAATATTTTTCATGATAGAACATCAAGTTATTCCATAAATGTTATTTAAATAATTTAATCCAACTATAATGTATAAAATAATGATACCTACAAGCCAATGTACACAGATAATCAAATATATGTTGGTACTAGATGTATTTACACCATGCAATTAAGAAAAATGAATCCAAATCAAGTCTCATACAAGGTTAATGATTAATGGAATATAACATGTCTATCAAATTCTAATTAGATAATTAGTTTTTTATATATAGAAATAGGTTACATCTCTACCTAAAATGAAGAATAATGTGAGTAAGAGATTCACACTATTTTATCTATTAAAAATAACTTATATATTTTACAAAAATACAATAGATAAATATAAAATATAATTCTACACCCTTGACCATTATCTTACCAACCTATAGATAAATGGGAACATAAAACTAGGGTATGTGCATATGTAAATTTCTACATGTAATAAGGTTAGAATGGTCCACATAAACATATAAGCTAAATATTTAGGCATAGATAAGGTTCATGAACTAGATATGACAATAACAGTGACCTTTTTATTCTACCATCTATAAGGAATAGTAGTTAATATTTAAACTTTTTATTTAATACATGACCAACATAATGTATAGGTAGGGCACAAGATGTGAACAATACATTATAAGTCATAATGAGTATGAAACTATCAAAAAACTTTGGTTATAACTCATGCTTCCCAATAGCTATAGAGTATGTGTTGAACAATTCTAAAGATTGAGAAGGGTGGTGAATTAGTCTTATCAAAACTTAATCCCTTGTGAAACTTAACTCTTTTAGCACAAGACAACCTTCTTTACCAGATCAAGAAAACTTTAAGCAAAATAGTAACAAAGAATGATATAGAACTTTGAATCCTTAGAAACTTTAGCACTTCTTGAATAATGAAAGATATAATAATTCTACTTCTAACTAGATTAGCAATAATGAAAAATAGAGAACACACGCATGCACAAGGAGAATACCATATTTACATGGAAAACCCAATGAGGGAAAACCATGATGAGAGTTTACTCACAATATAAGGCTTGCTACCAAAAAGACTTGCAAGAAGGCTCACTACCTTAGAGCAAGATACAAAGGACTTGTTGAACTGAAGACAACACAAATTCAAGAGCAAGATATAGGGACCTGATGAGATTCACTATCTTAGAGTGGGATATAATATGATTTAAAGAGAATTACAATGATTTCCAACACAACACTCTATTGATTGAGGCATTGTAGCACAATTGATCTTTCCTTTCACACACTTTAACACTATCTCTGTTGGATATTCAATACAATTTGCATACACACTTCTTCGCACTTGTACACTTCTCCACCCTATTGCATCCAAAATGATCTTGCACTTATATCCATCACAACACTTCAAAACTCCAATTAGGTTGGCCAGGAAAAGGATAAACAATGAAATTAACTGGTTGGCCACCAAAACATAATATGGTCCTATCCAAAAGATAGAGAGGACCAAAAAATTTCTTAGCACTTCTTTCAATGTGATCCAAAACCATTTACACACAAGCACACATCAACCTAAATTGACATCAAGGAAATGTGTGGATGAAACGTTGAAGCACATAACCAGTTGGCCCATAAACATACTTCTTATCTAATTAACATGATGTGATCCCAAGAAGGATAGGTCAGGACCCAAATCCATCACAACACATCTTCCATTGCTAGCAAAACCCCCAAGAACACGATTCAAGCAAAGGAACAAGCTCTATCGACTAGATATCCACAAATATCCCAGAAAGCCAACTCAAGACATAATGCTACATAAAAGTGACCAATTAGCAATGTGAAAATCACATGGGGATGTTCCTTGAATAACCAACAATACTTTCATACACTTCTTCCATACTATCATGTAATCAACAACCATCATAGATCAAATAGGTACATAATACTTCATTCAAGAAGCACAAAATACATAGATAGATTATTTAGTGTTAGTAGAACAACTTGCAGACCACTTCAACACACAAGATTAGAATTGAAATACTACACATATGTTGAGAGCACATTCACCAAGTCATAGGAGCAGGGACATCAATGCAGAGAAATACAGATCATTTTCTGGGCCAGTCTAGACAACCAACAACACTTCCAACCTTTAGCAATTCACAGATATCTCCTCAGCAACACAGGTGACCTAAAAATATAGGAGTACAAAATCCACATAACATTGACATTGAATACCAAACCACAAGACCAAAGCATCAACAGTGGAAGAATGTGGAGAATTCTACCAAATAGACTTCATTGCATCTTATTGAACCAAAAACACTTAAGCAACTTATGGAGGCCAAAACTTCCTTTCAGCAACACATACTTCATCAGGAACATCAGGAGAGAGCATAAGACATAATGTAGACCTTCAACAACATATCTCCACTATCACTCATGCTTCTAATCTTCATCTAAATATATCATTATAAAATCAGCTCTGCTAACAGTAATAATGCATTATATGAGCTTCAACAACTCTTCTTTGATAAGGCATGACATCCAATCATGAACTTCAGAAATTCCTCTTTGATAAGGCATGATGTCCAACCATGAACTTAGAAATTCTTCTTTGATAAGGCATGAACTTCATCACCAATGTTATCCCAAACTGAATATAACAATGACAACCAATAGAAAGGACTAACACCTTACTTCTCAAGTGTCGACATCAATGACAACTGGCAACAATATGATCATTTTAAAATAATAATTGATTCAAAAATATGGAACAACCCTACTAAAGAAATAATTAAATACAATGGTAAAGAAAATAAATTCCAAAGGTATAATCTACCCTATAGACTTGACTATAACTAAAATAAAGTGACATGTTGAGACTTTTCATTATGGGAAAAGAAAGATATGTAACTAAATTCACATAACAATACTATTATAGTATGCTACAGTCGACCATTATAACTCACAATTTATTCTTCTAAAGAAACATATATTCGTTACCAAATTAATGCAACAATATGTACATGTTCTTATTTATTCACATAAGACCGAATGATCTTTTGGCATACCCATGATTTGATGAATCTTTACTTTTTTTTTCTTACAACTCCAAAAATTCATTTTGATTTTTTTTTTCTTACTTTTATGCCTTCTTCCCTTTCCTATTCCTACAAACTCTTCTTATGATGTGATACAACCAAAATGAATAAAAAACCCATAATATTCCCATGTTGAGCAGCCACTACACCCCCTCAAAGCTCCATATTTTCCAACACTGCACAATTATAAGTTAAATGCTTACACATGTATAACAACACTTAAATAACAAATTAAATGCATCAAACACATACACATGACCTACAACTAGTGATAATGTTTGTGCATTCTCCAAGGGAATGATGGTACATGTTAACCTTTTTTGACATTTTTTGGTCTAAATAGTCAAAAAGGAATCTTGGATAAAAGGAGGATTGATCAATATATTCTTAGTTTGAAGTTTATGTCAAAATCCAAATCAGATCCATTGATGTGTATGCTAAGTCTTAACAAAATTTGGAGGGTTTCAATTAAGTTCTTTAATTTCTCAAGTTTCCCTTTTCTCCACGCCAAACTAAAGAAAGCTCACGTTACATAAAGTGAAGGTTAAGGAAAAGTAAAACCCTTTCTTTAAGGCACCGAGTATAGAGGAACAAAGGAAAACCTCAAAGCTTCATGTGCATGCATGAAAGGAGGAAAAACAAAAAAGCAAAATTGAAGAAAGATCATGCTAAGGAAAGGTTTTAGGGTTTTTTTAATGCTAGAAGGGGAAAACTTGAGAAAAAAAAGGGCGTCCAAAATGAAGACTCAGCTATAGTGATGCATGCAATGAGTTTTCTATTTGTTATCTTTAGTTCAATGCGTGAGGGAGAGTTTGCATATCATCGTTCAAATCATTTCAAGATGAGTCTCTATGTGTTTCTCTTTCCCATCCCAAGTATGATTTATATTATTGAGGTTCTTATTCCCTAGCTAGGGTTTTTGGGGAAGTTTGATATAGAGTTTGCAAAGGATCTATGATATAGCTTTGATAGTAATAACAAGTATATAATGGTAAAACTAGTGGTTTCCATCATGAAACATGACAGTGAAGTCTAAAGCTTGTTGGATTGTCAAGAAAAGAAGACATCATAAGTGTTTCAACACACAGAGAATAGGTACCATAGGAGTAAAAACTGCAACATTAGAAGGAAAGGTTTAATGAAGGTTCAAAACACTTCAAGGAGTAGTAAGAGGGTTGATTTTTGAGATATTTTTGGGTCATTTGACCTAATTAAATAGTTGGATCATGCCTCATTACTAAGCCTAGGAGGTTTAAGCTAGTTGTAAATGTTGTTGAATTAATTTTAAGTGAAATTATACTCAAGTTTGCAACACATATTCATCAACTATCTTAGATCCAAAGTCATCTTTTGGTGTTAAATTCAAGACAAGAGATGATAGTGAGGTAGTTAACCATTTTTGGAGCTTTAGGGTTGCAATGGAATGATAAAAATCTATATTCCCTTCCAAGTGGGATGATCAATTTAAGGGACTGTCAAATACATGAAAGGACAGTGTTATTTGCAAAATTGTAATGAAGGCATATTCACAAGGATGGTGAAAGTGTCTTAAGAACATTGTTATCATATCAAATATTAATCACTAATGAATCATCGTAAGCTAAAGAAAGTCAACAGTCCATAAGAGGACAATCCATCAAGAGCAAGATAAGAGAGTTCATTTTTAGCATATAGGGGCAAAGTTCAAACAATGGATAAGGGTTTCTAGCATATGGGGTAGACCAAATACAAAAGGACAGTCTTATGATGCAAGAAATTAAAAAGCATATCATAAATGAGATAGTCATTTCAAAGGATAGTCACTTCAAAGAATCACAACTAGAGCAACAAAAGAGAGACAGACCACTAATTAATCAACTACAAGGGAAGAGTCATTAAGGTCCTAAGGGGCAGTCACTAGAGTCAAATAAAGATAATCATGCATTAAAATGAAGGACAATCATTGGTTTATGACTATCAATACCAAAAAGAGAAGATTGTTGACATAGTATGACAACCACACAGAGAAACAATCATCAAACAAGTAATAGTCCAAATGCATGGATGGTGAACTTTCCATTCAAGGAAAGTCAATAAATAATTTAGGAATACTATCATCATAGTCATACCAAGCATCAAGAGTCACACAACCTTATGAGATGAGAGATAGTTTTTTTAGAAAAGCCAGTGCATGATAAAGTGTTGATCACATACCATTTAGTGCATAGACTATGTGTGGAGCTTTGCCAAGGTACAGTGATACATTCAAAGAAAATCTTCTTGAATGAAAGACAATCCTTAAAGACAGTCAATAGTCCTTTAGAAGGAAAAAGGATGATAGTCAAAGTTAAGGAGAGATGACATTCCATATGCATAGATAATGTGCTTTTAATTCAAGGATAGTCACACAAGTAAAGGACAATAAATGAAGCATTTAGGCACAAGTTGTTTGAAGAGACAAGACTATGATAATAATGCACACATCACAAGCAAGCCATAATATAAGAGTTCATGACATGTAGACCCTATTCACGAGGACATGGAAGCCAACATTAGTCCCCATGATGAGGAATCTCATCATCTTCACCATGACAATATTGTAGCAAGAGATTTGAAAGCTTAGAGTTTCACTATATTTTAGTGTCATCATGCAATCATGTGGAATGGAAATTTAGTGGTTTCATATGAATCTCTATGGTTGAGGATTTCATAGCATTGTTCACTTTGTTTAAGGAGCACTTAAACCTAAAACACTACTAACACTTGAGTTCTTTAAGTGACAATGTATTACCACAATGTAGACTGTGAAAATGCAGGGATAGTGGCCTCATGTTTGAGATAAAGAGGATATAGTCTATACAAAGTATTACAGTCATAGAAGGAAATCATGTGAATGTTGATCATCCAAACCTAAACACAATTGTCTTTAGGCTCCATAGAATGATAGTGAGTCATCACATATGGAGTCTATCTTTAACATAAAATCCATAAGGTTTTTTGAGATCAAACTCCTGCACAGTAGACAGTCGATAATGTTATCATTCATAAGTGCATAATGAAAGACAAAGGATCCCAAATGCATGAGTATGAGCAACTTTAAACCTGTTGAAGGCACAATCCAATGACCTTGGTGATGGTCAAATGCTAAAGGAAATGACAGTGGTTTTTCAAGAAATCTGAGGATGATATGAATAGGGTTTCAAACCTTAAAATGCATATAAGGTAGTCCTTCTAAGGTGCCTAGGGTTTTGAATACTGTAAGGATAGCAATGTTAGGTAGTTTCATGCATGACACAGGAAATGGCAGTCATAAAGAAGAAATCATAGTCACTCCAAAGACAGTATGGTAGGTTAAGAGACCATGCTTGGAACAAATGGCAAAAGGAGGTAGAGTTCATGAATAAGCATAGTCATCAAATGGTTAAAGGTATAAACTATGACAATCAAATCAATATTGAATAGGTGCAGACCTTATTAATGATATCCTACTGATGCTCAGGTAGAGACAAATTAGCTAAGACTAAGATGAACAATTTGCAAAAGATGGTAGAGTCACTACCTCCTAATTTTTCCATTGATGTAAGTTTTCAATCATAGGAATTAGCTATTGCCATTTTTTGGAACTGTGGGAACAAAGTGAAATTGCAAAGTCTATAGTTAGCATGAAATACTAGAGTGAATTGGATTTTGTGAAAGAAATCCATGATAGTTTTCAAAAGGGCAATGCATACTAAGGACAATTAAAATAATATATGACAATCGTAAAAGGGACAATAGACTTTATGATGGAGGGGCTACTACAAGAGGTTTGGCACAATAAAGGTATCCTATTCAAACCAAAAGGACAAAAGGAGTTTTATGATTGCATGGATATGGCACAATAAAACACAAAACACAATCATATAAAAAGAGTTTAAATGCACAAAACGACCAAAAGACAATCATATAGGGGGAAAATTTTGCAAAGTAGAGATAAGGATAGTTCTTACATGGAGGACAACCATGTCTAAATAAATACCACAGCTAAAAGGGAGTGAAGATAGTGATAGTAAATACAAGTATGACAGTCCTATTCAAGGATAACTAAAAAATCCTACACCTCCTTCATGAATCCTAAGTCTTTTTTAGTTAAACCCATACACCTATGATCATACAAGGGCATTCATGTGATGATTATGAGTTAAGTGGCCTTCACACTCAGTTTTGATGCACTAAGAGGCAGTTTAGGGATACTTAAGAGGCCCTCATGGTCATAACTGAAGTTAGGGGAATTTAGAGCCTAAAATCATGCAAATTGGGGCAATTTGGAGCCCTTAACTTAAGGATTTTTTGCCTTATACGCCCAACAGTTGATTTGGATCATGCAAATGTAGATAAGAGTAGTTAGAGGCTTAAAAAGAAGGGATTTCAGGGCAAATACGACAGTTCTAGTTGAGTTCAAGACCCCACATGGGTGTAGTATCAATTGAGAAAAAATTTCAACATGCAAAAAAATAGTTAGGAGCAGTTCTAAGGCCTCTTTTGCAGGGTTTTCTCTTGTGCACGACCCAAAGGTGATTCATCATGCAAAGTGGGGAAGTTTTCAAGGAAAGAATACAATCAATTCAAGTTCTAATTGAAGTTTATCACAAGTTCAAGAGCTGGAGTTCACCATCAATCTTCCCTTTTAGCAAGAAAGCAATCTCCTTTTCTATATCTTCTTCTATTCTTCCTTTCTCAACCAGTTCTTTCTTTCCTCTTTTTCCTTAAGCAAAGAGAAGCATTGTAACTTAGATTTATCAAGCATTTTTAGTATTTTAGAGAAATTTTAGTTTGTAATAGCGAAGATTCCTTTCAAGTTGAATAAAGAGCAGTAGTTCTTTCTTAAACATCTTCTGTTTTAAGCATGGAAAATGAATTATCTAATGTATTTATTGTGTTTTCCTTTATAAAACCTTTAAATCTATCTCATTTATGCACTATGGAAGCAAAAGAATTCATGTTAATGTAGGTTATGAGTTGTGTTAGAATGTTCCAATAGTTGGAGTTGTGAAACTTGTTTTCCTTCACACAAAGACTAAATACAAACCTTCTCATAATACACTTATGTATTTCGTGATTATTTTTGAGTTATGAACAAACAACCCTCTTTGTTTGAATTTTGTTATGAGTTTAGAATAGCTAATAGAGTTTAAAAACCGATGCATCACCTCCTAGTAGCAGTAGAGTTTTCATTTTCCAAAGCATTTCCTTCCCCTTTTCCAAATCAAGCAATAGTTGTAGGAGGTTTTCAAAGGGAACCAACCCATAATCTGGAGGTTCTTCCCCATTTTAGGCAACCCACAGCCTTGAGAATGTCCCCATGTTGCACAAGATTGTTGATATTTAAAACTTAGCATTTGGGGCACAATCCTTCATGACAATAGATGTTTCTGATTATTCTATAGGTAAAAGTGATTTTTGTGAGCATTGCATGTTTGGAAAATAGAATAGATCATCATTTCCTATTGGAACTATTAAATCTAAGAGCTTATTAGAGATTATTTATTCAAATGTGTTTGAAGCAATGGATGTTTACTCTTTTAAAAAATATTGATATTTTGTTATATTTATTGGTGATATCTCAAGATACACCTAGATTTATTTTATGCATGCAAAATTTGTGGTTTTCACTAAGTTTAAAGAATTGGAAACCCTAATTGAGAAGCAAACATATTATAAGATAAGGGCGTTGAGATCTAAAAATGGTAGTGAATATTATTCTAGGGAATTTGATGATTTTTGTAAGCATGTAGGTATTTTTTGGTATAATACTACTTCTTATACCCCCAACAAAATGGTAGCAAAAATAATGAACCAAACCTTGATGGAAAGAACTAGTAACTTATGTTGAGTGGTGCTAAGCTAGATCAATTCTTTTGTACAGAGGTTGTAAGTGTTGCTTGTTATTTGATAAATAGATATCCTTGTTCAAATCTTGTTGATAAAACTTCTTATGAAGTGTGGATAGGTAGAAAGCCTTTTGTTTCACATTTAAGGGTCTTTGGTTGTGAGGATTATGTTTTTGTGTCTCAAGAAAAGTGATCTAAAATAGATCCAAAAGCTCATAAATGCATCTTCATGGGTTACAGTGAAAATGTAAAAGCTTATAATCTTTGGAATCCTCTAACTCGAAAAATGAATTATTTTAGAGATGTGATTTTCAAGGAGTTTAGAGCTTATTCACGTAAAGAATAACAAAAGGAGAAAGAAGAGACTAAAATAGTGCACTTCAAGAAAAAAATAAAAAAAGAAAGAAAATGCACATGTGAAAGAATAATCAAATGGATAAGAGGATGGAGAAGAAGAAGAGGGTTCAGAGAGTGCATATGATGTGTAGGTTGAGTAGATAAAAGAAAATGTAGAACCTATTACTCCTACCTTAAGAAGGTCCATAAGATAATGAAATCTTGTTGACAAGTATAGCCCACCACATTTTTGTTGTGTATTTTCTTTATTAAGTACAAATGATGAACCTAGATATTTTAGGAAGACTCTCTCTTTGAAGGATAGTGAGTCTTGGATGCAGGCCATGCAAGAGGAGATGATGGCTTTAGATAGTTTTGATTCTTGGTGTAGCATGCCCATTGTTCTACCCATTGTTTTTCACTATGTTTTACCCACAAGTGAACAATTTATGCTACTAAAATTATGAGCAATAAAAAATTTATTTTCATTTGAATAACAAGATGCACATTTGAAACATAACCATTTCAAACTTTCCCATTGCACAACAAAGAATCATTTCAATAATTCAAGTAATGGTTTCTCATTACATAATTTCATGATGATATTTCCCATTTACAATTTCTCCATAAGAATAGAGATACATGTTTACATTCATAGCTTTTGTCAACTCAATGATATATATACAAACAATATACAATGATCTAGATGTCCCCAATGTTGGTGCAAACCTAGACTAGATGTCCCCATCACTAGTGCATACATTCTAGGTGTCCCCAAATTGGCGTTACATCCTCAAATCTTGGTCACCAACTGTATGATGGAGAGCATCAGTTAAGTGCTTTTCCACCAACCATGGACTTACTTCCATCCCCCACACATCTACCTAACCGGTAAGATGGCCCTACCCTTCAACGAAGAGATTGGTTTGGTAACCCCATAGTCCTGGCCTTCCTGAGCATAGTGTTGTGTTCTACATATCTAGAGATACCATACATTGGCTACAACCTACATGTATGACTTCCCTACCTAGTATGCAATACTAGATCATAGTGAACTAATAGTGTAAAAAGTGGCTACTTACACTACTTTGGACAAAGAATTAAACACCTGGTACTTCAAGTGCGATTCATTTTTCCACCCACCCTTTAGCTTGATTTGGTATTAATCATAAAAATAACACACGTTCTATCTAAGGTAATGACATAACAAACTATCCAACAAGGTTATTCCCTTTACCATGGGTTACCTAAACCCCGAGAATAACTAAGTCTTAACAAACTGATTAACTAGGTTACACCCTTTCCCATAGATTTCTCTAACCCTAGGTATAACCATGCTAACCATACATGCACACATACTAGTGACTAGTTAGGTTACCCCATTTCCCATGGATTATCTAACCCCAAGAATAACCAAGCTACCCACCCATGTTCAAAATGACATTTCATAAAAGTACTATAAGATAGCAACATATTCCACATTTCACTTTTCATGTAACATCTATATAGTCTTAATGAACTAAGTGTAGTTCTAATAGCAGTATAGCCATGCAAATTCTAATATAGTATAAATATATATTCACATATAAAAGGGTTTCACGAATTCAAGACTCAACTATGAATCACATAAGATTATCTCAAACTAGGAAATAAATCGAGTTCATAAAAATAAGCTTATCAAGCATTCAAAATCAATCTTTCCCAAACAAAGGAAATTATAAACAAATAACCTTTCAAACATAAAATAATAGAGGAATAGAAATCGACATGCCTGGATTTATAGTTCCAACTAATAACACTTCTTCCCAAATTCAGCCTTCACAATCATGATAGCTACTCCTAAGGCCAACTTATTTCCAAACTCTAGCCTCTTCTCAAAGAACTCTCAACAAATGTAAACTCACAAAGACAAATCTCTTTGTCACCAAAAAACTCTCAAATTAGGCTTGCACAAAAAACTACAACAAAATAGCAAGAAGAATTTTGAATGAAAAAGTGTAACAAATGGTAGATAGAACACCTCTATTTATACTAAAATATGAGCATCTTACTACTACAAATAAGCTATTAAATCTACCACCAGTCTAGCAACAAACCAAAAATGCATTGACTCAACTCATTTGGAACGATATGTGGCTGATTTAAACTTTTATATTGTAACACATAACAGTCCTCTTATTTCCAATTTCATAGAATCCATATGAGTTGACTCCTTTCTTGTGACAACATGACACTTTAACTAAGTCAAGGCACAAAAATGCAATAATACATGTTTCCTATTTGATTTTCAAGTCAACTACTCATGCTTATCAGATTGCTTTGCTTGGATATGGCGCAGGTAATAGACTTCTTTTGGTCCCCGCTCTCTGCAAATTTTGGCACCACCTTTCATACTCTACTTGCCTTATTTTATGTGTGGTTTTGAGATAGAGTTGGCAACATTTGAAATTGCATTTACTTTCACTTTATGTACAACGTTTGAAAAGTATTTACTTTCACTTATGCGTTGTGCATAAGTCTTTTGACTTATTCCCTTATGCGCTTTATGTGTAGCACTTTGCTTTAGCCACTATAACATATATGGAAACACTAAATTGATGTGTTATGGTTTATTTCAAAGCACTTTTAATATATATCAAACAATATATATATATATATATATTAATATTAATATATATAGTATATAGTATATCTATAATATATACATATATATATAATAATATTCACATGATAATGTATTAATTGTCAATTAAATATATATATACATATAATAAAATAATTATGTATATACATACATGTATACGTATATTAATATATATGTATATATGTTTACATTAACATAATTACATACATATTAATATATATTGTGTATATATATAACATTATTTTAATATCCATACTTAAACACATATATTCTCATATTCATCGATCGATGTATATACACGAAGTGTGTATATATATGTCGTATTTGTCCAATCGATATTCCCATGCATATGGGTTATCCATTCATGAGCATGCATAGATACATCTACCTATATATACTCATGCACACATATACTCACATGTACAAGTTATTGTAGACATGTACATATATATATTCTATGTTTATACTTTATCAATTAAAAAATGAACATACAAGGAAGAACTTTTCCTCAACATAAAGACTCAATCACATATTCCCAATCAAGAACATTCAAAGACTAAAACCACATACCAACACAAAACATACTCAAACCTTGACAGAATGTTACTTACCATTTCCTAAAATATCTTAATTCAACTAGACCAACTAGAATGTGAGTGTGTGTATTCTCAATTAGGCTCATCAAGGGTTACTAGACCAAGTTCTTCTCTTGAGTGATACTCCCCTCTCTTCCAGAGGTTCGAATCTATTCCTACATTTAGCTTAGTGCATCACAATAGTAGTTAGTTGATAACATTACATCCGTATGCATCATGTATTTTCATCTTCAAAACATTATAAAATATCAAATTGAATTAAACATTCATTCATCATATTTCCATCAAGATTCATATATAAAACATAATCATATATTAAAACATTTTAACCCATCAAGCTAATAGTAAATAGGTACAACACAACGAGGTGTAACACTTGTGACCTTGTTAGTTTTCCCAAAGGAAGAAATCCCATTGGTTGTAAGTGGGTATATAAAAATTAATTTGGTGCAGATAGTCAATTAGAGCGATACAAGGCCAAAATTGTGGCCAAGGACTACTCCCAAAGAGAGGGAGTCGATTTTGGTGAAAATTTCTCTCTTGTTGCTAAGTTTTTAATTAATGATAAATAGGTTTTGAAGGGTACCTAAAACCCTGAACAAAAAGAGACAGTAGCAAAAAAGATGAAACAATAGACTGCCCACCCAGACCCAACAAAAAGCAAGCTGATTAATAGACCATCAGCAGACAAAAACAACCAACACAAAAAATAGAGAGACACACCAAACAACCATTCGAGAAGTTCTTTAAGCATCTTTGCCACATCCAGATCCTTAGACGCCAACCTATCATGCATCTCCGTGATTTCCTCAACATCATGAGCAGGGACCGTTTTACCTTTCTTGGTTTTACTCTGAGTACGCACACTCAGTCCAACATCCAAGTCTGTAGCATGCACATCCATCACAACACCCTCCCCACATTCCTTAGTCGCATGATCTTCAAACAGTCCTTTCATAGTCATTTCCTTCGCCTTCTGATTAAGGAATATCATACCTTTAGCCAAGGCCTCCAACTTCTCTCTAGTAATGTTTATAATCATCTCCAATTCTTTTCAAAGTTGTCTATTTTATCTTTCTAGTAGAGCCAACCTTGGACCATAATCACTTTTCAAATTAGCAAGCTCATCAACAACACAACCAACACTAGAATTTAAAGACCTAGTCAGCCCAAAGATAAATTCCTACTCCTTGAGACTGCGAAGAGTAAAAATGTTGCAATAGATGATGGTATCATGCTTGATGTGGAGGTCCTACACCTCTTGCACGAGCCACATAAGCAGATTAAATGAGATATTAGCCCCTTCTTTTACCAAACCAGAAGCTTGCGAGAAATCCATAGCCCCCCAAAACACACCCCTCCCCTGATGCAAACCAGCCGAAGGATCCTCCTCTTGCGAACCCTCAAGGAAAAGCTTAGCCTTGCCCCTATCCTTGGACATAGACACCTCTGCAAAGTCATCCAGATTAACCACCAAATTCCTCTTACCATCCACAGGGGACCCACCAAAACCAGAATCATCACCCTGGATATTCTCTGCCACCTCGTGAAATTTCTCACCCACATCTTTTGCATGGCCCTTAGCCTTCTTACCACTAGAAAGACCCTCCTCAACAAAGGAGTGTAATCCAAGTTAGTATCATAGCCATTGGACCAACCCTCAAACTCCTCTTCCATATCCATACCCTCAAACTTCATAACTTCTTCAATCTGACATCTCCCACTCCCTTTCTCTTTCTTCTTAGAAATAAGGGACCGAGGAGCTCTAACAATACAATTTGCTTTGATAAACTCAACAATGAGCAACATCAAACCTTCATGCAAAAAGGGGTTCTAGGGTTCTTCCTAAAATTTGAAATTCCTTCTTCCAAAGACATCAGTGGGTAAAAATGGAAAGGAGACAAGCTTACCATGATGAAAGTGATTCATCAACATGAAATGGTGACCATATTGTGTTGTATATCTGCCATCCAGAGTGAAATATCGCATCATGGAACCACAACCTCTTGCTAGATGGGTTTTATCTTAGTTTTGTCGTAGCCCCTGCAGTCCAATCTAACCATTTTAGCCCTTTCTCTATCGCAGAGAATTTTTTGTCTAGCCGTCTGCAAAATGTTCTTATCCCTATAAAATTTTTTGCCTTCCATCAACATACTGGTAACTTCAACAATAAAATCTTCATTAATGGTAGCATCCCCACCAAACATACTTAGGACATGGCCATGCCAAGCGTCGACAAAGTCCTTAGACACACTGGATTTAAAGACAATTAGCCTCTCCATGAAGGGAGTGACACCACCTCTCTGCATAATCTTCCAGACGTCGTCATTGGCTCTAATATCCTCACAAGACAGAGGCTCTGTTTGATACCTATCCCCACCCATCATTGAATCACTTGCAAAAAGAAACCACAGATGAAGCAAGCCTGAAGCAAGAGCAAGAAAAACACCCAGAAAAAGTGTGATGCTATCCAGGGCAGTACCAATCGAAATAATGAAGAGGATGCTTAAACAACTTTGCTGAGGAAGGACACAAATTCCAATGAGCATTAGCTGTGCGAGAAGTCTAATCAAATAAAAAACTTCATGATACCCACGCATACCAAAATCCAAGGAGGTGAGAATAAACAACAAACTAACGTTGATCATTAAGAATAAGGGTCCTTAATTCAATAGGCAGGATGTCATCCACATCCCACAACCTTGCCAATGTCACTCCATAACTAGCCAGCCAATCAGCAACAAGATTCACCTCTCTATAGGCATGAGATATATAAATATCATCAAAATCACCACTTAAGGACAAGGCATCCGCTATAAGATTATTAATAGACCAAGATGGGGGAGATCCTTTCTTGAGGCAATTAACAATGTTTAAAGAGTCCCCCTCAATCCATAGTTTAGATATTCCCAAGTCTCTAGCCAACTTGATGCTATGATGGGCTGCAACAACTTCAACAAAGTGGTTTGTCTGGATTCCCAAAGGGAGTGCCACCGATAAAACAAACCTACCATTGTGATCTCTCAACACTCCCTCACAACCAGCGGGACCCATATGCCTTTAGATGAACCATCAAAGTTGAATTTGAACCATCCAAGAGGGGGAAGCCAAGCCACCCCAACCCTATCAAGATTAGCTTTCTTCAAGGGTTTAGCAATATCATAAGGAAGTTTCCAATTAGTCACCACCAAAGCATCATAATATGAAACCAACACTCTCCCAGGAATATCAATTTTGTCCACCAACAACATAAAAAATTTCTTAATAGAAGAAACAATTTTGAAGAAAAGGGAAAGAGGAGAAAGGGAGGCATCCCTGAAAAATTTGTTGTTCCTCTCCTTCCATAATCCCAAAAAGATATGCAACAACACGAGTGACCAAAGCAGCTTCAAAGAAGGATTAACAGAAGGAGCGTGTCGTTGAAGCAACAAATCCCAAATTGAAGCAGGGAAAATCCACTTGACGTGCCACAATTTGAGAAAAAGAGACCAAACTTCCCGAGAAAAGTTGCAGCCAATAAACAAATGAGAGCAATCCTCTACATCCATCATAAAAAGGTAGCATCTATTGGGCATGGAGAACCCCCTTTTCCAATAAATTTTAATAGTGAGAATCTTTTCCTACAACATTAACCACAAAAAGATATTAATCTTGGGGATTAGCTGTGAAGACCATACTAAGCCCCAAGGCGGCTTGGGACCCAAAATATCATTACATGACTTGAACATAGAGGCCACTGAGAAGACCCCACTAGGGCACCATTCCCAAATCACCTTATCCCTTTGTGGAGAGACAGGGATGTGAATTCTGGAGATCTCATTATACAAATCCACCAGCGCAGGGAACACCTCATGGATCTTCCTCCATTCCCCATTGACAATATAATCGACCAAATGACTCCCAAATTCATGAATACATAGGTCCCTCCAAGGGGTTTCCCATTGAGAATCTTGCAAAGGACAGTGCCCAAACCACCAATCGTCCCAAAAGAGAATATCCTAACCATCCCCAACTGACCAATGTAAACTAGCAAAAATCACACCTCTAGATCTGATCAGCGAATTCTAGAAGAAGGATCCCAAAGGAGGAGAGAAATATTCATTTAGAAACTCTCAAAATTTATCCACCAAAGGAAGATATTTAGAAGCCAGAATCTGCACCCAATCCTTCTCACCACAGAGGAAATGCCAAAGCTGCTTGGCCACAAGAGCCAAATTGAAAGGTTTAATTATGTGCAGACCCACAACCCCTTGTATTTTAGATCGACACATCTCCTCCCATGAAACCAAACTCAATCTCTTTTTATCTTCCACTCCTAACCAAAGAAACCTTCTATGGATACATTCAATTTTCTCCCAAAATTTACGAGGCATCTGAAAGAGACTAAGAGCATACACTGGAAGATTCTATAAAGTAGACTTGATAAGCACCAATTTTCCAACCTGAGTAAGTAATGCTCCTTTCCATCCAGCCAACTTCACATTACAATTATCAATCAAGCCATTCCAAAAGGAGTCATGAGATGAATTAGCACCAAGAGGCAACCCAAGGTAGGTTGACGGGAGAGAACCCACAACACATTAAAGGATACCAACAATTCTCTGAGCCCTTCTATCCGGAGTGTTGAGGAAGAAGATCGTGCTCTTGGGGAGACTCACCAATTTCCCAAATGTTGCTTCATACTTCTGAAGGGCCAACTTTATTTTTCTCACTTCTAAAATAGAAGCCTCACCCATAATCAAGGTGTCATCAACAAACTGTTGATGCGCACAAGGGGGCGATGAAGAAGAGGGTCTCAAACCCTTCACGGCTCCTAAGAAAAGCTTTAATTGCAACAACCTACCTAGAGTTTCAACCAAAATAATGAAAAGGAAGGGAGAAATAGGGTCCCCCTACCGCACCCCCTGGATCTTTTGAAGAAATCCAAAGGAGAGCCATTCACAAGCACAAAAAAGGAAACTATAGAAATGAGGCTCCTAACCAATTGAACAAAGGTATCCGAGAAGCCAAAATTAAGGAGAATTTTATATAGGAAGGACCAATTGACCCTATCATAAGCTTTAACCAAATCTAGTTTCAAAAAGAAGCTACGCCTTTTGTTAACCATCAGCAAATGGATATTTTCATGCACAGTGATAATACGGTCGAGAATTTTCCTTCCCGCAACAAAGCCACTTTGGTTGGGAGAAAATCAAAGGCAGAACCCTCTACAGCCTAACAACCAAATGCTTAGAGAAAATCTTATAAATTGAATTACACAAGCTAATTGGTTTGAACTCGTTAAAGGCTGAGGCCCCGGGGGTCTTCGGAATCAACACCAAAAAAGTAGAATTCAATTCTTTGAGCAAATTCCTGCTGCCAAAAAACTCTTTAGTTGCATCCATAAAATCCTTAGACACAATCGTCCAAAACTCTTGAAAGAAGACATGGGGAACCCATTCGGGTCGGGGGCCTTATTACCAACAAAGGAGAAAACAAAGCTCTTAACTTCCTCCACAGAGGGGATACCACACAACACACGGTTAAGATCAACCGTCACCAAATGAGGAATGACTTCCAGCAAAAGATCCAGATCAACCAAGGAAGGAATGAAATCATCAATCAAGAGGTTTGAAAAGAAAGCAATAGTCGCATGCCTAATCTCTTCCTCATTCTCAATCACCCTTTCATCCTGACGAATACACTTAATTCGGTTGGAGGCACAATGCTTAAGCATAGTGAGATGAAAGAATTTAGTATTCCTATCGCCACAATTAAGCCACACCGGCCACGATCTCTGTTTCCAAAAATCTTCCTCCCTGGCCACAATATTATGAAGACATGACAACAACAAACTTTCATCATTAGCCAGTACAACATCATAACCCTTGGCTTGAATACTCTACTAAACAAGATCAATATCAACCTTGATGCATGCTTTCTCATGGAAGATATGTCCAAAGGAGGCCTTATTCCATTTCCTCACATTGACCTTAATCGCCACCAGCTTCTTTGCCACCCTGTACATGGCCGACCCATCCACCTAGATATCCCACCACACAACAAGCTTAGCTTTAAAATCCGGATGAGATGTCCACATTTTTTCAAAATGGAAAGGAAAGGAGCACCTTCTACCAACCACCTTAGCCAATAGGGAAATAGGAAAATGATTCAACCCCAACCTATTCAAAGCAGACAAGGAGCAAGAGAAACAATCCAACCACAGATGATAAAGAAGAGCTCAATCCAACTTGACCTGGATTAAAGCATTACCCATTTGACGGTTCAACCAAGTATACAAGGCCCCATGAAAATCCACATCAAACAGAGCATTGCCATTGACAAAAGACATTAAGTCAAATCTACTCTCATCATCAATTTGAGAACCTCCCAATTTATTATCAAAACCTAGTGGAGTATTAAAATATCCCATAACCAACCATTGATCAGAGGGGAAATTAGCTCTGAAATATTACAAATTCCCCCAAAAATGCTTTCTAGCACTTCTAACATTAGGTGCATAAATATTAGAAGAAACCCAAGAAAAATCACTTATATAATGGTAAAAGGAAGTAGCAACATGATTAGAAACCCCAAAGACAGCCTTACCGACCACAACTTTCATATTCTAGAATGTTGCAACGCCCCCTGAAGCATCATCTGCATCAAAACCATGAAGACCACACTCCTTAAAGAGTCTTTTCTTAAGGAAATCCAACCTTTCAACATGCATTTTCATTTCTTGAATCAAAATCACATCTGGTTTATGATTCCTTACTAGATTAACAAGGAGATCTTGTTTGTGAGGGTTATTCAACCCTCAAATATTCCAAGAAAGAATCTTCATTGAGGAGTCTGAGATGCTCCCTTAGGACACATCTGAAAAAGGGTTTTTTGGGAGCCATCAACAATATCAGCTTTATTTTCCTTCTCCCTACTCTAAAACGAAGTGGGTCTCCCCCTTCCCCTCGGTTCCGACCCACAATTAGCCTTTGACCGATTCCTAGTAGCCACCCCTTGAGGTGACAAGTTCTTCTTCCTATTTTTGGTCTTGATCGGAGAAAAAGGAGGATCCTTAACTTGTTGTGAGCATGCCATCCACAATCATTGACAGAAGAGGTGAGCACCAGATTGGATAAAGTTTCCGAAGGGTCCTACAAAAAATCCTCCAAACCACCCTTCTCCCTATTACTGGGAGAAGTCACAAGCAAAGATGGTTCCTTAACATTCTCAATAGCCTCCACTGATATATGGTCCTTGAGAGCCTCCACCACTTTAACCACTTTAGAATCCCCCAAACCAATAGAAATCTCCACATCAGCAGCAACTTCCCCCTCCTCAACCAACTGAACATCCCTTGCAGGGACCTAAACATCCTGAGGGGAAACAACCTCAACATTCAATCCACTCAACAAACCCCCATCCTTACTAGAGGTATCTAAAATGATATCCTTCGACGACTCTTGAAGCTTGAGAGCCTCAACCCCTTCCACAACACCATCATTCAAAACATTTTTTTTCTCCCTCCACTCCACACACGGTTGGGGCGGGATAGGCTTTTCCTTTGAAGGAAACTTCTTTGCCCAATGTCTAACCTTTTTAACAGTGGAAACAAGCAAAGGGAATGGATTCATACTCAATCAATTGGATCCAACCACCCAACTTAGAGTTAATGGTCACCCTTTTAGGTAGGTCCGCAGATTGGTCAACAATCACACAAAATTGGGCATAAACTAACCTCTTCCTAGAGGCAGTCATTTGATCAATACAAAGCAGTTTCCCAAACATATTGGCAATGCCAACAAACACTTTCTCTTCCCAAAACTCCAAAGGCAGAGCTGGCAGCCTCACCCACACAGGGGCCGATAAAAAAGAACAAGAATTGGGGTTAAAACCAACCTCCCATTTCTTTAGAACCAAGGATGACTTATTGATTAGCCACGGTCCTCCAGTAAGAACCGCGACCATGTCCTCATTACAGGTGAAAGAGAACGAGAAAAAACCTTTCGCCATTGCAGAAACTTCCACTTGACCTTTCATCCTCCAACACTTAGAAGCAAGATTATAGACCAACTCAACATTAGGGTGAGGCCCCATAAACTTACCAACCAGAGTAAGGTCCATAGGCACCAATCGGTTCTCAATAATGCAATCAGGAACCGACACTGAGTATTCACCTATAACCGGATTTGCGTGGAAGCCGACCAACACCAATGAGCTCTTCCCTTTAGGCTTAGTGCCCAAAGGCTAGACCAACTTGGTCCATTTGATAAGACCTCCACATGCTTATGTCCTTCACCATTAGCACCTTTTTTAGGAATCTTCGGACAAGGGGAAGAGGATAGGCTCACATTATGAGGAGAGGCCCCCACACCAAGATTGGGAGGTCCACCATCCAAGCCAAAAGAGTCCAGAACAAAAGACAAAAGATTTCCCACCATCACAACCCACAGCCCCACTACAAGCTGACAACTCCTCACCAACAGCGACAACACCCAACCTACCACCATTACCACCAAGGGGAGAACTATTATTTCCCACCCTTGCAAAATTTTGAATGAACGCTACCCCACCAGAAGAGTCTCCCATCACCGGTTAACTTCTATTATATTCCTATTATCTATTTGAAATAATGAAAAATAGGTTTATCAAAATGAGATGATTGGATATTGCAATGGCGTGAATTTGCACCCCTTACAAATTCCACATTTGCATACCTCCTACCTTAGATAATTAAGTCTGATAATGCAATTTCATACTCTTCATACATTTTCCATCTACTTGGTAGCTTGTTTTCATTTCGATGGGGGATATTCTATCTAGGACGCTAGCGTGACATGTAGACGTTTGTGCGGCGCATTGTCGTCCTAACAGGATTCTCGTCTCTGGAATCTACAGAGGTGTTACACTCCTCCATCAGATGTGAAGTGTAACATCTCCTACCCTTTGAATCAACTTTGAAGGAATCCTTTGCCTCCATTTCTGCCTTCAAATTGTTATCTCATTCATTCAACTCATCTTCTTGGCATTCCTCTTGATCACTCTCACTCTTCTCACAAAATTCTCAAGTTCTACCACCTCCATTGAAGCTGCAAGTTGGTATTTTTTTGTATCACTCTCCTTGTTGTTGCGGAAATGTTGGTCTTTGAAATCTTGTGAGATCACTCCTTCTCCCATTTTCCTTGAGTGCACGTCGTTGAAGGTGATATCACTCCATCTTCCTTTTACTTTGCATTATCACTTTAATATCGAAGCATATTATTGTTCAACGTATTGTTTGGTATTGCTCTTTCAATATCTTTCCTTTATCATCTTTCTCCTATCATTTATATCTTGGCTATTCGTTGAGGTGGAAACACCAAAGTGGGGGACTGACTACGGAAGTCCTCTAAATACAACCCCAACATTTTCTTGTTCTTGTGTGTGTAGGTTGTTTATCGAGTGAAGACCCTAAAGATATCAACTCATGGGTAGGAAGGTGAGCTTACCTCACCCTTCCTTGTCATTTCATGATTAGATTTAGTCTTAGCTCTCCTCCCAAGATTTTATTATTTTGATGCTTTATATATTTTTTATTATATCAAACTGTATTCGTTAGGTTGTTAGTGCATTTCCCTTGGTTTCTTACTGTACTTTACGCTTTTTGTCCATGTAGATTCCAACACCCCATTGAGATGCTAACACACCATGCTATCGTCTGTGTCCTGCGATGTAGTCCTCTAACAGTGAGTTGTCTAAGTCACAGTCTAAACTTTGGAAATTTTCTCACCTAACTTCCTAGAACATTCAGGCTTGTAAAAGGACATCAACAACCTAGTTACTCTTCCTTTCAACCTCTAAATGTTAAACTCTCCTGAAAACTTTCATTAGCTTGAGGTAGA
>VDFB02000002.1:171492814-171503367 GCA_007258455.2 Sequoia sempervirens
TAGGAATTATTGTGATTTTAATTTTTTTCATAAAATTGATTTTATGGACGCAAATTGATGAATTTTTTAGAAATTTTTACATTTTTGGAAAGCTCTTTAATTCTAATGGGGGTCTATTTTTTACAGATTTAATTTGGAGGTAAAATACAATGCAAAAAAATCTGATCTTTGTTTTTTGTATGGTTTTCACAAATCCGCTTTTCTGGGTGCAAAACATAGAATTTTTTTGACTTATTTACATTTCTGGAAAGCTCTCAGAAAATTAGCAGGGATCTCTTCTTTGAGTTTTTATTTTTTAGATCAATAAAATATTCAAATAATAAAATCTAATTCGGCTATGTCAAAAACATGTATCTAAAATTGCAATTTTCTTATGAGCTTTTTTTTTTCCTTGGCTGCATTATAATATTATTTTTTGATCTTGTAGGTGATCATAAGGAGCTATAGTAGCAGCAATATCAGTCATATATAACATATTAGAAATCAAAAACTTCCGAGTTTGCATAAACATACGTTTGTTGAAGACTAAAAATCAAAGAAACTCCTAACTTGTGGTTTGCAGGTTCGAGTGTCGAAGACTGAATACTATACATTGTGCTTGTCTTTTTTAGATTAGTACACATTTATTTTGGTGCACATAAAATGAACATGTTTTACTATTTTGTCTTATTGTGTTTGCAAATGGTAGGTGATTATGCTCTCACCTTGTGAAAACTTGGTGATCAGAAAACCAGACCCATTCTATCTATTATACACCCTCGTGACTTAGTAATTGAAGTATCCTCTCCCCTTGTACTTTCGAGTGATCCTGGGTGTAAGAGAAACAGTTACTAACTCTAGAACTTGGGCCTGTTTTGGTGGGAAAAAATACTCACCCCAGGAAGACTCAGACCTGTAGCACCCTAACACCAAGGGACTTCTAGTCTGTATACAAAAGTGGATTCTTGGGGAAAGCCCAATAATCACGCGTGTGGTTCCGATGAGATGGATCCGAAAGGGGACTCTCGCCACATGGATCATGCTCCATGAACAGAATGCCCGTATTAAAAACCTCTTGTTTTAGTGTCCAACCGTTCTATTGGTCGTTGATTGATATAGTGCAGGGTACAGTATCATGCCCGAAGACACTCACTACCGATCCCCTTGAGTAGAGATAGCAGTTCTTGGGAAGTCACTACCCAAGAATTCAAATTTGGTGTGCTTGAATGACGTTAATGAGCCGTGGAGGGGAGCCAATGCCACCAAAATTCTAATCTATCCGCTCTCGAGAAGGAAAGATGTTTATCACCAATCCGGGGTATATCGGTGGGCTATATCAAGTATACAAACCCTTGGCCTATTGGCTTATTAGGATCATGCTTGTCTTACATGTGTTTGCTTACACTAAAAAATTGTGCTTATCAAGTGCCTACTAGATTACTCAAACATTATAAAATCTAGACACAAACAATCGACCTTAGACAACTCAGACTTTTCAACAAAACATTAAAAAAAAACAATTTTAGTCCTCATTTTGAACTTAGACTTTGCATTGTCCATCATAGTCCTCATTTGGCATCTAGACTTGGCATTGGTCATTTCCCTTGGTCAACAATCACTTTTTGCATTTAGACGACATCATGACATCCACCACTTTGTCTTCCCTTCAACAAAATATGGATAGGCTTGCTAGTAAAGTTGAATATGAATTACTCTGTAGAGGTCAATACCAAGAAGCCTCAAACTTTAGGAGACAATTTATCCAAGCCGAAAATCAATGTCTTTCATACCAACAACCCATCAATCCTAGTCCTCCGTCTGTCTACCCTCACTACCAAAATTCACTTAACATCGTCCATGACATTAGTCTCCAACAAACATCCATTACTCACCCTTATCCTAACTTTGACAAGGGAAACCAACTGTCCACTAGTCCATTTCAAGTCTCCACGTCATATGCTAGTCCTTCACCTATCAATCCTGTCAATGTCTACATGCCCTATCAACCATCCACCAATTCATGTCAAGTCCCTACATCATACCATATCGATCGAGCCCAAGTCTCTACGTCCTATTTTAGTAAACCTTACACTAATCCAGCCCAAGACTCCATGGCATATCCAGTTGAAGTCTCCATGTCACATCCTATGTCGTCACATCCTAATCCAGTCTGAGACTCTGTGTCATATATGTTCCAAGTCTCCATGTCATACCCTAGTCCTTCATACACCAATCTAGTCCAAGTACCCATGTCCTATCCTAGCCCTTCACATACTAGTCTCTTCCAAGTCCCCACGTCTTCTCCTAATCCTTTTCAAATCACCCCCTCACAAGCCACATCTAGTCATGAAAATTCTGCCATTACTCAAAGTCAAATCCCATTTAATAAACTTGAGGATACATGTCAAAATGAAAGCCCAAAGCATGACCTTATAATGTCACCCTCATGTCAAGAACAAGGTAGTCCATCCCATGACCCTATCTTTCAATCCATCCATGAAGTCCTTCAAGACAATCATGACAACCAAAACACACCTCTCCTTGACAATGACTCTATTTCCGACTGTATCATCCACGACAAACCCATCTTTGACCAAGACCCCATCATTGACCAAGAATTCCAAATCCATGACAACCCCATCTTCGACCAAGACCCTACCATTGACCAAGAAGTCCAAAATGATCCACTCCTTGACCTTTACGACATTCATGATCAAACACTTTCTGACCTTATAAAGGCCTCGACTATTGACACTTCCCACGTGAGACACTTGCCTCCATGGGACACAGACGATATTCCTCCAGAACAAGAATCTTCCATTATGGACATATTTGAATATGATCAAGTTATAGCTAAAATCATTGGACTCTATGACACTAAACATAATGATGGCTTCGACATTGCCTTGGAAGCACCATGAGAATCCTTACGAACGACATGTCACACGATCAGACCAAAGATATCAGTCAGGAATATGTCCAACATGACAATGAAGCTAAGACACTTTATCAACTAGGGTCATCTATCTTTGTCAGAGAAAGCTTTCTTGCAGATGAAAATATTACAAGTGGCAGTATCCACATACCTAATGATGGGTTAGCATCTTGCTTTCAAAACAAAAAATACCCCATCACAAATAGAATATGTCAAAGCATGCAATATCAAGGCAAAGGACTAGGCATACATGAACAAGGAATTCGAGAACCAATACAACTTTAGGAAAATTGCAAATATCAAGGTCTTGGGTATTCTTCAGTCAACAAATCAAATGATGTTAGTGGTACTTCCTCGATACTAAAAGCAACTTTGTCAGATACAAACGTCAAAATGGAGTCCATGAGAAATCCTTGTCACAAGATTGCTGCCAACACCCCCTCCACCCACACCATGAACCGCCATTCCATCATAAATAAACCTTCCCTTTGGAACCAACAAAAACAAAAGTCTTACAAGTCAAAAGATCAAAATCAAATGTCAAAGGCCATTGAATCAAACAAAAGGACAAGTGGACAAATGAAATTAAAATGGATCCCAAAGAAAGATGGATCAAACAAAGACACCAAGTCAAATACAAAATTCAATCACAATGTGGAGCTACAAGACAAGAGGACTCCCACATATAACACATGTCCACCTCCTTCAAAATGGTCATCAACTAAGGCATATAAAAGTGTTGGTTCCAAACACCATCCCTCCAAAATCCATCATCCACCATCCCAAGTTTGGAAAATAAAAAGTCATTCATCCAAATGTCCAAACAATCTTTCCACATCTACCATCATTCGTCATAACCCTACATCTCTTCTAAAGTCCAATGATCCCACGTCACAAATCTGTCACATCTTGGCAGCAACTCTTTACCGCAAGGACTCTCATGGCACTCTATCACGATGTGCATATTCTAATAAGGCCAACTCTAGTATTAGAAAGGACCACAATGACATCGATCAGTTGTATACAAGTGCTAAGATCCTGACAAGACAACTACTTCAGACAGGACATTATTGGCATATCATGGCACCAGTCTCTACATCGGCACCGTCAATGGATTCAGAACAGTCAGTGGTCATCTAAAGCATCCAGGCTATCCACAAAAATCAAAAATACAAAAAAATTGAAAAATGTAAAACATCGTCACCCTGATGAAAACCTGGCAAATAGGCGTCATGGTGACACCCAAAAGTCAAAGAAAATGGTAAAGGAAGAATTTCATCCAATGGTGAAAACACGGCCGAGCCAAAGAAATACGGATAAGTACCATGATGAAAACACGGAAAACAAAGTCGTAGTAAATGCGTCACATGTAATTTTTATGTTGGGGGCAAGATGGGTCTCATTTTACCATGCGCTTCCTCATGACATTCGCGTCCATCTGAGCTATCATTTTACACTTTTATTTTTCCCACCTACCTTGGTCTTAACATAAAATTGGCACACATAAATCATGCTTTGGGAAAACGTGGGCCTATCCTTTGGTCATACATTATCAGGTGAAACATCATGTCATTGTTGGCGTAAACCTCATTATCCTTATGTGACATAGTCCTTGAAAATCATATGACAATTCCTTTAGTCTCATGTCTCTCGTCCTTTACCAAGGCCACCTCTCATCCTTTCATGTATGTCACCTATCTTGGCTTTTCCCTTGTCAAACGGTCTAAGGATACTCCATCATCCCTTTTAGTCCTAACCAAGTCATTCCAAATGCAATGAGTCTAATCCATAAAAGCACATTATCCAAAATATTACTTGACTGCATTCCTGGCCCGACTGTAGACCTCCATACTTTCGTCACATTATCGTCATCGTCCTCACGTTGTTTTGGGATGCATCCTTCCCACGTCAAACAACATTGTCATCACCTGTCAATTGGTATTCAGCTTGACTAGGGGCACAATCATGTTTGTCCTTGGATTCTCATGTGTAGGCATCAGTCATATGCATTTGTCCGCGATCCTCTTAGCGTCAAAATCCAAAAATCATAAAATGACAAAAGCCAAAAATGTAGAGTAATCACGAGAAAAGAAGACAAAAACATCATAAAATGTTCTGAAGAAAGACCTAAAATCATAAAACCTCCTGAAGAAAAACACAAAAACATCCAAATCAATGTCAAAATCTTAAAAATGGAGTCAAAGTCAGTCATGCTAGTCAGTCCATGTCATTGTTTGAACTACGTTGTCTGCGCATTTTGCTACATAGGCAAGGAGCCATCGGTCGATGAGTCCACGGGGAACGATAGGTCGGTCCTTTTAGGTTGGTCCAAATAAAATCATGGCATTTGTCACGTCGTCACATCGGTCAAATAAATTGATTATAGTCAAACTCAGACACAAGATAGTCATTCGAAACGTCAATGTCAAAATTGGTCAAAATCAGACAGCACAGTCCAATCAATCATACAGTCAACATCAGTCAACTTGCCAAAACATATTAATCAAAACAATGTCAATCTTGTCACTCTTTGGCCCTCTTCAAGATGTGTCCTTCTTGGAGTTAGACCTCGTCAAAATTTCCTTTTCCTTTTCAGGATGTGTCCTTCCTGACAATAGGCCCCATCAAACTGTCAACACCGTCAAATTGGAAAAACCCTTAAATTGTCCAAACTGTCAAACCGACAAGAAATCAATCTTTGGCAAACAAACATTGGCAAACAAAATAAAATGGCTGCTAATCTTTCTGGTCTATCTTGTCTTATCTTTTGACTATCTTGGCTATTTTGTCTTATATTTTTATTGTTTTGTCTTTTTGGTCATGTTACTAGCTACCTCGAGGATGTCCCATGAAGGATTTAGAGGTGCGATGACGTCTCCTGGCCTATTTTATTTTCTTTGACTGCTATCTATGGATTGTCTCAACAAAAAGACTGGGGCAACATGACCCTTAGTATGAGTTAGGACATTCCTTGTCTATGACTGTCTGTTTTTCAAGTGGATGACATTGCACACCTTGGTCTATGTCATATCATGGTGTTTGTTGTCCATTTGTGTCATTTTTACCGCCCAATGATGATTAAGAGCAATAAATATTAAAGTCCTATGGCAAGTTTTGAAGGATTCTTTCATCTAGTCTGCACTCTCATCATCCATGTCTTTTGCACTAACATTTCATTGTCTCTTCATATTCTAGTCTTCTCATTAATTTCGAGAGCACACCATGTTCTTGCAACCTGCCTGTCCTCTCGAGGGGGCATACCGCTACCCTCCTCATCATTCTTCCTCATCTTATTTTGCACTGGGGCATATTTTTGACTTATTTTCTTTGTCACAATGCGACATGCTACATTATGACAAAGAGGGGCAAAATATAGACACTTAAAAATGACCTAGGCCTACAAGCTCTATTTTTACCACTTTTGTCCTAGCATAATTATGACATTTAATTATGTCCTTGGTTCACATTCGACTATTAATTAAATAATTTATAATTGTTTAATTAATTCATGTCCTTTTATTCTTCATGATTATTAAATAAATAAATGTTATTTATTTATTCAATACATCTTTAATTGTCTAAAGTCTTCCTTTAATTAAATAAATTTGTTAATTTGTTTAATTACCCTTATCCATTTATTCTTCCTGATTATTAAATAAATAAATTTTATTTATTTACTCAATATGTCACTAATTTCCATAATTAAATGAATTTATGAATTTATTTAATTATCAGTCATAATCCTCTAAAATTAAATAATTATCTTTAATTATTTAATTGCTCAGTTTAACATTTCCATCATTTTTAAATCAATTTATTATTTAAAATGATTTTGTTTTATTGACTGTCAATTCATTTTAGTAAGTAATCTGAAAAAGATTATTTATTGTCTCACAAAATCCATATTTTGAGTTGATTTAATTCAAATTGGTAGCTTTCTTCCAAAAATCAAATAAAGCAAGCAGATTCTTGATTTTATCAATTTTGCTTTTCAGTCCACCTTTTATCTTTTTGATTTTTGGAATCTCACAAAGCAGGCTATCTTTATCTTCTTAATTTTGGAAATCTTTATTTTTGAAATTAATTATCTCATCTTTTCTCCACCGCCAATTTGATTTTCTCATATGACATCTTGACCACTCACTTAAGGATTTTACCCTAACCCTGATTAGGGATTATCGGGTTAAATCTCGTCCTCTGATTTTAGGTTTTTGTCAAAGGTTGATCTCATCCGTCCATTCAAAATTGTGTTTTCTATAAAATGACAATTTTGTTCATAATTTAGGGACCACTTCATTATTATAGGCATTATAGTCATTTATCATTTGTTATAATCATTTATTATTGTCATAGGCATAGGCATAATTTTATTTAAATCCTTCAAAACTTGCATAGGACAATGTCATAGTCATAATGCTCACACACTCGATTTGAGGGCATCAATCATACGCTGCAAGCTAGGAGGTGCTATGGAGGTGATTCATGGAAGCTTCAACGAATATCTGGTATAATCGTTTCGTTATTATTTGCTTTCTTTGTGCTTCATAACTTCTTTGGGTTTTATTATTGATCTAATCATTGCTAACCTCAAACCTTAGAAATTTACCCATTGATACAATAGCCACTCCAGGAGGGAGTTCTATCTTATAGGTGTTTGCTCCAAATTTGTGGACCACCCTACATGGCCCAATCTTCTTCATCTACAACTTTGAATACTTCCCCTTTGGTAGCCTTTCCTTCCTTAAATGTGCTAATACCAAGTCCCCCACTTTAAAATGACCCACAAACTTACTATCCCTATCAAAAACAATTTTTAATGGTAACCCATGAATCCTAACCACCTCCTTAAAAAACAACCTAACAATGTATGAGGCATCATTTGTGCATTTATAAGGTATAAAATGAGCCATTTTGCTAAACTGGTCTACAACCACAAACACACTATCAAACCCTCTCTAATTTTTGGGCAATCCTAACACAAAATCCATGTTGATGGATTCCCATGGCCTATTTGGAATTGACAATGGCTAGTAAAGACCTGCATTTGTACTAGAACCCTTGGATTTTTAACAAACAACATAACTTTCAACAAATTTTTTGATATCACTTTGCATCTTTTGCCAATGATAATACCTTCTTACTTGCTACAAAGTTTTATCCACACCAAAGTTACCCCCTAAGCTACCACAATGCTTCTCTTTAATCAGATTAGTCCTCATAGAGCATCTAGAATACATAACTAAGCACCCTTAAACAATAAGCCATCTTGTATCAAGAAATCAAAATAATCTTCATGGAAAGTGCCATTGAACTAATTACAAACAACCTAAAGATCCTTGAAATCATCATCTCCTTCATACATACCTTTCAAAGCATCAATACCTACACTTTGGAGTTGAATTTATTGAACCAACATTTGTCTTATGCTCAAAGCATCTGCCACCTTGTTTGACTGCCTCTTTTTGTGTTTTATTGTAAAGGTGAAGCTTTGTAGGTACTCCACCCATTTCACATGTCCGTGGTTGAGTTTTTCTTGGCTATTTAAGAAATTCAAAGCATGATTGTTAGCAAAAACAATAAACTCTTTAGGAAGGAGATAGTGTCTCCACTTTTTCAATGATTGAACCATGGCATACAATTCCAAGTCATAAGAAGAATACTTCTTCTTTGTCTCATTAAGCTTCTCACTGAAAAATGCTACAAGTCTGCCCTCTTGACTCAATACTGCTCCAATGGCATACCCACTTGCATCACATTCAATTGTGAACACCTTGTTAAAATCTGGTAAAGCTAGGATAGGTTGTTGTGATATTCTTTGTTTCAGATATTGAAAGCCTTTTTTTGCCTCATCAAACCATACAAACCTTTTCCTTTTATCCCCTTTGATTGTATCAATGATTGGAGAGCAAATATGACTAAAATTCTTCAAAAAAAATCTGTAAAAGCTATCTAGGCCGTGGAAACTTCTTACCTCAAGAACTGAAGTTAGAGTAGGAAAATTGAGAATTGCTTCTACCTTGTTGGGGTCCATCTTCAAAGTACCTTTTTAGATCACAAATCCAGGATAACCAAATCCTCTTTCATGAATTCACACTTCTTCAAATTGATCATCAAATTTTCTTCATTCTATTGAAAATGGAGGTAATTATGTAGCTTAATACTTTGTAAAAAATTATGATTGTTGATCTAAATATGTATTCTTTGTTATAGATTCTTTGTGGGTGATTATTTTATTAATTCATTTTATCATTTGTAGAATGAAGACAAAAGGTTGTAGAAGAATTAGACAAAATATTAGAAGATACACAACATATACCATGGAGAAACCCTTTCGGGGGAAAACTCCACCAAGAATCAATGTATTATTTAATCTCAGAATAAGATTACAATAATTCCAATCCTTTCTTGAGATGCTTCTTTTTCCTTCAACAAATCTTCTTCACAACCTGCAATAAAAACTGATAAAAACTCTCTTCAACTTGCTTGAGAGAAATAGTCAATAATCAGCCTTGTAAACTCCAAAGAGTTACAATTACAAAGATCAAATCTTATCACCAAAAACCTACGCCTATCTCTTGCAAGTAGAGTTCTAGCATGAAGAACAATGTCAAATCAACTCCTTCATCCATTTGGGTGTCCCAAACTGAAGTCATAACTCAACCTTTATTCTGAAGATATCTTCAAAGTTGGTGCCCAAGAATGGGCCCACTTAACTCAGCCTTTTGAAATATATTATCATGCAAAAGTGTTAACTCCAAGAAGCCAACTTGGGTGCCCAAGGTGGGTCCAAGTCAATCTCTATTAACTGAAACATATCTCTCCACCATTCATGCAAGAATGATCATCCCCTGTTAACTGAAAGTAGTCACCTGTTATCTGTCATGCAACTCAAGTCATTAGTCATGCATTCCAAGTTAACTGAAGTCAACTAGCATTCAACTGAAACTAACAGAAGATAACTGAACCATAACTGAACTGAACTGAACTGATATGAACTAAACTGAACTGAACTTCATGCATGTAAACATCAATCCCTAACTTCTAGGATATTTACATGTATTACAGAAGTGTTATCTTTTACTCCAAACAGTTAACTTAACTCAAGGTGGGTTCCACCTTCCACGTGGGTGCCCCATGTGCTCCTATTTTGTAGGAGCTCTTCATGGGCGTCCCCACATGTTCCTATCATTTAAAATTAATTACAAATGTCAATTAACATGTTCATTTCATTTGAATTTAATCTCTTTCTAATCCTAGTGTTGGAGAACACTTTCCAAGGACTTAGGAGATACATGAAATATGTTTAGGATTGCAATTAAATGGCATCCTTTTCCCAACACATTCAACCTCTTCAACACCATGTCCAAATGTTGCAAGTGTTCCTCTTTAGGCTTACTAAACACAAGAATATCATCCAAGTAGACAACCACAAACTTACCTATGAAGGGTTTCAAAACTTCATTCATTAATCTCATAAAAGTGCTTGTGCATTTGAAAGCCCAAATGGAATTACCATCCATTTATACAACCCCTCATTAGTTTGTAAGGCATTTTTCCACTCATCCCCCTCTCTAATTCTAATTTGGTGGTAGCCACTTTTGAGGTCAATCTTTGAGAAATAACAAGACCCTCCTAAACA
>VDFB02000002.1:171503467-171835591 GCA_007258455.2 Sequoia sempervirens
AAAAAGAAAGCATTAGGACCTTGTTCATCACTACCAATCTGGACATGCAATAAAGGAAATCAGTTTTGCATGGATGCAGCTGGCTGCTTGGTTACAGGGGTGAATGCTAGAGGGTAAAAATCCTTTTGAACAACAGTATGATGGTACAACAATTTTCCTCTGTTAAACAGCAGGTTTTAAAGATTCAGGTAGCTGACGAGAGGATAGTAATTAATCATGCAACACTTAGGAAATGTCACATAAAATGCCTGCAACATCTCCCACTCTTCTGAGAACGTAAAATGAATTGTGAGACAGAATTTTGGACAAATGTATTGGAGTTCACTGATCCAATGATATGGAAAAGACATATAGCTCAACCTTACAAGTTTTGGACAAACCTTATATAAGCTGAATGACATTGAAATTAACTACAGTATCAAATACTTCTCTCAACATCACTTGACTATGCATTTTGAAGACAATACACTCAGATTAATTGAGACACATCATAGGGAACCAGGGAACTATTTTTAACTCAATCGCATGGCAAAGGCAATCAACAGCCAGGAACATGCACATACTGACAAATCAAACACTAATATAGACCTAGGATTAATGCAATTCTCTAATGATCTGCCAATAATATAGGCACCGTATGAAGTTCAATTCTCAAATGATCTCTGTAAATTTCACTCAAAACATGAGCCGTTCTTAAACTAATTACCCAATAAGGAATGTGTTAAAATAAGGCAGGCTCAATCTCATTATTTGATCTTCTAAAATCCTCACAATGTTGTAAAATGTTAAATACATTTGTATTCGCTTCAAAAATTACAATGAACTTCACAGCCTACATGATAGTGCACCGACTTCTCTCCTCAGGTGGTGGTGGAGGTGGCTGCGCATACCTATTAGAATCTGTTGGATTGTATGTAAACTCTGATGTATCTAAACCATACTGCATTCACAAATTCATGAAATTACAAAGTCCATTAGTAGCGTCAATAAATGTTATTTATATGCAATAATTAATAATATATTTCTAGTCTAGGAGACAATCATATGTTTTCACACCTTCTCTCTCATTCGAGTGCTCCAAGCATCATTTCGAGAAGGCCGTTGCTCAGGAACGGGAGTTGTGCCAGCAGCAACTTGAGGTCCCTGGCGGTTGAGCAGAGGCTGACGCATACCAGATCTTGGAGCAGCAAGGTATTCGTCGTCACTATCATAATCTCCCGGACCGACACTAACTGATTTAATTGCCAATGCTAATATCATAGCAAAAACCTGTTGAAACATAGAATATTTAGCTTTTTCTGATTGATCAATGTAGTACCGAATATCTATAGCATTTGCCTATTGCTGCCATCTGGTCTTTACAGCCTTGTAGAATTCCAGAGTAGGGTAGAGAATTGAGGCAGAGGTGTGATAAAAAACATGCCAGAAACAAGGAGATGAATGTCTTTCAATTGCAAACAACAGGCATGCATTGAGTCAAGAATAATATAAAAAATTCACTAGAATTGTAACATACTAAAGTTGGTAGACATGGAGGACTAACCAAAAACAATTATCTGAATGATACAAGGCTCTTAAGTTCAGACTGATCAGAAAAGAATTACCAAACTAAGTGCAGGAACTGAGATAATTCAACAAAGTTCTAAAACAGAGAGTATTCTTAGCTATATACAGGGCACTTGGTTCCTTATTCAAGGGTGCGCACAACAGCTACTTTCTGTGGATTTTTAAGGGCTTGACAAGGACTTGCAAGGATGCCCTAGGGTGATGTAGAAATTAAAGTTTTTATGGTGCCATTACACATTTAAGTTACCAGTTCATGATTGGGTACACCAGAACAGAAAAAAAATTGGATTGAGTTTGTTTTGGGTATGTCCATACAAGAAACATATAAAAATCATTATTATATACATTTTGCAGCCTAAAAACAGGAATAAAATACAGAATACTAAATAACAAGATCACCATAAAAATTAAAAATACTACTTTGTTGTCTATTTGTCAAACTCGTATGTCATGATAGAAATTCATTGTTCAGAGATGTTTAGAGGTCAATTTTAGGGTTGGGGTTGATTTTTTAGGTTGAATAGTCAACTGATGAAGTCAAAAAGAAAAAGAAAAAGAAAAAAAATCATTTTGAGCACCCAGTTCTCCCCAGGTTCACCCTGGGTATTCCCAAACACACCCTGGTTCACCTGGGTATGCTCTGCAGCATACCCAAACAAATTTGGCTCCATTTGGCAGGACCCAGGTCAGACCACAGGGGAACTGGACCAGTACCCATATCGGGTACAAACTGGATCCACATTCAACATGAAACATGAGCGAACCTGTAACAAAGTTAAATATCAACCTGTTAATCCAACATGGAGAAATAAATGAGAATTACTAATTTACATCCCAAGTTTACGTGTTTTATCACTTATGAGAAAATATTAAACTCAAATTTACAGAGGTGTTAAACTCAAATTTACAGAGGTGGTGATCAAAATTCTTCCTCCAATTCAAAACGCAACCTTTCCAATGCATAAAATAACATTCTACAAAGCCACTTGCTTGTTTCAGCAGTCCAAAACAATTATTATAATCACAGAAAGAATAATAAAAGCACCTAATTAATGGCTTTCACACTAGCGTAATGTGTGCGACTACTATAGACTAGTTTTCTGTAATGTCCCCTTCCTAGACAGTTCGTGTAATTGAGGGGTTGGCCTATCATTTTGACCCTCAAAGGCTAACAGTTTTGGATAGAGGGTCCTCTGAGGCAGTAGCTTGGTTATTTTTGAAGGCATTGCTTCTCTTCTTCACTCAGTGGATCAGGATTTGACCGTTGCAGGGGTTATTAATTCAGTTTTGGCAAACTTACTATTTTTAGTAAGTCATTCTTCAGACATTGCTATTTTAAGCAGGGGCACCTGGTCAGATGCAGATGGGAAATATTGATTCCCTTTTCAGACAACACCTCAAAATGATAAGTATTTGGGGAGATATTAATAATTTAATGTTTTAAATGATATTAATGGTTAAAAGTTATATTATAAGGTTATTAAATGACTTCATAAATAAAAGTAGGGCCATTTATGTTTAAATGAGTAATTAATACTCAAGGAGAAGTACGCCCACTTAAATAATATTTTCCTAAGTCTTCAAAAGGGAAAATTAAATATCATTAAAACATTATAAAAGTGCTTTTTGGGAATCGAGCCTTTGAGATAAGTATTTAATAACTCAAGAGACAAATCGAACTCATGTTGATGATTATTCTAATTTGTCTTTTCTCTGAGAACATTGGGATTTGTGCAAAACCAAGGGTTTCTGCCAGGTTTCAGCTATTCACAGGCTTTGGAGAACGATACCTCTTTAGAGTCAAGCTTTCTGAAGTTGTGAAAGATCAGCTAAAGATTGCTCATAGAGTTGGCTTCATCCAGAAGTTGAATTTGTGCATATTGGGAAGATTTGTTTTGGGGTTTGAATCGATTTTCATCAAGAGGAGTATATTCTGTTGTGGCTGCTCAAACCTTTCATCTGGCACACTTTTCAAGGGACGTACGGCTACATTAATTGCTGCTTTCAGGCCGTACTTCTACAGCAGCAGGGACGTCTTTCATTTCTAGAGCCAAACGCCTATCTCTTTGGCCTCCAACCTTCTCCATTGGTGACGCCTAGGCTGGAAGAGTCTGGTCAAAGCGAATTTAAGAGGGAGAAATTGAGTTACAAGGCTGGCCATACAGTTTGTGGATTCTTCAGGCGGCTGCAAATAAAAATCAGGTTCTTTTAAAAGTACATTAGCTGCCTTTTTGTATGCATGTAAGATTTGTGGCATTGTAAACATTCATCTATAATAAGGAAGATATTTGTAGCTCTTTCAGGCATAGTTTTGCTTCTGTATCATTTATTTTATTGCAATTTCATTACTTAGAAAACACAAAATTACATATTTGCAAAAATCACAAAAAACTACAAAATCAGCAAAACATCAAAAAAAAACAATCTGCATTCTTTAGCATTAGTTTGGGGTTGAGAGACACCAGGTCTCTTACAGTTCAATACATAGTCTTCAGAGCACTGGCAAAGAATTTCATTTCTAGGCTAGCTGCAACCTTTTAAATCATGCCATGTGAAAAACTGTATAAGAACTGATTGAAGGATTCATATTTCAGATTGCTATTAACAGTCCTTACCCTGCAACCTGACACATAAACTAACAGGTAGAGTCCAACATTAAATGCAAGCACAACCTAGTCTACCTTTCTTTTTTCAACACAGCTTTTCCCCAAATTTTAAGTGGCAAGGTAGTGGTAAGAACACCCATAAAATATAACACAGATATTGCCAAAAAACCAGACTCCAGCCCAGGGACAAGACTTATTAGAAAGCTAGTCAAACCTTTGCTTTCGCAAGCACCTCACCAAAAGCCAATTCATTTTGAAATTGATCAAAGTTGTACAATAACTATTTCATAATCTACGCTAGCATGACAAATAGCACAAAAGTACGCCTTTTTCAATTCAAAATAATACTCATAAGCCACAATGGACAAAAGTTTGTACACCCTTTAGAATGAAAGAAAAACTCACCTAGAAACATATCATTGACAGTGGAAAGAAAATATGGATAATGTTACATCCCTTTTGTCTTGAACAAGAATACGACAATGTAATTATGGTCGTTATGTTCGTTGTGATTAACTACCTTTCATGAGAATGTGAAATTGGGAAAGAATTTTTAATTTATTGGTTATAACTGTAATTATGGATGATTTACTTATATATGTTCATAGCAAAAGTGTTGAAGAGTTTTTATTTTATTAATGATATCAGAACGGTCTAACCCTATTCCTTTGTCAAGTGGTTACAAGATCATCAACACCCGAGGGAAAGGGAAATATCATCAAGCAGAGGTCGTAGTCAATGAAGGATCAAAATATCATCAAGCCACGAGTTGGTGTAAGATAACTATATTGAAGTCATAACCTTGGTTGTAAATCACTTAATTAAATAAATTGTAAAAAAAAGCAAGTTAACTTAAATTGTGTATCTTCAATCACCTTTAGAAGTCTTTTAATTAGTCTCTTGTGCACCTTGGGAGTCGTCAATTTAAAATATATATTTAAGTTAAAAATAAAGGCAACACCTTAAGCCGATGGATAAATATTAAGGTGAAAATAATAAATTTTAGCTGGGCGTCGATAAAGAGGGGAGGTGGTAACTCCCACCACCTTGCCACCACTCTTGATTGAAACGTCCAAGAATCATTCTTGCAATCGCTCGCACGGGGTATCTTGGCTCGGGTTGTTTGAGGGTTATCATCTTTCAATCAGCATTCCCTCTTCCTCTGCTTTTATCATTCGCATTTTTCCTTTCATTCTTTATCGGCATTCACCTGAGACCCATTTCTTCATCATTCAAACAGTAATCTTCATCTTTCTTTGGAAGGCTTCACTCTTTTTAGGCATCGATTGAAATTAGTTTTTGCTTCCTTTCCCTTATCGTATTGGCATCCGCATTCTCAGTTCTGGCTCCTCTGTTGGCAACTTGGTCTAGCGATTATTTGTTGATTTCACACTCTATTCTTGGCGGATAAGAGCTTTCAATACTTCTGTGTAGTACACCACTATTGTTTTCTCTCAGACAGTGAAGAATCTCTTGTCACCATAGCGGCTAACTGATTGTTGTTGGAAGTCATCAAGAATTTGTCAAGCTCTCATCCTCTAACCAGGCATGTGTTGAAACGACTTGGAATTTCTAATCATGTATCTTTTTGTCTCTCTCTCTCTCTTATTACTTTGAATGAATCGGAATGTGTAGAGGATGCGAACTTGAGGCATATCAAGTTAAATATTTAAAACATCAAAAGCTCTGTAATTTTCTTTTACTCTGTAAACTGAATATCCCTCTTTCTATGCGACCTAGCTGTGACCACTTATCTAGTTTTCCAAGAAATAATAGTGTCCTCTCTATGTTCCTAGAGGCGGAAACTTCTCATACCCTTGATGTTTTGAATCTGGGTCAGACCTTGCAAATTGTTCTTGGACCGTAGTTGAAAGAAAAATAAAATGAGGATAGTCTTTAACGGTGATTTAAACAAGTATTATTTTCCTCTTGTAAGTAAGGAATGAACACATTGCAAATTATTATAGAGGAATGAAATCTTGAATTGGGCCATTAAACCTCTTCTCTTCTCTATAAATCAAAAATAGAATCTTCATCTATTAGTTAATAAATGATATAAGACGAGTCTGAAATTATAACTTATTGGGCTAAGAATTAATTGCCGAGCAAGGGTGAGAGTGCTAACAGCACGAGGTACATGCTTATTATTGATAAAATCCTTGGCCAAGGTTATGATGCTTAGATTAAGCATTTGTCAGCTATCAAGAACCAGATATACCCCTAGTCAAAATGGTCTTTCTAGTTAGGAGTACCCTATAGTGAAGGATCGACTAGGTAGTATAGGTTCTTGACACCAGGCTCAGATAGCATGATGATATTATGTGATCCTTTATTGATTACCCTCGTGAAGGGTCGGGTTTCTTCAGTTGAAGAAACATGGGAGACTAGTAGGTCTTTGGTTGGGCGGAAAAGCCCTTGATGATATTTATTTTTCCCTTGATGACAAAGTCTTGCTCAAACATTCCAACAAGAAGCCTTCAGACTGTACTTTCTTGTAACTCTTTCTCTCTCTTAATTTCAGTTATAAATACTTTAGCATGTTTATTTTATAGCTGTAATAAATGCTCTTTTCATTTCGAAAGTAAAGAAAAAGTTAGTTATTAACCAATTGTGGATTCGGTTATATAAATAGTTAGTTGTTTCTTTTTCAACTGACATTGAGAACTAGTAGTTAGTTGATGAATTGTTTATGTAGTTATTAAACAGACTGTTTTTCTTTTCCGTTCATTATTTGCAAAGGAAACTCTAGAAAGAAAACTAGTTAGTTACACTTCAGTTGAATCTGGTAGTTAGTTACCAATCTTAAACTGTAGATTAGATAGAGTGTTATAGATAATACATTGTACCTGTAATATAACCACTCCAAGAGCGACCCATTTGACAATCTTCAAATATTTCTCCAAAAAGTCTTTGATCATGTCAAAATCCCCAGTTTTATCAGTTGGAATGACCTGAAGGAAATAAAGTTGTCTCAAATTTCAATAACCTTAAAAGATGAGAAAGAACTAATGTTTTCTTTTAACACATATCACATAATAATTTAATACAAATATAAGGTGCTCACCTCCTCCCACTTGTGGTCAAAGATAATAAAACCTGTAAAGCCCAACTCTGCCAAGACTAACAGAGCAATAAACACAGAATACTGAACACTTTTTAAGGAAACTGTATCATAAAGTGTGCTCCCAAATCTAAAAGCCATGCACACCATGGACAGTTAAAAATTTAGCTAAAAGCCAGCTCTTTAACTAAACATAAGGCCCATAAATAAAATGGCTTCAATTTGTGCATAGTTTCTTCTGTCCAAAATAGCTGAAAGCTATGTTCATCAAATTAATTGTAACCATATCAATCCAATCTATCGAGGATTTCCTTTTCCTTCAACATATAATGCTCTTCTCTTGTGTGCTTGAGCTGCATGAGTGAGCCTATGATCACTAATTTGCTAATTTTAAGAATAAAACCACGTAGGGAATGATATCTTTGGCAATAAGTAACTTTTTGAAAGGATACACAACAGAGGCAGCATTGGCGTCTTGTTGCTACTGCAATACAGCCAGAACAGGAAATGATGCAAACAATAACTCCAATTGCAATGAACAAATATATGAACCTGCACAAAAAAAGGTATTGAATTTATTCCACTGCACAAAAACAGGTACTGAATTTATTCCATAGTAAATGTATGCATGGATTTTCATAAGTATTCTAAGATGATGGAAACAGCTCATAAAAAGGGCAAATCTACAGCTTTATTTTTTACACAGTACATCTGCACATTAGTGCATTTATCCTAACTTACATGACAATAAGAAACAAGATCAATCAAATATTTAATTATGTTTATATGTAATGTAAGAGATACATTTTCAAAAAATATATATATTTCTTTTTTATAACAGCAATCTATTCAAAATGGCTACTACTCCAAGTTCAATGGCCCCATTAAGCTCTACCTTGCATGCAAGAAAGGTTTTTGGGATTTTCTGGGTTTTCAAAGATCTCCAGAGGGGTGTAACATGCATTTGATTCTATCAACCTTTCCAGACACTTACTATTTTTAGTAAGTCATGATAGCTACTCAGTTTGTGTTTAAATGGAGTTTGGAAACACTTACTATTTATAGCAGTTAGCTATTTTTGGCAGTGTCATCTTAGCAGCAACTCAGTCATTTCCAATCCATCATTTATTTTTGGAAATGAGGCAGTTCAGTTTGGGCGTTGGCTTCTTCATTCCTTTTGGAGCTAAGTTTTAATAACTTAATCATTTTTCAATGTTGCCTTTTGGACCTCGTGCCTAGGCAATCAACTTCAAGTTGTTTTAAAGAGGGGATTTGTCTTGGACGCCTAAAGTGAAGAATTAAATATTTTAAAGTTAAAATATTTGCTAAAGTTCCTTATGGACGCCTAGGATGAGGAATAAAGTGTGTTGATTAATATTTTATATTCTCCAAAAAGGTTGGGCGTCCCCCTTGAGTAGCTGAAGTGTTTCATATTCTTTTCTTGGAGGTTACAGAGGTGATTCAATTGCCAAGAAGAGTCTATTTATTGAGGCCTTGCTCCTTCATTTGTATCTTTGGAAATTATCAAAATGTTATGCTGCTGAATTGAATTCAGCGCCGCTTCGAAGAACACATACCTCCTAGCACCCTTACTATGCCATTCTTCGAGCTTGAACCAATAGCTTTCTAGATGGCCACTGAAGACCGTGCTTCACTTAGGAGTGCGGATAGAGCTGAATTCTGATTTTATAAACAGATTGTTGCTATATAGTCTGTTTATTTCTGCTGATGAACTACATGGTTGAAGCGTACTTTTGCTGATAGCTTCCCAACGATTTTTATATGGTTCTGGGTACTGGCTCATGCTGTTCTACTGTGTAGGGCGCTCAAATTTGCATAGTTTCGGAGTTTATTACTGAGTCATTGAATTTCTATAAGAGGGCGACCTCTTGGGCCGTACCATCTTCCTGGCTGCTGCATTGGGAATCGTGCCAATAATCTGAAGTTGTTTTGGCACAGTTTGACCAATGGAATTTGGATGCCTAGGATTACGACTTCATTTGCCTACTGTTTGAGGTCATTCAAAGCTGAATTGAAGAAGTTGTGTCCATTTTGGTGAATCTCTCACTTGCTGGTCTGATTTTCTGTACTGTCTATTTCTTATCAGATCTGGAATACTGTTGATATTGAGACTAAAACTGATTATTATTATGTTATTTCAGTTAGGGATAATGTCTCTAACAATATGATGTATTTTGGGTTCAATCACTGACTTGTTGTGCAGATATCTATCTATTTGCAAAGCTGATTAGTAGTACTAACCATAGCAGCATTAATCGTTTGGGGAAAAAATCACCAAACCAAAAGTTCAGGATTTTTTGAAAAAATCGGATTTACAAAAATACACAAACAATTGAAGAAAAACAGTTAGAAACTACTTTTTTTAAAAAATTTAATGTCATTTCCATAGCATACAGACATTGAGAGCAAATAAAACACAAAGTTCAATCCATGAATTATAGAAAATAGATTTTCATTGGTTATATTCATATGGCTGATTACATTGCACAAAACATACTACAACTGCATAAATATCAGATGGTGACAGTTGTCAAAATGTCTATTACAATATAGTTTGTGACTTTGTACAAAGTCAACCTATAAACTAAGAACAAAGTTCCAAAATAATCAATTGTAGCAAATGATGTGCTAGAGGGCAGAAGCTCCCGATGATGAAGCTCCTTGTCTATGCTACCACATTTTTCAAACTCACTGCCTTGTCTATGCTACCACATTTTTCATACATGTCTACCAAAGCATTTTATCAAACAGTTCACTGCCTTGCTGCTATGGCTAAAAGCAAGGTTGCAGGATACGCCACCCCCTCTTTCTGGGTACGCGTATCATCGTATCTGATACGGGTACGGAGCGGATACGGAGCGGATACGGTACGGATTCGTATCAGAAACCGTGCCCACGCGCGTCTAACATAAACCCTAGTTTTAGCCGTGCCGGATTCAGTTTTAAAAAAAATCCACCCGAATCTTAGAAAGAACTGATGTTAAATTTAAAAATAGATCGAAACAACTTCAGTTTTTTGTTTATAAATAAATCCTAAGGGCCGAAACTGGAGAAAACTACAGTTTTATACGCCTGAATCTAAAGAAAACGGGTTGTTAAATCTAAAACAATAGAAGGAGAACACTACAGTTTTAATCTTATAAATAAACCCTACGGACCTAAACAATTCCGCACAACAGATTCTAAGTTTTTTTGTCCTGAGTGAAGTTGCGCGATTTTTCCAACGACTTGCAAGATTTTCCATTGAACTGCTCAATTTTTCCAATCACCTGCACGATTTCCATTGAAGCTGGGCGAATTTTTTAGGTGCTGACTGCGAATTTTTACTTGGCCGTTTCTGGATTTTTTGTGCTTTCTCGGCGTGGCCCTGCTTTTTTCCCTGCACTTTGGGTGTGCCGTGCTGCTTCTGGTGGCCGCTGGTGGTGTGGCGTGCTACTTCGTGCTGCTTCTGGTTGTTGCTGGTGGTGCGTCGTGCTGCTTCGTGCTCCTTCTGGTTGCGTCTGGTGGTCTCCCGTTCAGCGTGAAAGGTATTTTAAATGCTGCGTTTATCCTTAATACTATTATTTATTTTATATTTGCTGCACGGGATAGCCATTTACGGGATGCACGCGTATTAAAATTTATTTATTTTAAAAATGATTTAGATTCATTTAAATTAGTATTATTTAGATTTAAATTTAAAAGTTTTAATTATTCATATATTTTTTATTATATTAATAAATATTTGTTTATTTTTAGTTAATACTATTAATAAATATTTATTTTATGATTAAATTTTTTATACAGATTAAGTGTGAAATTCTATTTTTATAAAGTCTACATTATTATTCTTTATATTTTAAGTCTAAATATATTCTAATTGATAATATTAATAAATTATTAAATAGTTATTTTATATCATTTTAAAATTAATTTAGATTTAAATGGGAGTTATTTTGAATTTAAATTTTTTAATTAAAATTAAAATAAGTAATATTAAATATACATATATACTCTATTAAAGTTAGATACTTAAAATCAATTTTTAATTATTTATGTTTATTTTTCTATTAATATTGCAGGATTGAGGATATTGATCATGGCATCATCATCTGATGTTAGAGAACCAGAAAACAATGATAAATGGATCAAACCAGACCCTAAATCTCCATTGTGGAAATACGTCACCATTTTTGAGAAAATTCCTGGGGGTGGAGGTTACAAATGGACATGCCATGAGTGTCTAAAGGAATATAGAGGTTCCTATACCAGGGTTCGTGGGCACCTTTGCCACATATCAGGGAAAGGGTGCGCTGTATGTCCTGGTCCAAATGTTGATGGTCATTCAGGGAAAGCGTTGTCTAAAGATAAAATTGCAAAATATCAAAAAGAACAAGATGAAGCTGATAATCAAGTTCAAGCATCTAAACAAAGGTCAGCTTCAATTCTAAATAGACCCCCTTTGCATCCAGAATCAGCTTCAGAAACATCTATAGGTCAAAAGAGGAGCAATTTAGGACCTCTCGAAAAAGCATTTAATTTGCAGAGTCGAGAGGATACTGATCAAAATATTGCTCGTTGTCTATATGCAACTGGAATTGCATTTAATGTGGTGCGCTCTCCATATTGGCAAGAGATGGTTAGATCAATTAATGAAGCACCAAAAGGATATAAAAGCCCAGGCTATGAGAAGGTTCGTACCACCCTTTTGGCTAAAGAAAAAGACATTATTGATAGAAAATTACAAGTGATTCGAGCTTCATGGAAAATCTCAGGAGTTTCTATCATTTGTGATGGATGGAAGGATGCTAGAAATAGGCCACTGATCAATGTGATTGCAATGAGTCCAAAGGGAGCAATGTTCTTGAAAGCAGTGGAATGCAAAGCTGATGAAAAAGACACCCAATTTATTGCCAATATTCTAATTGAAGCAATTGAGTCGGTGGGGTCAGAAAATGTTGTCCAGGTGATCACAGATAATGCAAAAGTATGCAGAGCAGCAGGGTTGGTCATAGAGGCAAGATATCCAAACATTTGGTGGACTCCTTGTGCAGTTCATTCTTTGAACTTAATGTTACAAAAAATTGGAAAAATCCAATGGATACAAAAGATTTATGAAGAAGCGAAAGAAATTCAAATGTTCATTTCTAATCATCACATGTCACAAGCTATTTATAGACAATTCGCTAAGCTGGAGCTGTTGAAGGTAAATTTCCAAAATTTTAAATTATATTTTTATTTTTTAATAATCATATTTAAGTATATTGTATATTTTAAAATACTGTTATTTTTTATTGTAGGTGGTAGAAACTCGTTTTGCCACGCACTACATTGTTCTTAAAAGACTTGTGGATGTCAAGCAAGCTTTAAAAAGTATGGTTATTAGTGATATTTGGGTAGTTTGGAGGCAATCTCAAACAGATAGAGCAAATAATATTAGGATGCTCATTCTCGATGATAATTGGTGGGCTCAAGTAGATTACTTGTTATCTTTCACTGGACCAATATACAACCTCATTCGTCATTGTGACACAGATAAGCCAATATTGGGCGACATCTATGATTGCATAGATACAATGGTAGAGCAAGTCAGAGAAATAATCATAGCAAAAGAGCAAGACCCCTCTGAATTCTTTTACAAAGAGATATATGAGATAATCAAGAAGAGGTGGGATAAAATGACAACCCCTTTGCAACTTTTGGCATATGCTTTAAACCCTAAGTACTACCATGCTGACATGTTGGCACTCCCAAATAGGACAGCACCGAATATGGATATTGAAGTAGTTGATGGATATAAAAAAGCTTTCAAAAAGATGTTTACAGATCCTAGAGTTGCTGGAGAGATTCGAGATGAGTTTGGAACTTTTGCATCCTCTGATGGAACTTATGCAGATGTTGATGCAATGGCAGATAAAAAAGAAATGGATCCTGTTAAGTGGTGGAATTTCCATGGTGCCACAACTAAACATTTGCAAAAAATGGCTATCAAACTTCTATTGCAGGTTTAGCACTACATGAATTATATTGCAATTTAATTTATTTATTTATTATTGTTTGCATTTGTATAACTTGTAACATCAATTTTTTTTATAGGTTTCAAGTTCTTCTGCATCTGAGAGGAATTGGAGCACATATGGCTTCATTCATTCAGTCAAACGAAATAGGTTGGCAGCTAGTAAGGCAGAAGACCTTGTATACGTTCATTCCAATCTTCGTCTCTTGTCACATTCCTCCACAGACTACATGAAGGGACCTAGTAGACTTTGGGATGTGCAGCCTGAGATGAGTGACATCGATGTATCCATAAATGCATTGACACATCTCAATCCCATTGTTGATAATTCCGACATAGTAGGAGGATCCTTCGGTGCATCATCATCTGGTTCAGAGAGTCTAGTTGGTGGTCAAACTCAATCCAACTATCCTAGCTCTTCACAGAATCTTGATAATTTAGAACTCCAATTTCAGGAGAATAGTGATGATATTTTTGATAGCATGTGATTTGATCAATGTATTTCAATTTTGTTTTGATGATGACATTATATTTATATATATGGTTTTTACAGTCATATATCTGTGGACAGTTATCAGCTATAGCTGTTAAAATGTAATCAGCAATAACTGTTAAAATGTAAACAGCATAGAGATAGGATGTAAATAGCCTGTGACATGTGATGATTAGAAATGAACAGCTTAAAAAACTGTTAAAATGTAATCAGCAATAACTGTTTTTGAAAGCTTTTTTATATCCAGTCATAGTAGTGTGGACAACTATCAGCAATAGATATTAAAATGTAATCAGCGATAGCTATTTTTTAACATGCTATACCTAATAAAACAATATATGTTTTTTGGAATATGTAGCAATTAGGTGTCCATATTGCTTCTAAGATTTGAAGTAATTAAAATCTGCAATCTCCTCGAATAATTTAGAAAAAATTGTTTGACTATATATATATATATATATATATATATATATATATATATATATATATGCCGTATCTTGCCGTATCCATATTAAGGGTCTTGAAAAATGGCCGTATCCGTATCCGATACCGTACCCGTATCCGTATCCGTATCCGTGTCCATGCAACTTTGGCTAAAAGCCTAAAACAGGTGCTTTCGAACAAGCTATGGATGCTTGGAAAAAATATATCAAAGCATAATAGTAAGCAATAGCATAGACAAGAGAGTGAACTGTTTGAAAAAATGCCTCAAAGAAATGTGGTCACGTGGTGATGGAATGCCATGACAATCCATATTGCTGCCTTGCTACTATATTGATTGTCATGGTATTCCATCACCATGAGACCACCTTTTTTTGAGGCATTTTTTTGAACAAGCTATGGATGCTTGGAAAAAATATATCAAAGCATAATAGTAAGCAATAGCATAGACAAGAGAGTGAACTGTTTGAAAAAATGCCTCAAAGAAATGTGGTCTCATGGTGATTGAATGCCATGACAATCCATAGCAATTTATCATGGCATTCCATCACCATGAGACCACATTTCTTTGAGGCATTTTTTCAAACAGTTCACTGCCTTGCTGCTATGGCTGAAAGCCTAAAACAGGTGCTTTGGAACAAGCTATGGATGCTTGGAAAAATTCTATCAAAGAATAATAGTAAGCAACAAGCTATGGTCTCATGATTTTTTTTTTGCGCAAAAATCAGCGTGATGTTATTTGCGTTTTTTTGGAGGTTTTAAACACGTTTTTTGGCGATTTTGCAGTTTTAAACGAGAAGAAGTCGTTGACCAAAAGGTCAACGATTTTTTCAAAAAATTGGGGAAAAAATCATCCAGCCTGCAGATTTTTTAAAAATCGCGATTAATCGGGATTTTTTGCAGATTTATGCTTCTGTGGGTACTACCAACTGCTGTTACAAATCTGCATTTAAATATTTTGTAATTACTCCCACTGAAGAAGTGGTTGAGTCTTATTTTACTTCCAGCACTTGTTTAATTTCCCCCCACTGAATAAGTGGAAATGTGGATTCATGGTTGGCTTGCCACCTTATAAATTGTAATAACTTCACTCCCGCTGAATAAGTGGTAGAGCTTAATGGTCAGTTATCCGCCTACTCTTTGTATTTCCAGTATTTACTTTCATTCATGGTTGGCTAGCTTCCTAGCAGCTTTGTATTTCATTTCCAATTGCTAACGATCCCAGGCACTGTATGCACTCACCTCGCCCTCATCAGAATCTTGGTGATCAAAAGGTGAAGGGTTACTTTTCAAGCTGGTTTATATTTGAAGCTAACGCTAACAATGGTGATTTCTGCTAATAAAATCCGAAAAAATTAAGGGAGAATATTACAAGATCACAGTATTTGCACTCTTCAAGACAAGTACAAGATGGACGCTCATACATGGGGGCTATGTCACAGTATTCACCAAACTTCAACCATAAAATTCAAATTTCGACGAATTTCAAATATTTATTTAACATTCGTTAAAATTCGTCTTCCATTTGTATGGAAAAACCCGTCATTTTTTTTGCGTTGACTCTAAGTCATTTGTTCGCCACTTTTGGTCTCGAAGAAGTGGAGAACTAGGATGTCTTTACGTCGTGCCCCGACAAACATTGTGATCTATTGATGCTCAGAGCTCAACCATCTTATTGATTTGGACGGTGCATTCATTTTTTCTTTCTTTTATACAGAAAATTGATTTGATTGTGTCCCGCCCAGGCTGCAAGCAAACTGTTCTACCCTGCATTGTTTATGGGGGAAAACAAAATACCTAGGTATGAAAACTTTTTCCAAGGCCATTCATTGCCATTTCGTGACTTCCTTTTGCCGTGTTCGCCCCTCCCACACACTCCGCCCTGAATTTTTTTCTCAAGCCGCCCTTTCTCTGAAGCAACGATTTCAGGATTTCCTCCTACAATGTCTTCACGGCCTCAAGTGACGACCACAATTTCTTTTCTCATGTCTGCGTTCTTTTTTCTTTCTTTTATTTTTGGGTTTTTTTTAATCTATAGAATTTGACATAGTTTATATTTATTAATATAGGTTATAAAATATAAACTATAAATTAAATTATATTAAAAAACTATTATATTTATTAATATATGTTTAAAGTTTTAATGATACAAATTTTAAAATGTTTTCATTTCTAGTATTAAACCATATAAATTAAACATATACTATTAAAAAAAAATCATAGTTTATAAGTATATGTTTAATTTTATTTTTCTTTTATATTATTAAACTGATAGTTTGATAATATTAAAAATATATTATTAAAAAATTAAATATATACAAATTAATATATTAATAAACATATAAATTAAAATAAGGCAAATTTAATCCAAATTTTTTACTTTTCGAATTTTTTCCTATCTGAATTTCAATGTTGTCGAACTCGAATTCGAATTCGAACCTTGTGACTTAGCATGGGGGTACCTCAATGGGCAAAGCTATATGTTCTTCCAACCTCTTGCAATCAAAATTGAATCATAGGGAAGCATTTTTAATTTTTAACATTCTTACCATTTTTTCACATTTTTATGCTGTATTGACTTTCTCTCCAATTTCAACAAGTTGCAAGTTCTTCCATTGAGCAAAACTGGAGTACATACTCCTTTGTTCACTCAGTTCAGTGCAACCAATTGACTGCAAAAAAGTAGAAGATTTGTTCTATGTCTATTCCAACTTTCCCCTCCTATCACATCAAGAAGATGAATACAAAGAAGGGGGAACAAAGAATTGGGGTATGGCCCCTAAGAGTGCCAACTTGGATGCATCTATTTTAGAACTTGCCAAAGTTAGTATAGATGATGACAAGGCTCCTACACATGATGATTACGTAGCTAGTGGGAGTGGCCCCGTGGTTGCTTGTGGTTCAAATGAAGTTGAACCAAGCAATGACTTAGATCTAGATACTTTTGATGGAGAGAAAGATAACTTTTTTATTGTATTTACTATTTTCCAATTTTGTATCGATTTGACATATAATATTAGATATTTTGTGATATAACAATGAATTATCAATTATCTTTTCAATTCACAAAATGAAATGAAATGTAGATATATGACATTTAGAAAAGTGCATGTTATGAATTATGATTTAACATATATATATATAAATGAATTATGAAATGTAAAATGTTATTTAACTTATTTTTAGCATCAAGTATCAAATATATTTTAAATTATGTATAGTCACTAGGGTATATTTATCATATATGTATACAATCATACCTGTACCCAAGAAAAAAATTGTCATACCAGCATACCCAAATCCCAAACCTGAGCACATTCCTATACCCATACCAGCAACTTAGTTTAACAACAGAAAATAGTAAAAAATCACTTGCAAGCTCAAAGCCTAACATGGAGATCAACATCTTGCTCCTATAAAGAAAATCTAACAACATAACCCTACAACAAAAACTCCTCAACGCCTCCATCTCAAGCCCTCCATATATAGACTCAAAGAAGCACGAATACCAGTGTACCACAGGGACGCGTTTCCCCCAAAAAATGACCCGTTTCGGAAACGGGGATGTCCCGGGGACGGGGGGACGGGTACTTGGCGTCCCCCGCCGTCCCGCCACCGCCACCAGAGCTCCGCCGGAGACGGGGAAACGTTTCCGCGTCTCCCAAGGAGACGGGGAGACGGGGAGCGTCTCCAAGTTTCCTTAGGAGGCGTCTCCAAGTCTCAAGTCTCCTTGGGAGCGCCCAGGAGTTTCCTGGGAGACTAGGAGACGCCCAGGAGTTTCTTGGGAGACGCCCAGGAGTTTCCTGGGAGACTAGGAGATGTGTTCCATGAAGGTTTGTCTGGCTTTGATGGTCTTAATTTGGGTTTTATTGTTAATGCAAAATGATGTACACCATGAAGGTTTGTGTGGTTTGGAGGTCTTAATTTGGGCTTGGCGGCGGGGGCTCCGCCCCTCGACCCCGCCCTGTATCGCGACAGGGAGCGCGCCCAGGGCGCTGCCCCGGGACCCTGCGAGCTGCCCCCAGACCCCCGCCCCCTTGACCCCACTGGCGCTGCCCCTTGACCCCGCTGGGGGCTGCCCCCAGACCCCCGCAACTTGACCCCGCTGGGGGCGTTGCCCCCAGACCCCCGCAAGGGGCACTGCCCCTTGACCCCACTAAGGGCGCTAACCCTCAAACCCATTAGGGGCATTGCCCACAAACTCCCATTGAATTCATTTGATTTTCTAGGTACTCTCCACTAGTTACCTTCAATTTTACAAAAACAATTTCATTTGTCAAATTTTATTTAGCAATTAGCATTCAAGATATCTTCGTATTTAGATTTAGTATTTCAAATTTTGCTATGTTATAATTTTACTAATTAGTAATTTGAGTAATTTCCTATAGTTTCATTTGAAATGTAATTCTTATATTGTTATACTGTTATACATCCTTTCAAAACTAGTTTTTCAAGTACTATAAGTATATTTATAACTATATCAGCACCACCACCCCACCACCCCGCCGCCGCCGTCCCCCCGCCGTCTCCCCGCCGTCCCCAAACTTAGGCCCTTTGTCCCCCCGTCTCCGAAACGCGTTTCCCCGTCCCCCCGTTTCCCCGTCCCCCAGGCCCGTGGAACACTGACGAATACCCAAAAAAAACATTACCATGAACCTAATCAAGGTCCAAAAATACCTTGGTAAGAATTCTCATAAGCCACACCCTATTTTGACCTATTATGCCATTTACCTCCTTTAGAAAGATGATATGATGCCTCATAACATGAGTCCTAAGTGTGATAAAATTTCTAGTCCACTTTATAATCATGCTCTTGCATGTGTCATAGAAACTATCATAAGTAAACCCCATATCTTACAATGCCATAATGACATTAGATAATTTTACAACTTCTTATACACATTACAAGATAATCGACATGTGGCACAAAATGCCAACACAAAGTGGGATGCCCCATTTCCCAAATGAGGCGAAAATAATTAATAAAATAGCTGGAACATTAGGACTTGCATGTAATAAACACCCCTAATTTTTGTTAATTTATTTGCCTAATTAATTCACAATCATGAACATGCAAATAATGGTGCTTGATGTCATTAAAGTTCTGATATGAAATTTCAATGTTCATTAACTGCTGTTACAAGTCTTGACTGAATATTCATTTACTTGATGATGCCAAAACATGTAATAAACATATATATGACATCCCAATGTGAAATACCTTGAAAACAGGGAGAAGGATGATTATTCCAGGTCTGAAAGGACAAGAAGAACTTGTTGCAGGTCATGGCAGCCATGTTAACTCCTCAAGGAAACCTCCCAACAAATGTAGAACACCTCCAATGATAGCAATCTGCCACTATGAATACCCAGCTCTGCAAAAACACCTCCAATATGCAAGAAATAGACACCCTCATGACTCACAAACTTTCAGTCATACCTAGAACTGTATGACACACTATTTAGCTTCATATCCTTCCAACAACACCACCAAATAACTAAAAATAACCCAGCACTACTGTTCACCCTCCAAAAAATAAGAAAACCAGTTTCAAGTAGGCAAAGAACATTCAGTCATGCCCAACATGAATAGCGCTTGATTATAGAGATGGAAAGGGGCTAGTAATGATTTGGAAAGGATTTTTACTCGCTGTTATCAACTTCTGAGCAAGTCCATAGCTTATTTCAGCGCTGGAAAGAACACCAACCACATTGCAAATGCTTCTAAACCACTCCAAAGTGATCATAGGCAGTAACCACACCTATAGACACCTCATACACACACTCCAAACTCATCATTCGCTTCAGAAATGTTGTTGCAGGTCTGGAAAAAGGTAACAGCAGTGGGAACCCTTCATTGAAATACCTCCAAACTCAATTTAAACTCCTCCTAGGCATGTAAATCTACTTCTATCATACCCAGCAGCAATAAACTCGCCCAGTTATTGAAGAAAACTGCAGGTAATGGACAGATTTTTTGTTTCAGTCATGCACAGACAATAACTTAGGCACTGGAAACAAGGGCGACTTAGGAGAAAATTCCAAACTCCTTCAAAAAGTCAACATCAAATCAGCTGCCAATGATTGCAAAAGTCTAGGCGTCACTAATGATGGGAGAAAAACCTTAGAAAACCCAGCACTTTAGTCTTAGGGTCTCACACCAACCTCCAGGAAACTTTGTGCAACGGTAAAGCCCCTTCCAGAAGTTTTTATAACCTGCAAATAGCATCAATATCTCCTCAAATACAGTCGCCCAGCCATGATAAGTGTCTGCATACAAATCACAAATGATTTTTGAACCATCCAACACCATTTCTCAGCAATACAAGGATGGTGTGGCATACTCCTATAAGGCTGTACAGACAGCCCCCAAAAACCCTCTAAAAGAAGCTTCAAACAAGCACCCAAATCTCAGAGAATATTAGCAAATAATCACCCAAAAATTTGCACCTCAAAAAAACCTTGAAAATCTTCATTTCCTGAAACCCTAATCTGCAAACTCAGTGAAAACAATAGTGACTACTGTGTAGAATCACTCTAACCAGCTAGGGACCATCTCTCAGGTCCAAAACCAATAACCAAAAGAGGGTTTTCATCCTCAATCGGTTCTTGGAAGAACTCACATGTTCAATCTGACAGCATCTTGTTATATGTACTCTTATGCATATCTAGAATGAGAGCCCTAGACCTCCTTTTATAGAGTTGGAGGGAAAAAAGGCCAATTTAAAATTACAAATAATTCTTTTCCCCCCAAAAGCACATTTCAAATTATAAAATGACATGAGTGTTAGTCCCCTTCTCTAGGCGTCCACTTTTGGGGGACATAACATTACTCTATAAAAATATAACACTAAAGTAATATAATATAACATTAACATTAGAACTTTAGTGTAAATATTTTAATACTCCCATACAAGTTGCAAAAAGCACTGTCGAGACTTCTGAAACCCAAACTGATCATGCAATAACAATACTGAGGCAGTGGGATGATGACAGGTGACAACCCGGAGGCCTGCTAAAAATAGACATGCTCTCCAAGAACTTTGGAGAACACACCAGGAGTCCGAAAAACGCTTCTAAAAGCATCACTACAATCCAAAACACCAATTGGGCTCAAATCCAACATTAAAACCAAGAAAGATTGAGCCGACACACTCCAAAAAGTTTGGAGTTCTCTCCAGCCCACCTTGAAGCCTATGGTAAACTCGAAAACTGACCAAAAGCTCACCTTACAATATTGCGTAAAAATGGAGACATTACATTGCAGGGCGTATGACACACCTAATCCTAACATTTTCCCACTTGCCATATACCTTGCAAGAGAAAAAAGATGTTCCAACAAATTCATGAGCTAAAACACCAAGGGCACTTATGACATGGTGCCACCTAGGCCAATGTCCACCCAAATCCATGGCTCCATAAAGCCAAAATCTCCTTTTCTTTCGAGGGTTGCGTAACAAAATATCTCAAGGGAGGTATTGAAATTTACAAACACTTGAACTCGCATAATCCCCTCAAGTTCTCTCTTGCGCTTTACCCCTTTCTTGGTGAAGGTGGGACAATAAACTTTTAGACTCGAGTTCTTAAAGGTCTACATGACCCCTCCTTCAAACCCAAATTTTATTTCCTCGTTCAATTGTTTTCACTCTAGTTGTTAATTTGCACATGCACTACTAAATCTATTGGTTGTAGTTTAGAACCTAGGTGGCCAAGATGGTTGCCTCATGGCAATTGCCAACTCCAACATTTGCAAAACCTGCCCTTGGAGCATAACAATGGCTGCTTTAGTCTTGTGGCTTCTATGGCCTTAGTCCCAGTAGCTTCTCAAGCAACATTTATTGTAACTTTTGCTTCCAATGTCTTCTTGTCAAGACTCAATGAAGTGAAGAGCCTCGCTCAAACAAAGAGCACAAGAACCAATCTCTGACCAGTACAAACTGCATAGGTCCCTTATCTACACTACATTCCCAAATGATTCTACCTCTCTAATCTTGTTCTCAACCTCTTTCACAAGCATGTCCAAGAAGGCACTTATTTCTTCCAATTTTTTGATTCTCACTAGTTCTCAATCTATTGCTAGGCAAGTTTGAGATATCCTTGCTATGTCTTTGAGTTTACTTGCTCTTCCTTGAGGCAACCATCAAAGCCTCAATATTTTTGTAGTTTTCATATCTAGCACTTTGAGCACTATGGTCCATTTAGTATAGAGCAACTTGCTTGTTTGATTGTGATAGAGCACTACGGTCCATTTTGTTGTAATGAACTTGCAAGACAAAATATACTATACACACAGAAATATTACAGAAATGAGAAAAGCAAAATTGTTTATATTATCTTCATAGTGCCACTTCAAGGGGCCACCCTCCAAATAGAGCATATACTCCAAGATGCTTTTCAATTGAGGAGTCATTACAATATAGTATTTATCCAAATGCAACTACTACCATCCTATGCATGTGAGATAATTACTTCATTGTAACAACTAGTGAGATAACTTATGATACATGTGCATCCCTTTATTAAAGCTACCTAGGGGCGATTTACAAAGCATATGCGCCCAACTAATGCTAGCTAACATAAAGTAGAATGGGGTACATAACATTCCCCTCCCCTTTGAAAAACTTTGTCCACAAGGCTTGAGATTAGGAAATCTAGAGAAAATGTCGGTGGACTCCCATGTGACATCTTCGAGTTGCAAGCCCTTCCAACTGGACTAATAACTCCTCAATAGAATGATTGCATAGCTACATGGTGTATTTATGCAAAATAGCCCTAGGTTTAAAAAATTTCATGCCCTCATCCAACTCAAGTAGCTCTATTGATGGCCAAGTAACAATCTTAATCATTTTATTGAGACAAGACACATAAATTTGGGTGGATTTGAGAAGGTGGAAGTGCTAACTTATAGACGAACTCACCTATACACTAGATCACCTAATAAGGACCATAAAATTTGGGAGCCAACTTATGACCACACTTATGACTAATGAAAGTAGCTTGTAGGGCTCGAGACATAAAAAGACACAATCACCAATATCAAAAGCATGCTCAATTTGATGTTGATCCACTTGTTTCATGCGATTTTGGACCAATGTGTGATTAGCATTAAGTAGTCTAGAGATGTCTTCATGCTTGGCCAATCTGTCATCAACTACTGCAACCCTTAAAAAACCTAAAATATACGTACTCAAGGATGGTGGGGGGTACCTATTGATGCGTGTTTTATGACACACCGAACACTCTAGAATAAAGAGTCCAAAGACGCTCTATCCTCTCTTGAAAAACTACCTCTTAGGCTAAGATTGCTAGAAAGGTCATACGGTAATTCAAATGTTTCGTTTGGGGGGATGGTCAAGCTCAATGGATGATGTGATATGCTGATTTCACAAAGGGACCTTGGATAATGAATTCACTCAAAAGTAGGGATTTAGATTGATGTGACGTTGAATGCTCTTGTATTTTTGGGATTTTCAGTTTTGAGATAAAATAAAAAAAAAAAGGGATGAGGGTTTAGAAACTAGACTTATGCCAAACTATTCCTACGAACTTAAGAGACAAATGTTGGATAGTGAAATTTAAACCAATCTTTGCTTTGCCAAGCACAATGACTACAACTAGACAAAGATGATGCAATCTTCAAATGGGATTTACGAATGATGTCCTACTACACAATACCACCATCAATTTGAACGATGTTTATAAGTAATAGAATTCAAGTTAAACAGTTTCAAAGTTCAGACTAACCTTGCACATCAAATTGAAAATCATTCAATTGAAAAAGGTATGAACTAATTTCACTATTTCCAACACTATCAATCTTTCATTCATCTAAAAAAATGCTGAAACTAATTTATTTTATTGAAGAAATTATGAAACCATGCAAGCTCTCAAAATAACAAATGCTCAACTCTGAATCAAATCATTATTTGAATAGCACTAGTAGCAACAATTTCACAAGTCTCTCCTGAATGAATGATATGCGTGGGGTTTATATAGGCACCCCAATTACAAAGCAACGGCCCAGATTGATTTGAGATCAATGGCCAAGATTATTTCAAGAAACCCTAACCCTAAAAGCATAACCAACTCCATGGACACATGGCAAAAGTAGGACCAGCCACTTGGAGCGTGGCAAATAATGACACCTTGCGAATCACTCGAGCAAGTGGGAATCCAAAATGCAATTCCCATTGGACTGCTCCCTAGCCGCAAATGCAAGAAATTTTGCTAACACAAAATCCAGCCCCTCCATTGATATGCTCGGCATAGAATCCAGTTGCACTCCCATTATGTCCAAGGTTTCAAGGCATTGAGTGAAAGTATTTTCCCACCTATCTTCCTGTTTTTGAAAGCTATCCATAAAGGTCAAAAGGGAAGACATATCATCAAGCTGATTTTCTGTAACAATCTGCACTTGAAGTAAATATTCATTACATTTCTCTTCAATCCTTCTAAATCCAAGCCATTTGCATCATGATGCTCCTGCCCTGTTAATCCTTCAAGAGAAGTGAGGATTTTAAACTGAATTTTTTCAATTGCACTCCGTATAACAGCACATTCTTCCTTCATTCCATCATATATCTTCCTTTTAGCCAACAAGGAATGATACCACCTGCTGAAATCATACGAGGCTCCTTCCTCAATAACACCTTCTTGGATTAATATTTGCAGGGAAACTTCCTTTAAAACCTTCAAACGAGGTATTACTTTGTCATTTACGTGCTAGAAGTCTTCCCAATTGTCTTCAATCTGGCCAACTTCAGTCATAAGCAAGGCAGATCTGTCATAAGTCTGAGCACATTTCTCCAAGAATTGCTCCATCTGTTTTGAGATATTGTTGATCCAACTCTTAGTTGCTTGGCTTGTGATCCTCATAGCTTCAAGAGTATCAACGGATTCCGGAGGAAGAGATGATGGCAGAATAAAAGCTTCACTTTCTTGGCACAAAGGGGCTGTTAGCTGCTGAATGAACTCCATTAGCCTTAAATTTTCTAATTCTAGCCTTTCCTTCTTCTCCTCTGTTTTGTCGAACTTCTCCTTGATGGCCTTGGAAGTGTCTGCTAACTCATGGAAATCCTGTTCTATCGTGGTTGGCCCAATGTCCAACATTGTAACATCATAATCCATAGGAGTAATCTGATTTCTAGGCTTGTCAACTTTTGGGACTGCAACTTGTAAGATTCTGGATCCTGCATCATTCCTGGTAATCTAAGAATACTTTTTAGGCTTCCTTGGCATTTTAGCTTTGCCAATCCTCTCTAAGAAGTCTTGCATGCTTTCAACTGGTTGAACTTCATCTAGTGGTCTAGACTTCTTCATCAAACTTTCGGTCAACCAAGCCGGGATAGTGGATAATTCCATCCCATCCTCTAATTGAATATCATCATTAATTCCTTTCAGAGCAGAAATTACTTCATCTCCCAGCTCTTCATTGTTTTCAAGGACCTCAGTATCTCCCATGCCTTCAATCATCAGCGTATCACCTCCTTCCAAACACTCAGTGAGGGTTTGCTCTTGGAGAGAATCCAACTGTTCTAACTCTTGAAATTCGACCTCTTGCTCATGACTTGGTTCGATCTCAGCAATGGACACCTCTTCCATTACTCCAATAGATAAAGTACTTGAAGATGATGGAATTTCACTCACTTTTTGCTTCTTACTCTCCAATTCTCTGCCAGCTGCTTCTTTTTCCTTTGTGTGAAGATCTTCACTCACTACCTTTCTCTTGCTAGGACATGAAAGTTCATCAAGACTTTCTCCAACTGCCTCCCCCTGGCTTTCCTTATTGCTCAATGTGGCATAGGTAAGAGTAATTCCTTCTTTTCTCAATCTGTTGATCTGATTATCTGCCCACTCCCTAGAATAAGCTATAATATCCTTCATCAATATGTCCAAATCAGTCAACTCAGGTTGTGTCCAGTTGGGCAACAAGATAGGCTTATCTCTTTCCTGTTCAAATTGAGGATGCACGTAGTCTCCGTTGTCTTTTACCTGGTCAAGTATAGGGAATAAGTCACACCTTTTTACAAGTTCAATTGGAATTCTAGACTAGATCTTCTTCCTAACTCCATATTCGTCCACCAAGTTAGACCAATAGTCTTCAATCTGCATAACATGAAGGGACTTCTTCCCGTGAACTCTCAAGTATGGATCATAATCAGACCTTCGATTATAAGTGCCGAACTTATAAAATTGCAACTCTAACTTTGCTGCCTTGGCTGATTGCAATGAGGGGCAGACTTCTAGCATTTTCCCAATTGCAACAGGAAAATCCACTCCTTGTTTGTTCCTTTTCCCTTGAATAGAATATACACACGCCAATTGCCTTGCAACTTCAAGCATAACAATCTTGTCTGTTGGATACCGAGGGAGTCTATATGGAGCATCTGAGAATCCATGAACTCTTATGTATGTAAAGGTCGGAAACTGGATGAACCAAGATCCGAATTTATCAAGCATCACCATAGCCTCCTTAGATAGCCTCTTTTGAACTGCTCCATGAAGCACTCGCGTGGTATACATAAGGAAGGCGTCATTGGTTATCTTATAATTGTCCTTGTAATGTAACTGGAGCTGCGGGTAGCAATCATATGCTTTGAGCTGATTATTTCAAAGTCCAACTTCCCCTTTGCAAATCAGTCCTCTATACTTAGTAAACCGTGCCAAGATATAAACTATATAGGAACTCATATAGAAAGTCTTGGTCTTCTCCAAATTTCTCAACTGGAAATCAATGTTATCACTTATCAATTTTGCCCAATTAATTGCTTCCATTCCCAATACAACCTCCTCTACGTATGAAAACATCCATACTTCGAAGAAAGCCCCTTGAGAAGTACCCATAATCCTGTTTAGCATGTGGATCACGTCACTGTATTCTTCCTTAAAATCCGTGCAAATCAATCTCTTAGGCAGCTTAGAGCAATGCCTTTTGGGTTCCTTGATCCAGTTGGAATTAACTATGTCCATACAAGATTCTTTGGCTTGATCAAACATAGCCTGTGATTCCTTTTGAGTCCTATTCAACATTTTTTGACGATGAGGAATACCAAATACCTCTCTGACTGAATCCTCCGTGAAGTATGCTAAAGTGATCCCATTAGATGTTTTAATGGATCTTGTCTGTGGATTGTATCTTCTGGCACACTCGACCATTAGCTCACTGCACTAAACTGCAGGTGGAAATCCTGCTGCTTGGTGAAGTCCGCACTTAACGATGTTAGTTGCAATAGGCGTGGGCATTTCGTGTTGAGTGCCAAACATCCTTCTCTTGTGTTGAATTGTATTGTACTACTCAAAGTTGGTATCTGCTACCTTCTTCCATTTCGAGGACAATTGAGATTCTGGATAAAATTCTCTGAGAACTTCTTTTACCTAGATCTTTCTAACTCCACCTCCTACGTTCTTTGAAGTAGACATTGTGCCTGTACGAAGCTCGAAGTTAGAATATTTCACAAATTTGTAAAAAAGGGCGATTTTATGGCTGGAGAGTATTTAAATAAATTAATTTAAAAAATTCCAGAACTCGTTTGCCTAGGCTGGTTGGAGAATAAACTTCAATAAAATAAATTCTTTTCCAGCCTTTATCCTTTTAAAAGAACATTCAAAGAATTTTTTAAATAGTTTACTAGACTTTTAAAGCTGAAAAAGCGAAGTTTCTATGCAAATCAAGACAAAAAATTCCTTTTCTTTCTGTAAATTCGCCAGCTATGACTCTGTAGTTGATCGAGAAATCTGAAAATAGAAGAAAAATGTCCAACCTTGTGCTCTGGAATTAATGTAACTTGCAGCTCAAGAAGAAAATAAGAAGAAGAAGGACGCCTTTGGCTGAGAGAAGTTTGCCTATGAAAAAACTTGACCTGTGAATAATGAAAAAATAAAACTCACAAGCACTTCTTTTATAATAAAAAGTTTCCTTATTAGCCAGGGTCGATCTCTTCCTTAATTGGGTGCTTTTGCTTTAAAACGAAAAAAGCAATCTTATCCTCTTTTGATTTTTCAAGGCGTCTCTTTTTGGCTTGATAACTAAGTTTTATTTTAAAATAAAAACTTAAGTTATTTTATTCTCCTTTTGCCTTTAGAAAAATTCGACTTCTAAGTGGACTAATCCACTTTTCAACTGGATTTTCCACTTACCAAGGTGGGTCTTTGCCTTAGAAAAAATTTCAATTCTCCCCTTCAAAATTCGACTTTCAACTAGAATTTTCATCTTTCTAACTAGAATTTAACTTCATCTTGAAATCCTTGAAGTCCAATTCGAATTTTTTACTTGCCTTAGTCAATTTCATCATTTTCCAACTGGAATTTCGAATTTTCCAACTGGATTTCCTTTTAATAGGCGAATTTTAGCAAGATTTTTCAAATGGACGAATTTTAATTGGATTTTTCCAAGATTTAACTGGATTTCCTCAAGGGCGCACCTCTCCAGCCTTAGGCGAATTTCACCACAATTTTCTTGCTTTTTACTTGATTTTTCGATGATTTTTCTCTTGAAGGTGCGATTTTTTTAATTGATTTTTCAGCTTTTGCATGCGCCTTTTCTTGCTTTTCTTTTGATTTTTCCGATTTTTTAAGATTTTTGCTTGATTTTTGCTTGATTTTTGCTTGCTTTTCAATTCCAAAAGTGGAAACTTTCGACTCCACTGCCTGCGAGACCTAGCACTTTCTAAAAATAGAAACTTACTAAAAATAGAAAAAAAGCAAAAAGCAACTTTCTAAAAATAGTAAATTCCAGATTGGTCCAGAAATGCCAGAAACGAAAAAAGCAAAAAGCAAAAAAGCAGAATCCCTAAAAAATAGTAAGTGTCAAAATTGAACGAAAGCATAGGCGATCCTTGTCTATCGGGTCTTCTAAGCGCTTCTATGACATTTATGTTCAGTTTTAGGCCCAAATTCCCAATTTGGCTCGGGTGATGACTCCAGACTTTGACATGAAATTTTCAAGACACCAGAGACTATGAAATTGCTACTCAAAGCTAAACCCTAAGAGCAAACCAGTGAGGGTCCCCATTTGCAATGGGGCGATGTGTGAAATAGGTCACAACAGTACCATAGAGGGCCTCATAAGGGGTCATTTTGGAAGCACCATGATAATTAATATTGTACCACCACTTCGTGTGAGGTAGCGAATTGGCCCACTATCCCTATTGCTTGAACACAAAACAACACAAATAAGACTCAAGGCACTTGTTGACAATCTCTGCTCGACCATCAATTTGAGGATGATAAGCCAAACTCACGTTCAAGGTGATGCCCTATTACTTAAACAACTCTTGCCAAAATGTGCTAGTGAAGGATGGATCATGATCATTGACAATAGAGTGAGGCATTCCATGGGGTTTGATGATTGAATCTAGGAAGTGTTGAGCAACCATAACAACAAAGTAAGGGTGAGGTAATGCATAAAAATGAGCATATTTGGCCAAGTAATTCATCACCACCAAGATGACACGTTTACCAGCTAAGAATGGAAGCCACACGATGAAATCAATAGAAATATCAATCCAACCCTCATTGGTAATAGGAAGTGGCTACAGCAATTCAGGGGCTTTTATAGTTTTCCTCTTTGGTCCTTTGACACTCATCTCATTCAACTACACATCCTAAGCATCCTTCTTATGTCCAAGAAGCAATCTCACTTCACATGCTCATAGGTCTTCAAGAAACCCAAGAGTCTGAAAATAGGTGAGGAGTGCAACTCCAGTACTAACTAAGGCTTGAGCACTAAAATGAAGGTTTTATAAATCCGGTCATGATAATTAAGGACTTTGCTTGTCCAACAAAAACTCAGCACCAACTGTGGATCCTATTCCAACTGTCAAATGATATCTTGAATTGCAAAGGTAGTTGCCCATTCATACCAAATCTCAAAGGAGGAACCAATACAGAAAAAGAGAAGATGGAACCTTCTTCATATTGCCATGAGTGCATTTGCTACCACATTTTCCTTACCCTTCTTGTAGACAATCTTAGTCATATTTGTGCATCTTGGCCACCTGTTTTTGTTTTTCTGTAGAGGGTCCTTATTGCTACAAAAAGTATTTAAAGCTATGATGATCTATTTTTATCTAGAATTTGTGGCCGAAAAATTAAGGACACCAGTGTTCAATAGCAAGGAGGAGAGCCAACATTTTTTTCCATGCATTAATTTAGCTAAATTATGTCTCATGAGTAGCTTGTTGGTGAAGGCTAGGGGCCATTCTTCTTACATCAACACTACACTTATGCCTATGACAAAGGCATCACATTCCAAAGTGAAATGCTTGTGAAAATTGAGTATGACCAACACTAGAGTAATACCAATGGTAGTTTTGAGTGCATTAAAGGCCACCTCCACTAATTATGAATAATGGAAGGAATATTTTTAGCAAAGTTGTCAAGGGTCCAGCAATTTCATCATAATTACGCACAAACTTGCAATAGTACCTTGTCAAGCCTAAGAAACCTTGCAAACTTTTGAGGGACTTGTTGTGACCTTTTCACAACATCGCCCCATTCAAGATGGGGACCCCTAAATTTTTGCTCCATTCTGGTCTTTTGGCTTTGGTTTTTGTCTCTCTCTCTCTTTCTGCTCCTTTTTTTGTTGTCTGCTTTCCGAGGATGCTCCCGTCTGCGAGCTTAAACGTGAAATTTGGCCAAATCTGATATTAGGGTTTCACATCTTTAGATTGCTTTAGGGTCAAATTAAGTTGGATAATCAACTTCTGAGCATAGCACTGCTATTACAATGCTTCCAGCAAGTGACCCCTAAATTTTCACTGAATTCTGCCAACTTTCTATTTTTAGTAAGTGTCGACTTGGGGTTGATTTTCTCGAGCTTTTCACATTTTGACAACTTCATTACATTCTGAACACTTCAAGTTCATTTCTGACAAAATTTGAGCGAAAACGGACGACTTGCTATTTTTAGCAGTCCAACTTCCAGAGCAGATTCCAGGGTCTACATGTTACATTTTCTGATGCATGTCCGGAGATTCTTTGTGGGTTTTTCGAAACCTTCGCAGTGATATGACATGCAAAGCAGGATAACGACTTTCAACATCCAGCCTTCGGAGGCAGATATTAGGGTTTGCATGCAGATTTTCTCGGCGCATGTCGGCATATTCTTTCTGGGTTTTCAAAGAGCTTTGCAACGGTGTAACATGCAAGTGAAACTGGTCACTTTTCTGAAACTTGCTATTTTTAGCCAGTGCTTGCATGTTGAAGATTTTTCTAGGTTTTTCTGGGTTTTCCAAGATTTTTCGGGCAGTGTGACATGCAAAATCATCTGACAGCCAGTTGGTCACTTTTCAGCCACTTTCTATTTTTAGCAGGTACTCTCTGGCAGCTGCCCGACACTTCAGAACTGCAAACTGATCAACATGCAACAGAAACAAGGTCAAACGGAGCTCGTTTGAAGAACATGCAAGAAAATTAGGGTTTCGAGCTTCAGGGCTAAAAATGAGGAATCAGACGACAAGGTGCCCAAAACTGAAGTATCCATCATGATCAGTATCCTTCAGGCAATCTGCTGGCCAAATTTGAAGGCAATCGGAGCACTTTCTATTTTTAGTAAGGCGTTCCTGACACAGGGTATAAATAGAAAGTTAATCTTAGGCGCCAGCGCAGACAAGCAAGTTCACCAACGAGGAGCGCGCTGTCCAAATTTCAAGTCAAACAGAGCTAAGGAAGTCTCAAAAACAAGCACTTACTATAAATAGTAAGTCACTTCAGAAGCAGCTATAAATAGCAGGCCGACATCAAATCTCAGTAGGTACAAGTCAAACATGTGATGAGGACCTTTTGGCGCGAATTTCAAGACAAACAGAGTTGTAGAAGATGTAAAATCAGGCAATTGCTATTTTTAGCAGGCATGGGCAGAGAAATTAGGGTTTCCTAAAATCAAGGGCAGAACAGGACAGTCATGCAAAAGCAGCATCCAGCTACGATCACCTCACTTCAGGCATTCAACCCATGAAATTTGAGGACTTTATGAGCAATTACTATTTTTAGCAGGTTGCTAAAAATAGCAGGTGCAGACGAGCATCAGGCATCAACAGCACGAATCAGTTGAAATTCAGAACGGAGCGAAAATCAGGCTTTCTGGAGTCAAAAGTCAAGTCAGAGCATGAAATTCGAGGAACTTTCTAAAAATAGAAAGTCAGGGCAAATTAGGGTTAACAGAGGAAAATCAACCTAAATATGGCAAAGGGCATGAAATTCGCTAAAACGGATAAATCTTCAAGTCCAGCATTAAAACCCGCCTTGATAAGCTGAAGATAGATGGAAAATTGACTAAGTCTGGAAAATTGAAACCTTGCCTAGGGAAATGCGCCTTACCTTGAAGAGGATGACTTGAAAATTTTACTAAGGCACACAAATTGAAAGTTCTATGTATCAAATGCGCTCCTCTTTAAAGGTGTTGGAAGTGAATTTTTTCTAAGTGTCGAAATTGAAAGTTGCCCCTGCCATTTGCGCCTAAGGTCAAAGCTGGATGTTCAACCTATGATTTGCGCCCAAGCTATAAAAGTGGAAGCATAACATGTCAAATGCGCCTAGTGAAGAGATTGAGCTTCAAAATTAAAAGTTCCTTATGCTATTTGCGCCCTTGTGCCTGAATACTCAAAATTTTGCCTAAGGCAAGTAAACTAGATGCTCCCCAGGTGAAATGCGCCCACCAAGTTGAAGGAACCTCGAAATTTTTCTAAGGCATAAACTAGAAGTTGGCATAGTGATTTGCGCCCAAGGTACAAATTGGAAGCTGCATGGGTGAAATGCGCCCCTCTTTGAAGAACTTCAAACTTGCCTAAGTGTCAAAACTAAAAGCACTATGACTAATATGCGCCCCACTTTGAATGCATTTCGAAATTGAAAGTTGCCCATGCAAAATGCGCTCAAGTGCTAAACTGAAAGTTGGACCATGGAAATGCACCCTTGAGCTTAGAGTAACGAAATTAAAAGCTTGCCCCCTTGTTTGCGCCCAAGCCAGGAAGGAGACAATGATGGAGTTTAAATTTTTCTAAGGCGTGAAATTTGAAACCTTAGGCAGTCATTTGCGCCTGGGAAGAAGGAGGTAATCAAAGAGCCAAATGAATTAAAAGCTTGACATGGTAAATGCGCCCTTGTCTGGCACACAAATTGAATGCTCTATGTGTCATTTACGCCTAGGGATTAAAATTGGAAGAAGGACTTATGATTTGCGCCCACTTCAAGAGAAAAGAATGAGTTTTCCTAAGGCGTGGGAATGAAAGTACCCATGAGGATTTGCGCCTAAAGACTTCAAGCTGGTTTAAAACTGAAAGCCAACCCTATGATCTGCGCCTTGAAAGTTGGGGGCCACATTTGCGCCCTACTTTGAGAAGGATATGTTTAAAATGAAAGCTTCTCATGTTATTTGCACCTTAATCCAAAGGGGAGCTAAAAGTTCACTAAGGCATGAAACTAAAAGTTCAAGGTGTTATTTGCGCTTTAGCTTGATAGGTGAAATAAAACGCCTAGGTTATTCTATTCGGACTTGCCACCATCAATTGCGCCCAAAGCTTCAACCATCATATGCGCCTTAGAGAGTGGGGGGACTTTGAAAATTATTCTAAGTATATCAAACTCAGAGTTCAAGCTATCAAATGCGCCTTGACTTGTGAGGGGGTTGGAAAATCATTAGAGCATGGAAATTTAAAATACCACCTCTCAAATACGCCTAAACCAAGAAAGAGGATGTGTTGGAATTATTTTGTCTAGGTGGTAAAACTAGAAGCTTAGACCCCTATTTGCACCTTAGCTTGGAGGGCTAGAAAATTAATTAAAAGGCGTGGAAATTTGAAAATGCCTTCCATTAAATGCGCCTTCATAATATATTTGAAATCACATGGTGATTTTCTATGAAATTCGAGGGCGAAATGTGAAGATGAAAATTAAAAGGCATTGGAAGTGATAAAATTTCTCTAGGCAATCAACTCGAAAATTTGCCTAAGGCAGAGAAATTAAAATTTAAAATTTAATTATTTTCCTAAGTTAAATTAAATTCCCCTTTAAATTTAGACACATGAGATTTTAAAATTTGGACGAGTTCAATGGTGGGGAATTTATTTTGGATTTGTTATGGATGGAAAATAAATTATGCCTAGCCATTTTATGGTTTTGACATTGAATTTTCACAGACGCTGGTGAAATAAATTAAATGGCATTTAAATTAAATTTTAATAAATTAAGCATGCCATTTTAAAAAAAAGCAGTAAGATTATTTCAAATCGAAGTAAAATGATTTTTTCGAAATCACTGAAAGTAACTGGCAGTCAGGAGGGAAATTTTAAATTTAATCGAGGAAAGAATCTCCCTGAATAGCAAATTGCTATGACGACTGCAAGACGACTGGAATATTCTCTTTCAAATTTAGCAAATGCGTAAGTCATGATGAAGAGAATTAATGGCATCTACTAAAATTAGCACCAGCTTTTGGTTATAAAACTCCGAGGATTTTCATTTTCATCTCACAAGATTCGAAGCTGAGATTTATGCTGGAGAGTTGAGAGTGATTGTTGAGTTGTGAGTAAATTCGAGATTGAGAGTTGCTGAAAGTGTGTGAGGTGTTGAATTCGATTTTTCTAGAAGCTTGAATTTTCTTGAGATTCGAAGTTGCGAAGTTGTTGAGATTCGAAACAAAGTTTGATGTATAAATTGCCGAGGTTGAGCATTTTTATTTCTCCAAGTTGCTGAAGATGGTTGATGGACGAAAAGCTAATGCTATTGGAACAAGCAAAGTACGGGAATGTGACTGATACCAACCTTGGGTCCTTCAACCTCGAAGCCTTCATGCGAAGGATATATGGGCAGGGTGGCAATCTTCCGACGGAAGCATCACAGAACATTCTGAGGAGCGGATTATATGCAGTAGCCGGGTTCCAACCAGCAGTTCGGTGCCCAGAGCTGATTATGGAGTGCGCGAACTTCTACAATTCAGACCATCGGACGATTGTTTCTCCGGATGGCGTTTTGTTGGCCAACCTTGAACCTAATGCAATTGGCGAGGCATTCGGGATTCTGCCCACAGATAAGATGTTACACAAGTCCAAGGCAAAAGCTGATAAGATGTATGCCACATCTTTCGAGAAGTGCGTGAAGAGAATCAACACCACTTGGATGAGAAAGCCAAAGCCTCCTGCCGCTAGGTTGCCGAAGCAAATAATTTCAGAGGAGCTGAAACAGGAGTACTGTGATATAATTATGTTGCTCAGCAGGGTTAACGGCAGCCCGCAATCATATGTGTTCGAGCCGTGGATGTTCTTCTACATCAGCGTGGTGCTCGAAGGGAAGGTGGAAGTAAATTGGGCTCAGATGATCAGCGACAATATTGATGAGCAGTTTCAGAATATAAGGAGAACAAAAACATTCTACATGAGTTCGTATGTCATCTACATGCTTGCTCGGATGACAAAATATGGGGGGTTGGCATACCAAGAGCTGATTGGGTGCGGTTTTAACCAGTTCAAGATTCATGAATCTTGTAGGCAATTACATCTCACACGCACCGCTGACTTCAAGAGGGTGAACGACGCCTTCACCATGTACATCACAAGGACCCTTCAGCGGAGACTGCAACAGAGGATATCTGAAGAGGCGCAAATGTTAATAGAAGAGTATGGGTTTTGGTTCGTCCAATTCCCAAAGTTCACCTACTTAAGACTGCCAGGGTACAACTCATACGTTTACCGACTACCAAGGCACCCCACAAACAGGATGATAATGCTTGAGCTGTCTAGGCAACTGGTAGCCTACGACAAAATCATAAGGAGAAAGAAGAAGGGAGGTTTGCACTTTCCCATTGTTTTGGGAAACTCACTTGAAGAATGCCCTTCTCTACAGGCAGCCAGGGAGGCGGAAGATGAGTTGTGGTTCTATCAGTTGACTCTTCATACCAGCCGGCAGGATTTTGATCCTCGAGGAAAGATTGGAACAGTGCAAGGTGAGGAATACAGGCACAGAGCTCACTTGGAAGATTTTTGGGCAAACGCTGGAGATGAAGCCGAAATTAGAAAAAGGATGTTTTCGAGGTTGCCTCTCAAATTAATTAGAGAATGTGAAGTGGTCCCAGTGCCGGATCATGTCGAAGAAGATACCAGGCTTGTTCACCCAGATTATGAATCGATAAAGGACACTCCGATCCCACCACTAGATTGGGCTGAACCGGAGATTGCGGACTTAGACACCTTGTCTATTCCCGTCTTAACTTTTACAAGGACTTGGGTAGAGGAGCACGTTCGCAGATTGAGAAGAAGGTCAGTTGCCCTCACATACGACCTCATGGGTGATAGAAGGCCACCGGTGTTGGCAAAGAGGAAGACACAAACTGCCCAAGTTGTGGAGCCACCACAGCCGGAAGAACCTATTCAGTCGGAACCTCAAGGATCGGAGGATACATCATCTACTCAGTTGGTGAGCCATTCCTCCAGCGTGCGCGAAGTCTCGCTGTTTGCAGATCAGAGGGTTCGAAGGAATGAAGAGCCAGAGATTGGAGAGGTTAACCAACCAATGTCGAGAGAGTTGGATACTCAGAGTACTAATGTCCCTGAAGGTGCCAATCAGCCAGATGAAGGGGAAGAGACAAAAACGAATACCCACTTTGATTGTGCTTTCGAGGAGGAAGACGTCATAGAGTCAAGGGTTGGAGCTCATGAGGAGAGTGATCAACACATTGAGATAATTGAGCCTCAACAGAATGTTGCTCGGGAGGAGGTTCGTGAAGTGGAGGCAACTGAAGAGCAGCCCCTTATTGTTTACGACGTATAGCGTAATTGGCTCTCACATGCAATAAGGAGGGATCAGGACGATGATGTTGATCTGGCAATTGAGATGGAGGAGCTTCTAAACAGAACAAATAAGTCACCAAAAAGGAAGAGGGCAAGAAAGTATTCAAAAATGGAGACTAATCAGGCTGGTTCACGCACCCTCCATATTGCCGTTCCAAGGGAGGATCATGATTTGAGTGACGCAATGCCAGAGAATTACACCGTCACCACAATTGATTTGGGACGTCCTTCTGGAGTGCAAGTGGTTGAAGAAGCTGAAAGCTCATTTCAAGCGTTGAGGGACAGGCTAGTGAAAAAGGAGGGAAAGTATAAGAGATTGAAGAAAGAGCACAAGGCATTGGTTGAATATGTGCAACATCTAGCACGTCCGGGTGCTCAAGAGAACCCAGCAGTAGAGCTTCCATCGGAGTTGCCACGGGAACCAATCAGTGGGCTTGAAGAAGTGAAGAGGGCTGTCCGTGAGGAAGATAAGTGGATAAGCAATGTTCGCAGTGAGGCGGAGAAATTCATGGCTGACCTTGTCTCCTCTTTTCAAAGTGCATCTAGTATCCTTTCACGCTTAGATGGTGTTGAGCAAGCTTGGGGTGACACCCATATTTTCCAGGACAAGACTATTCCTCGCCTTGCTGTTCTGATGCATGTGCCTACACAGACTTTGGTAAATGAAGGAGTGATCCAAGCTGGAGACAGGTATGATTTTCTTGGATGGCATTCGGCTGCATTCACTGGGAAGGGCTTCTTTGACACGGCAGCTACAGAATCTTCCAAAATCAAGAAGGCGATGAGAAATATTCACGAGGGCATCCTCAACACATTGGATGCATTGTTCGCCAGGAGGCTAACTCATGAGGAGGTAGAGGTGGAAGGATTGAAGGCAAGATTGCAGCCTTTCTTCTCTGAGATGAAGACGTTTTCCCAACTTGACTTTGAAAACATCTCCACGTTTTCAACAATTATTCAAAGCACGCAGGACTCTATTGAGACTTGGAGAAAGTCTTGTGATCGATGGGAGCAGATGGTGGGTATCCTTGAATATCAGCTCAATCTTACTCCATCGATTTCTGAGGAGGAAGTTGATTCAATGCTGGCCCAATTCATAGCCTACGCGGTCAGAGAAAAGAGCAATGGGAACGCGGTTATGGACGAGAATCTTCTAGAAGGATAGTGGGCATTAATTGCCCATGGTGGTCAAGGAGGAATCTGCTATTTTTGGGATCATTAATGACGCCACTCCTCCACCTTCTGGCGGTTTTTAGGGTTATTCTTGTCTAGGGCTGAGGTGGCTCGATCTGAGCCCTCCATTGTAATTTGATCTGGACTGTCCATTGAGATTGGCCAGCTATATAAAGGGGAGTCCCCTCATTTGTACACTAGTAGTTAGCAATCAGTTGATATCAGAGCAGAATAGAGAGTAGACATTTTTGGAGTTAGAATAGTTTTCATTGCATTGTTTGAAGGAGAAGGGGAATTCTCCCTTTGAGAATTTTTGTAAGAGATTGTCACGAAAGCTAATCATAATAGAAGCATTTCATTGATGGTGAATCCAACTTTTGTTGTGAGTAGTCTGTGAGGTTTCTTCTTCCTTTGACTTCAAGTAGGATTTAATTTTCATGCAAATAGTTAGTTATGGGTGTTTATGTTTGACGTAAATGAGCTTCTTGAGTCCATACCACTAACAATCTTACTGATGGTAAGCTTGTCTTGCGTGGTCAACTGGAATACTTTATACTTAACTTCGATCAAGATTCATGTGTAGCTATGCATCGTTGTGATGGTACTTGCATTATTGAATCGTGATTTGAACATCCTTTTTCTCCTTTGAAGATTGCACTAACTTTGTCGAAGCTGTCCAATAGGAGGCTAGACAATGTTTGTTTGAAGTTCATTGAAATTAAGCATAACACCCTTTGCATTTAGGTTAGAATTTAGATCCTAGAAATCTTTGCAGCCATTCAATTCCGCACACTTTTGGTTAGTTTTAGGAAACTCGCACTTCAAAGCTAAATCATTCACACGAAAATCCCCTTCAAAGCATACACCTGTTGTTTATTGCAAGTATCCTGAACAATTGTGTAAGTCCCCTCGTAAGAAAACAGCAAAATCACATCAAGCCAACTGAGTCTATTCGCATTAAAGAAACCTTGGAGTTGAAAGCATGATCTTACTTGCAATCTTAGCATGCTGAATGCTTTGTTCAAGAGAGGATAGGGTAGCCGTTGGCAACTTTGTTCTGCTGATTGGTGCGGTCACAAAAACCACGTCAACAGGACTTCAAGCATGGCCACTCTTGCATTGTAGCAATCTTCTTGGGGTCAACTTGTGCACCTACCAGTGAAACAATATGGCCCACATACTCACCTATTGGGCACCAAAGGCAAACTTTGAGCATTTGGCAAAGAGAGAATGCTCTTGTAAAATTCTAAGGAAGACCACCACACAATGAAGATGATTAGTCCAAGTTCAACTATAGACAAGTATATCATCAAAGAAAACCAAGATGAATTTGACTAAACAGCCACAAACACCATGTTCGTGGAGCTTTACAAAGTGGAGGGAGTATTGGATAATCCAAAGGGCATGACCAAAAATCCAAAATGGTTGTTATGGGTTTTTAAGGAAATTTTAGGAATATTAGTTTATTTGACCCTAATTTGGCGATAGCTTGAACGAAGTTCCATCTTAGTGAAAAACTTAGCCCCAAAAGCTCATCCAACAAATCATTAATAACAGGGATAGGAATTTTATCCTTGATGGTTAGTTTTTTTCAGCTCACGAAAATCAAGGCACATTTTCCAACCCTCATCTTTTTTATGAACCATAACTACTAGAGAGGATTAAGGACTAGTACTATGGAATTGGAGGATGCTACTTGCCTCTTGGAGTTTCTTCACCATTTTCTCAATTTCATTCTTCTACTCAAAAGCATACTAATAGGGCCAAATATTAGGAGGATGGCTACCAAGGATGAGGAAAATGGAATGGTCATGGGACGTGGGAAGGGGTGGGCCTTTGGATTCCTCAAATACTCATTGATACTTATCAAGGAGGCCAAGCAAATCCTACGAAAGAAAAGGAGGATGAGCCTTGAAAGAGTGGAATTGGGCCAAAATACCCAAGTACCCAAGCACCCTTTAACAATTTTTCCATATGGTGGGAGCTAAAACCTCTAAACATTACCTACCTTTAGACCTTGCAATGTATACTCTCACCCATCACAATGCAATTTGAGCCAAAGTTGTGAGTAATCACAAGTGGTCGAACCTAAGGTTTGTAATTACTAGACCCCCAATACCACATCGAGGCCCAAAAACAAAGAGCAAACATATTTGTGGTCAATTAATAATCCCCCATTGTAAGCCTAACATCGCAGCACTTGCCCCCACATGACATAATATTTACCATAGGCATTGAAAATTATTGTAGACATGGACATAATAGTTTAGTTGGTCGGCCAATTTTTTGTTGATAAATCTATGTCTGCTACCATCATCTATCAAGACCACCACCTTTTTTCTTTGATTTAGCCAATGACCTTGACCTTTTGGAGGGAAGAGAACCTAGCCTAAGCATGAATAGTAATATGAGCATTCAGAGTGGATCTAAAAAATTCTCAAAGCCACTGGCTACAATAGTAAACTCAACGATATGCAAGAATTACTCAGTACATTTGTGACCCTTTTCCCATTTTTATCACAATTGAAATATAATTCCTTAGCCTTTTTCTCCACTAACTCTTCTCAAAAGAGTTTTTGAATTATGGGGAGCTTAGTTCCTTTATCTAGTGACACCTTTTTAGTTTTGAAGGAGGAGATAGCTAGTTTCCATTGTTTTGCCAATTTGTCTTTCGCATGTCATACCAAGGCTACAACATCGCAATAGGAATCTAATTTAAAAATGAAAAATTCGGTTCATAGCTCCTCTTTGAGACCACTAATGAGACAACTCAAAATGGTTGCTTCTTCATGTCGTGTCTGGTTGGCCAATTTTTCAAACTCACTACGAAACATGTCTAGCATAATTTGGTAAGGGCACCAACAAACTTTTCGTAGGTACTAGGGACAAAGCACATTAAGGCTTACTTGTGAAATTCTAATCAAGTGAGAAATGGGTGTATCCAACCATTGATACCACTAAAGGGCTTCCTTTTCCAAGGAGGCCAAGGAGAGCTTTTGATCCTAGAGAATTCAATAGAATACAAAATATTGATCAGCCTTGCCCAACCAATTAGGAAGATTTGTACTTGTTACCCATTTTTCACCTATGGGCTCAATCAGGCAGGGTAACCCATGTTTTCAGGGGTTCTCGAAGACCAAATGAAGGAACACTTGCATCAGGATCACTTTTTCTAACTTGTTTGCTTCTTGTGTAGATGCAGGGGAAAATGATGTTTTAATTTGGCACGTGGATTAAATGTGGCTCCCAAGAGGGTTGAGCCCAGCATGCAGGTCCTCAACTTGGGGGTGGGTTTCTTTTTTTTGTTTTGCCTTGTCTTTTCCCTCTTTCCTTTTGCTTTCTTTTTGCCTTTTTCCTTGTTCTGTCGGGGGCGGAACCGGACCGAAACCAAACTTGGAACTTTTCAAAAAGTTCCGGTTTCTGTTTTTAATCCAATTCCGACCCCGCTTCCGCCTTTTTTGTTTTTGTCAGGCCCCTTTTTCCTTTGTTTCCGTCGGAGGCGGAACCGGACCTAAACCAAACTTGGAACTTTTCCGAAAGTCCAGTTTCCGTTCTGGGTCCGGTTCCGATTCCGGTTCCGCCCTCGTGTGTGTTTCTTTCTCTTCTTTGACCTTGCGTTTTGACCGTGGGGTAGTTTTTCCCTTTCTTTTCTTCCTTGTCCTTTTTCCTCCCTTCCTTGCCTTCGTCGAAGGCGGGTTCGGGTCGGAATCTGAACCTGAACCTTGAAGAAAGTTTCAGGTCCGGATTTGGTTCCAGTTCCAGTTCCGCTCTTTTCTTTGTTTTCCCCTGTTTTAGTCCCGATCCCGGTCCCACCGGGATTCGTCTGTCTTTTGCTTCCGACCTTCCGCTCCTGGTCCCGGTTCCGGTTTCATCTTGGCCCCACCCCCGCCAGTTTTGAAAAGTCTCAGTGAAAAAGAGTGCCTTCGCCAAGAAATGAGGATATTGCCTTCGGCGTATGTCTTGCCGAAGGATGAAGGAACCACCGAAGACAAAAGAAAGGCCGCGCCAAGACTTGAAGCTTTCGCAGTGATGTCTCGGCGACCGGCAAGGGTTACGCCGACAGTGTTTCACCGGGGAGTTCGGCGTGGGTCTCAGCGAAACAAAAAAAGAAGCTCGCCGAAAGAAAAGTGTTCTCGCCAAGATGTTTCACCGACGAGGTGAACTCTTGCCGATGAAAAGGGTCTCAGCCAAGGAAAACAGCTTCGCCGTGATGTCTTGGCGAAGGCCACATGTCTCCCCGACTACGTATGTGGTGGTTCATCGGCGGAGCTAGGCGATATCGGCGTAAAGTCATGCCGAGCCCTCTTAGTCTTATCGACAGTGTGCAAAATGGTTTTCTTTCGGCATGAGTTCACTCTTGTCTTGACAATCGGTGGCGGAGGGATGTGCTCATCGGTATAGGTTGGGGCGATCGCCATAAGGTCTTGGCGAGTGACCTTCGGTCTCGCCGATGGAAAATATTGAAGGATCCTTGTCGGCGTAACAATTGCCTTGTCTCGGCAACTTTGAATGCATGAGGGCTTTCGGTATAACTCTGCAGTCTAAGTGAGGTCTCCCCGACGGATGGAAGCTATGGCGACATACTTGGGACAAGTAGACTCATCGGTGGGAGATGCATTATGTCTTAGCAACCCGAGAGCGGTTGAGGTCTTTCGGGATAACAGGGTGCATTCTATATGATGTCTTGCCGATAGGGGAATGTCACAGTGATGGAAAACGGATGGACTCGTCAGCAAGATAAGGCATGTGTCTCGGCGACTGAAACAGGTGGCGGTATGACTGGAGGCGCTCGGTATAGGGTCTGGCCGACAGGCTGATGTCTTGCTGACGACAGGAAGCCTCGGTATAACATTCTAAGTCGGAGAAGGTTCTCCCCGACTCGGTGTTGTCTGGCCGAAGATGAAAAGAGCTCGGGAGTGGCGTGCGTTCAGGGTGACATCGATCAACTCCTGCCGATGAGGAGGGCCTCGGGGTAACATTTTGCCTTCGGTAAAACGTCTCACCGACACACGGATGTCTTGCCGACTGCAAAGGAGCTCGAGCCCGGAGGAGAAGAGTGAGCTCGGGGTGAATGAAATGGGCTCGCCGATAATATATTTCCTGCAGCATGAGCTCTCAGCGATAGCTCTATGTTATGCCAATAGGTTGCAGAGAACAGAATTGCATCAGTGAGACACTTTTAGTGTCTCACCGAGATGCAATTCTTTTCGGAAAAGACTTTTGACCAACTGCAAAGCCTACGTGGAAAACGCTCGACCAACCATGAGGAGCTGAGACGAACCGTGGCAATCTGGTCAGAGCGTAGAATGCCAACACAGGATGAATGAAACCCGAATCACGATGAACTCAGTAGCATTCAAGGCGTTCAACCGAAGTAGCTCAACAGGACACGAGGATCAGAAATGAATGCGGTGGTTGCTGCTAAAAATCTGAAGGCTTCTATGAGGGTAACTCTTCACCGACAGACACCGACATGGACACGCAGGGTTCTGCATTTATTTCAATCAAAAGATCTATGGTAGATCTTTCTGAGCTCGATATTTTTTGTAAGCCCTAAGGGGCCAAAATCTTTTCTGTATATAAGGCATTTTTGGCCTTTTTGTAGGAGAGTTCTAGAGTATGCTTTTCTGAAGTCTGTGACCCTTTTGCAGTCCTCTCTCAGACTAGCACGTTTCTGTAACTCAACTTGGAGCATGTTATATAAAGCTTACCTTGATCACTGTTGATGTTTGGATTTCCATCTTGTTCATGCAAAGTGTTGTGCATTTCAGGTTCATGATCAAGTTATTTTTGTGAATTTCTTTCATTCTAAGTTACCGGTTCGGGTTCGGGGACGGGTTCGGGTACGAGAACCCGGTACGTGGGTACGGGCAAAATTTTTTTAGGGGTTTGGGTACGTATGGGTACGTGAGTATATATATATATATATATTAATAATTTAATATATTATAAATCTATATATATGTATTATATATACAAAAAAATAAGAGAAACATAGAGAATTGTTACAATTGTAAAACTAAATCATTTCATAGTATGATACTTGATCATTGATCAATGCCAAATGCCAAAGATAAATATTAAATGCCAATTGATAGTTGAAAAATATTCAAATAAAATTACTGAATTACAAAAGTCAAAATGTAGTTCATGAAACATTGAAACATGATTCAATGTTCATTGTTCATGTGCTCATCAATCATCAAAAGGATTGTCAGAATCATCATGACTTGGATTTTGAGTGGTTTCAACTTCAAAATCATCATCATTTGAACCCAAAGCGGATCCAACACCATGTGATATGTCATCAATATCACCCACATCATCCATAGTGGCTCTAGCAAGATCCTGAATGGTTGCATCCAAGTCAGTAGACTCGGGTGCTACATCCCAAAGCCTCGCTGCCCCCTGCCTGTATTGAGGATCCTTACGTGACAGAAGACGCAAATTGGAATGAATATACACTAAGTCTTCAGCTCTTTTTGCAGCCAACCGGTTACGCTTCACTGAGTGGATAAAGGAGTATGTACTCCAATTCCGTTCAGCGGCAGAAGAGCTTGCAACCTGGAGAGAAAACCAACAAAATTAAAAATAAAATAAAAAAATGCAAGATAAATTCAAGAATGTTAAGTGTTAAATTTTACAATACAAGTGGCCAAAAAAAAAAAACTTACTTGTGAGAGGATCTTGATTGCAAGAGGTTGGAGGTACATATAATCTTGACCATGAAGGTACCACCATGTAAGACCATCCATTTTGTATTGGTCTCTAGCAACAGAAGCATTATAATTTTTTGATTTTCCTGTGACAAACATTCCAAATTCTCTCATGACACTTGCATGCACTTCTGGATCACTGAACATTCTACTAAATGCCGTCTTATACCCATTAGCAACTTCACCATCTCTATATGGCGGTATTCTCCCTGGGATAGAAAGTACTTCAGTGGTATAGTACCTTGGAGATAGGGCATATGCAAGGAGGTGCAATGGAGTTGTCATCTTGTTCCAACGATGAAGAACAATTGCTTCCACCCTTTTGTACAAGGTGTCTTCAGGATCATTCTCTTTTTTTTGTATTTCTATTTTTATTTTTTCCAACATTGTGTCCATGCTATCATAGACATCCCCCAAGCATGGTTCATCTGTATCAGCAAACCGAAGCATAGACATGATAGGTTCGGTGAATTCCAATACATAATTCACACGATCCCACCAATCATCATTCAAGATCAATGCCTTGACTTTTTGGGCCCTCTCTGAATTTGATTGCTTCCATATACTCCATTGGTTGCTAATAACCATTTGACTCAATGCATCTTTCACCTTCACAAGTCGTCTCAGAACAATTGTGTGAGATGCAAACCGGGTCTCGGCAACCTAAGAACATGTTAATAGTAAGTTAATAACACATTTAAAATATGTAAATAATGCATAAAAATTATTTTATTCAATTATGTAAAACATGACATAAATGATAAATGAAACTAAATAAATTAAATTTTAAAATTTACCTTCAACAATTCCAATGTTGAAAAAGTTCTGAAAATTGCTTGTGACATATGGTGGTTTGTCACAAACATCTGGATCTCCTCAGACTCCTGGTATATTTCTTTCACCCACTCTATTTGGGTGCCAATTGCTTGCATCACCAAATTGAGGGAGTGTACAGTGCACGGTGTCCAAAAGATGTGCTCATATCTGGCCTCTACCAAAGCACCTGCAGCCCTGCAAACTTTTGCATTGTCCGTAACTACTTGGACAACATTTTCACTACCCACCATCTCTATGGAGTCAATGAGAATCCTGGAAATGAACATTGCATCTTTCACTTGCCCTTCACAGTCAACCGCCCTCAAAAACATTGCCCCCTTGGGGGACACTGCAATAACATTAATCAATGGACGGTTTTTGCAATCTTTCCATCCATCGGAAACAATAGATACACCTGTTTCAACCCAAGAATCTCTAATTGGTTTTAGTTGGGCCTCTACATATTTCCTCTCTTTTTGCAATAAGGTGGTACGCACCTTTTCATACCCAGGACTTGTGAAATCAGGAGGTGCACTATTTATTGCTGACACCATGTCCTTCCAATATGGTGATCTCACCAAGTTGAATGGAAGACCATTGGCATAGAGGCAACGTGCAATTTTTTCTTCAGCAATATCTCTTGCCTCCATTTTAAATGCTTTCTCTAATGGACCTCTCTTGCGGGTGGTGGTTTCTGGTTCTTCATCTTCTTCTTCCGTAGAGGGTATAGACAAGAAGGGATGTCTAGAGGGCCTAACTATCTGATGAGTGGGTAATGTTTGTTTTTTCTTTCCGGAACTATAACTAGTTTGTTTTCCTCTTGCAATTGAATTGTCAGCATCTTCTTGTTCTTTTATAAATGCTGCTATTTGTACAGCAGAAACCCCTTCTTATCTGGGCCCACACACATATTAATCCCTTTACCACCAGGGCCCATAAAATGAAGTTTCACTCGGTAGTAGGAGCTATTATATTGTACATTGCAAAAATTACACTTCCAAACAAACCCCCCACCTCCAGGAATTTGTGAAATTCGTGTGGTATGTCTCCATAAAGGAGATCCTTTATCAATTTTAAACTTTTGGCTTCCATCCCCACCCACTGAACTTTGACTACTGGCCATTGTTGCAATCTATAAAAAAAATGAAGAAAAAAAAAATATATTTGAAAAACTTCTTCACAAACTTGAAAAAATTCATCAAAAACTAAGAAACTTAAAAAAATTCATCAAAAGATTGAAGAATAGGGTTTAAATGCATACCTTGAACACTTAAATCTCCTTTGTAGAAGCTTTTTGCCACTCCACAATCGATCTCTTTCAAATGCAATCACCTCCCTTCAAAATGCTAAGATGAACAAAAAAAATGGAGAGAGCAAAATGAGAGGTAAAAATGAAATGTTTTAGTGTTGAAAGGCCTCATATTGGGTCGTTTTAGGGTTTAGAGGCAAAATAGAAATTAAAAAATTGTTTTTTTTTCACTTTTGGGCCCACTTTTTAAGAGCTGGGCCGTGGGTTCTCAAGGGTTCGCCCGGGTACGCGGCTGGTACCCCCGGGTCCGCGCACCAAAGGGCATGGTACTTGCTGGGTACGCACAGGGTGCGTGCCCAGCGCGTACCCACAGGCGAACCCGTACCGGGTTCGCACCCGAACCGGGTTCGAGGCCTGTGGGTACGAATCCGGTAACACAGCTTTCATTCCTTCATAACTTTATCTTGTGTTTCATGCCTTCCTTTGCAAAAAGTATCATTATACAAATTACAAATTGTGTTCACTTAGTCACTCATGGATTCTGATCTGTGAAAATCTTTCTTTCCTCTCCGGAAAAGTGTGTGAATCGAACCTGTTTGTGAAATGTTAGTGTAAGGCTTGCAGAATTTGATGTGTAATCTTATGTTCACCTTCAGTATTCAAGTGTAAATTGAGTATTTCATTGTTCCTGTCATTTTGGTGTATCACCTTAGTTTAGTTTCAATTTATGTACTTATCCCTTTCCCTTCAAGAATCAATAGTTTAGGTGACACCAAAGGAAGCCGGCCTTCTCCAGAGGTTAATTTCAATCATAGGTGACCCACAGCCTTGAGATGATCCCATGTTGCTCTAGAAAGCTCAGTTTTTATAAACTTTGCACAGGGTGCATTTCTAGGTGACAACAGTACCATCACATGTAGGCAATTCTAGTTTAGAGGATGAGGGATACATTGATTTGGTAAGGGAGACCTTTGTCTACAGTGTACACCTTGTTGTTTATAGCAGCTTCATACGATTTCTTCCAGCCTAGATCACATGACAATTAAATGCTAGCCTTCGTCTATTTAATTGTTGGATGCGATTTCATGTGAAGACACTTCTTTTGATAAATAAGGCTTAACATATATTTAATGAAGAGACTCGAAATTAAATGAGGAGGCGCGATTTTGTGATAGCCGACTTCTTGGTTAGTAAAAGATATATTTCTTATTGAGGCCAACTTGCTACTTTGAAGAGGCACGTCTCTATCATTAATTTTGTATATATACATGCTCATTTGTACACCATTGGACAATCCATTCTATTCATTATTCATCATTGGTCTAAGGCGCAAATTAAGAGAAAGGAGCAGATCTGTTTGGTTCATCATAGAAGGCTGAGTTGATCATTCATAGTTTATTTATTCACAAGTGTGAGTTAGAAAGAAGAGCAGATTGCGAATTCTATAAGAGAGCAGATTGTTACTTATTGAAGGCTGAATCTCTAATCAGCGAACTACATCTGTTTGTATCTGTGTTTGCATCTGTCTGTGGTGCTTCTATTTGGCCCTCTTATCGGCCTCTTGTAAAGGAGACGTTTTGTGTTGACATTCAATATATAAGTGATATATTGTTGCTGGGTTTTTCTCCCTCAAGTGGAGGGTTTTCCCAGGGTATCTGCTGTGTTATTGTGTCTGATTTTGAATTAAATTTCTGTTCATTAAATCTGATCTAAAACTAACACACCTGAGGGTAGCTGGCCCAATAGATTGGAGAAGCAATAAAGCTACTCTTTGAAGCTTGTTTGTATGCGATCAACGCAATCAATTGAAAGCATGCACAATAGATTATGGTGGATCCAGCTGGTCCTAAGAATGAGAACTTACCATCACATAGAGGAGTGTGACCTACAAAAGAAGTAACCCAAGTTATATGGCAAATTGATCAACGTGAAGAGATGAGCTTAATGGGGCAATCTACTAAAAGGGGTACAAGTTGACCCCAGCCCAAACAAAAGTGTGGCTGAAGTTATACGGCAGATTGATTAGCTGAAGAGACAAACATAATAGGACAGTCCACCACAAAGGGTAAAGGTTGGCCCCAAACTTCTTTCTTAATCCCTATGGATGGGGACTACAATCAATTTCTTTGATTTCTTGCTCAATAGGGAGTTATATGTTGAAGATTAGGTGCTTTGTGAGACTACGTGAGTACAAAATTGATGTTAAAATCCAACTATACAAGTCACAATACTATTGTAATAATTGCAGATTTGAAAGAATACTTAAGATGAGCTACTTGGCAAAGAAAACACTAATAATTATAGAACATATGCCAAATATTGAGCTACCAGGAAAATCTGATTGGCATCATATTAAGGGCAGATAACACAGGTGGAGATACAAAAGAAAGGCACTATAAGGTGTGTGGTTTGTGAGCTCACCAATATATTGATCTTGTTCATAAATAGTGTCAACCCAACATTTCAAAGTGCTAATTATTGAGGGTTAGGACCATACCTGTAGCCCACTATTATGTCTTTGAGGTACATGATGAGTAACTACCTAGGGCTAACCACTTACTGGCACATCACAAAATACAGATGATCAAAGGTTACCTAGGGCTAGGCTATGAAAAAATCCTAGAGGATCTTTTGATATACCTATGGGTACATGGGAGCTCTTAGTTGTAAATAGAGGTTGCTTGAGGTCTAGGTATTGGAGCTAAAATACTGCTCACTTCACCATACCTTTTATGGGGAATACAACTTAACCAAAAACAACTCTTTTGAGGATATTTAAGAACCCTCAACACAAATTTTATAACCTAATAAAGAAAAAGAAGCTACTTGCAAGGAAACAAAATTGGCAAAATTACGAGTAAAAAATTTAGTGCAGCTTCAGCTGTACCCACTTTCTAATCACCAAGATCCCTCTAGGACAAGGTGAGAGCATATGGTGGATAGATACAAATGGTCCCAAATCAGTAAAACTAATAGTAGAAATGGCCTTGGAAATAGCTCTAATACTACTTGTAATGAACCTGCAAGACAAAATATGGTACACATAGATATATTGCATAAATGAGAGAAACAGAAGTGCTTTTGTTATCTTTTCAACACCACTTTGAGGGGCAGCCTCTAAATAGAGCATACACTCCAAATACTCCAAGATATTTTTCAATTGAAGTCACTACAATATATAGAGTTTTGCCAAAGCAAACTACTACGATTCTATACATGTGGGTAACTACTTTATTCTAACAACTAGTGGGATGACTTATAAAGCATATGCATCACTTTATTAAAGCTACTTAAGGGCGACTAAGCATATGTGCCCAACTAATAATAGCTACCATAAAGTAGAATGGGGTACATAACAATCATCTAACCTAATCAATGAGGCTTTGACATATCAATCTGCAACCCTCATTTCTCTTAAAGACTCGCCACATCAAACAATGCTCTCAATTGGAGAACAACCATTGGCAAAGGTTGGGTTTGTGATTCCACATAATGCTAATCCACCTAACTCGACATCCACTAGAATCATTAGAGAATCTACAAGAAAGATTGGATATCTTGCACTTACATTTTAGTCGCAGCAAGGAATGGCAAAATTAAAGGTAGTTTGGTGGAGGCAAGACCAAGGTGTGGGAAGTGGCGATCAAGGAAAATCAGGCTTGGTAGAATGCGATCAAGATGAAAGGAGGAAAGGAATAAGGAGGTTGATGGGTAAAAAGGTTAGGACCCTTGCTTACTACTACACCTACAACAGGCGCTTAGTTAATAGCAGAGAGCCTAGTGGGTGATAATGTGGTTTTAGTGGTAGAAGAGAGGACTATTGTCTCCATGGTGGGTTGCAACATGGCAACTTTCGTAATCATAGTAGGGAGGGAGGGTGTGATCTTGTCTAGAGAGGAAGGTGTGAGAGTAAGATCCTTTGAAGTGTAGGGGATTGGGTTTTGAGAGGGGAGTGCACCAATAATGTCAAGGGAAGGGTGAGCTTTGGATGGAAGGCAACTAGAAGAGAGCACAAGGATGTCAAAGGGGTACTAAGGATCCATAGACTAAATAGGATACTCTCAAACAGCTCAACAATTACAAATATCCACTTCTTGACTACTCAATACCCCTTAGCACAATCAATTGTTAGTGTTTCCAGTCCTATATCCATGGGACACATATATTTGTATTCAAATATCATCATACAAGCATGGAAACAGCAATAAGAAAATATATGGCAGTGACTGAGATGCAATATTTGACTTGGAGAAACTCTAGTTTGAGGGACACAAACTCCTGAACTCCACTCTTTGACAATCAAGAACAATAAAGTATCATTTGAATACAACTTACAAAGCTCTTCAACAAGTTACAAAAGCTTGTACAACTTCATTCAGCTGTTTGGTCCCAAAAGCCTGCTCCAAAGATTTCAATAGTATGCAAACCATTTGCTCCCAAAGGTAAACATGAGTGTGAACCTGTATGCACTGCTCAAAACTCCCCCAAGAGTGTGGACATGCAAACCAATGCTTGGAAAGTGAAATGAATAGACAAAACCCTCCATTCAATGTTTTCCACTCAAAGAGACAAGTTTACCAATTGCTCAGAAAAATAGTTTGCCACTTCAAGTGAGTTTGCCATTTTTGCCAAGGTGCGAACATGTGCTTGTCAATGCATCTAGTAAGTTTTCCTTCAGTAAGAAGTGGTAAACTAATCAAAACTATAGACAATCTTAGCTTTGACTCTTGCATGAAAGCTTGTCTTCTTCCCTAAGATGCTTCAGATCATCCAAAGTCTTCAACAACCTTGCGTACAAGTCCTTGAAGCTCCAAAATTGACAAAAACCAACTCTTTTCATGAAGTACTTGAGTAATCCTCCTTGACCGAAATGGAGATAAAACTGACCATTTGATTGTAGTCAAGATCCAATTTTAAAATCAACTAGTCCATGGCCAGGTTCAATAGGAAAATCCAAGTCAAAGTTGTGGGCTGATCTCGGAAGGGAGGAGAATGTACAAGAGGAACGGGAAAATTACAAGGGGAGACTTTACAAGTGAGGTGGGATTTATAAAGGGGGTAGAAGTGCTTACACAAATTTGTGCCCCTAATGACTATTGTTGTGGGGACACCTTCTAGATCCATATGTACTACAGGAGTCTTTCCTTGCATAGATCTATATTGTGAAAACCAATACTCTTCTTATGGGAAAGCAGGTAGAGTCCATTGGGTTTGTGAATCCCTTTTTTGCTTCTTAAGTCTACATCTCTTAGCTTTCTACTCCCTTTTGTTAGCTTTCCTAGTAATGCCATCAAATTTGCAAGACCTTTTCTTTGATTTCCACTTGTGATGCTAGTCCTTTGTTACTTCCTCAAAAGAACTTTTAAATTCTTGTACCGGGAGTTCCATTGTTTCTTCTTCACAAGCTCACTATTCTAGGAGCCTTTTTCCCCCTAGAAAATCTTACCTAGTTGACCTCTAAGCAAAGTGACTTCTTGGGCTCCATCCTTGCTCACTTTGATCATTGGCAAAGAATCTTCTTTTCTTTAGCTTGAGAAGCAAAGATACACTGGGCTCTATTGTTTTTGCAAAGCAAAGTTGGGACTTGAGGCATAAGTTCTACAATCCATCTTTTCGACATTCCCAAACCAAACATGTTCCTTGCATAGTTAGGGACATCCTAAGTTAGAAGAGGTTTGTTAATGCCTTGGCCATGCTTACCCAATCTAGTTCCTTACCCCTACAAAGCGTAGCTTTGAGGCAAGGTCAACTCCCTTTCCACATGTCTCCAAGTGGGCCTCTTATGATGGTTCCGCTAACATGGGCTACTCAAAAAACTAGGAGTATCTACTCTTCTTATTCCCAAACTTGATTTGTTTGGAGTTCCTCCAAGTCAAATGTAACTTTAGGTTTTGGGAAGGGCTTGTTGTGGCTCTTCAAAGTGCTCATCTGGCCATCATACTTCTCACAAAATTCTTTGTAAGGGTTGATCACTATGCTAATTACAAACAAGTGAATGGCCATATTTTAGTTATTGTTTTATATGTTGATGATATGCTTATCATTGGGAACAATGAGACATTAATTAAGAAACTCAAAGCTCAATTGTCTAGTAAGTTTGAAATGAAGTACTTACGTGTTGCTTGATTTATACCTGGTATGGAGATTCACATGGACAAAGCTAATAGGAAGTTGAAACTAGAAGAAATATTTTGAGACTATTTTGCAATGATTTGGCATGCATGGCAATAATCCGGTAAATATAAGCCTACTAAGCTAAGTTTTGAACAATGTCCTAAGTTTGTGGAGATTTTGGAAGACATGAACAATGTTCCATATGCTAATGCAGTAGGAACTCTTATGTACACGATGGTTTATACAAGACCACACATTGCCCAAGCAATGGGAGTTATAAGTAGGTTCACGGCTAAGCTAGGTAAGGAACATCGGACACAAGTAAGAGAGTGTTCAAATACTTGAGAAGAATTTTGGATTACTATTTGTTTTATCATGATAATAGCAATGTGAATAAAGTGTTGAACATACAAAGATTTATCGATTCTAATTGGGCTAGGGATCTAGCTAACCAAAAGTCAACAATTGATTATGTTTATAATCTATCTAGAAGAGCAGTTAGTGTGATGAGTAAGCAATGGCAAACAATTGTACTATCTAGAATATATGTTGACAACATTGTGCAATTTGTCTAGCTAAGAATCATGTGTATCATATTTGGACTAAACATGTGGATGTACAATATCATTTTGTTAGACAATAGTTAAGGCATGCAAAGTTCAAATGGAGAAAATGGACACTCAAGTAAATACTAGTGATTTTTTAACCAAGCTAATGAGTACTGCTAAGTTTTTTTGGTGTGGGGATGCAATGGATTTATCCCATTTCCATGCATAAGTATATTGCACTCTCTCCTGTAGTAAATATCAAGTGGGATAATGTTGGAACTAGGGTGTGCTATTCACCTACGGAGAGTTCCTAAACAAAATTTATCCATAGACTGGAAAAATAGTAATTTGTCTATGCATTAGGTTGTAATGAGCTCCAAATGTTGCAATGTGGTATGAGGATTTGTCTTAGTCTACTATTGCTATGTTCACAACAACAAGTCAATTGGAAAACTCGTAACCACATAACTGTAGGAAAACTCAATTGTAAATGTGTATAACAATGTAGGTGAAATAATGACATTGTTGGAATACATATAGTGCCAACCAATAGCATGGTGATGTTCTTGGAGATGCCTAGAGGTACCAAAAGTAGTTATATTTCATTGAGATTTTCTCTCTATTAATGTGATCCATGGGTAATGTTTGGTTATAGTGCAAGAAGACAACTACATGGTTAAGGTAGAGCAAGTCAACAACCTTTGACTAAGTGTGAGCGGAAACAATTCATTATGTACAATGGTTACTCATATAAAGAAGTCATGTTACATGTAACATATGGCACGTTGGTGCCATGATATAGTTATGAGATGGTTGTGTGACTATTGGTATTCTTCATGGCAATTAGATAGTTAGACAACTAGAATTCCTTTTTGAGTGTTCTACAACTATAACTCTCTGTGAATATGGATGTACTAAGTTGGGTTGAACTTGGCAAATGTGGTGAAGGTTGATATAAGCTGAATATAATTGCAAAAGAAGAGTATGCTATAAGTCAATAGATTGAGACTGTAAAGAGACTTGTTGTACTGAATCTTTAGATTTTGAATAATATAATTGTGACGATCCCTTGGAGATAGGTATTTTTCCTATGAGGGTTTCCACGTAAATCTAGCCTCTTGTGTTCCTTGTGGTTTGCATATTGTTTCATGCGCTTCCTTTTGATGTTGATAAATAGAGTGTAAGATTGCTATAATTGCTTTTTATCATATCATTGTAAGTGGTTCCTCTATCCTAGTCTATCAATCAACTGTAATAGGGATCCAAATCCCAACATGCATAACCCAAATAGAAGTACCAATCATTCATACAGCCCTTGTTTCATCTTAAAATATGTTTTCCATTCATCTTCATCTTTTTCTAGTCCAATGATATTTGCACTTCAAATCTAACTTGGTGAAGTATTTAGCATGCTGCAATTGAACCAAGAGATCATCAATCTGTAACAGTGGATATCCATTCTTGATGTATCTTGTTCAAGCCATGTAATCCATACATATCCGCCAAATGACATCTATCTCAAGAATCACCACTATCAAAGAACTACGAGGCAAGATGTTGAGTCAAATTAATCCTTGGTCAATAAATGCCTTCAACTATGCCTCAACTACATTGGCTTCCACTATGCTTTGCCAATAAAATCCTATATTTGGGAGGGGGCAATAGGGTAATAATTGCATCTCATGCTCTATTGCTCTAATTGGTGGCAACCCCTTAGGCTCTTGAAAGAGCTGGCTAAATTACTGTACTAGTTGATCCATAGACTTCGATACCTTATATGTTTGCAGCCCATGGACTGATTTTCTTTCACCCACCTATTCTTCATGTTTCCAACAGAATATAAGCAATGCAAGTTTACCATTGGCATTAATCAATTGCCTAGCTTGTGAAGCACTTACCATTCCCATCCTATACTTGTTCTCTCTCCTCTAGAAAACAGCATCCGAAATATAGAGGTAGGGTACCAAATACTACTCCACAAACATCCAATGGCATAACATCCATGATTACCTCATCTATGAACTCGGGGTTAAGTTCAAATATGATATTACATTGTCTACTGACTGAAATTTCCACTTCTTGTTTAAGAAAACCCAATGAATATGGATTTGGGTACTTCTTCATTTTCAAGCCAAGTTTGATCATAAGTTTTTGGGAAATTAAATTTGTCTATGAGCATGTACCAAATAAAGCATCTATTTTTCTCCCCCCTGAACTCAATCTTAATGTGAAGATTTTTTACCTACAAATGCCTCTTTTTCTCATTGTGCACACGACAACCTATCATTTACCTCAAAGTTGTACTCAATTCCTTGCCCTTCCCTCTATATGAAGAGTTCTTCTTCTCATTTTTGAAAGGATTCATCTTGGGATGTAGTTTCCAACATTTCTAATCAATATGTCAATATTTGTCACAATGACTACAATGTCATTTTTCGTTGCCCTTTGCTTTGATTGTAATTGTCATGTTCACCTTCCACTTTCATTTTCCCTTTTTTTTATCATCACCTTGGTGCTATGTTTTGTATTGTTGCTTTTGATGAAATGATGCACTATTCTTCTTATAAATCTCTTAAAAGTGTGCTTGAGCACATGCCTCATCAATATCCTTTGGTTTTCCCATCAAAACAGGCCTCTTCAAGTACCCAAACAGCCCACCAATGTATTTCATCAGCACTTCATGGTCCGTAACTTCTTTTTCAAATTGAACCATCTTCCAAAATTCATTTGTACACTTTGTCCTTGCTTTTCCAATAAAAGCATCAATGGAAGCCCTACCTCTTCATAACATATAGGGTAAAATTGTTTGTTGAGCAGCTCCTTGAAGTCTTCCCATTTGAAATTGGTGGTAATCTATGTAAATGCAAGGAAAGTGCATAGCTTTCATACCATGTAAGAGAATGACCAGATAGTTTTAGCTTTACACATGAGATTTGCTAGTGTTCATTCAACCTATGCAAACTGAAAAATAGACCTCCATTTAAGTTATCCATTACTAGCTTCTCTACATTAACCTCTCCACCAAATGGTAGAATGTCCAATTTTGCTACAGCCTTGAAAAGGGAACTATTTTCATTGGAAGATGGCTTTTCTTTATCTTGTTCAGCACCTAACTTCTCCACTAACAAAGAAATCTCGGCCATTGTGTCTTACAAGTAGATGAATGTCACTAGGACTAGAATGAGCTCATGGAGTATGTCCAACTAAGCTCAGCACCTACACTGTGCTTGCAACTCCATGAAAATTCAATTTTATTAAATTTGGTCAGAGATTAGGCAATGCACAAGAATGAACGATTTATTCAACTAAAGAGAGGTTTGGTGTACATCCTATTTTCCAGGATACAAACCTTATCATTCTTGCACCCATCCCTTATCCTATTCCATCTAACTCTATTCTATGGATTTTTTTTAATCTTTCAATAACCCAATAACAACCTACTAACCAAGCTAATTATGATAGGTTAATATTCAATGAAACCATATATTGTATAAATTATGTCTAATAACTAAATTCCTAACATCCACTCCCTTCTTACACCATAGTCTTAAGACTGGGTGAATAGTTTTCACATGTGGATTGAGACATACACACAATTCCAAATACAATCATTAGTCAAAATGGTCACTCTACACCTCCTCAGTAAGATATTGCCTTCCTGAACTCTTAACCAAAGACAAGAACACACTCAAGTATCCTCCTTAGAAGTTACAAACAAGGACACACAAACTATATGCAACAAGCAATAGTGGGAATGGCCACTATGGTTTTCCAATGAGTATGGCCTCACTAGACACACAAACAAGGACACACTCAATTGGTCATCCTTCAAAGTTGTATAAAGGGACGCACACAACTATTCACAACACCTTGGGAATGGAATCACTAGACACACAAATAAGGACATGCTCAATTGTTCATCTTTCAAAGTTGTGAAAAGGGACATGCACAACTATCCACAACACCTTGTTACTAGGGTCAACACAACTAGCCATAAATGATCAATCAAATTGGGCCTTACATGTCTTTAATCTATTTCATAAATAAGGACAAACTCAACTATTCAAAACAAGTGTGGCATGAGCCTTCACTTGACATATGTATTGGTCTTTAGTCAATCTAGGCCTTATTGAAAACCTCCTTTCTTGTGTAGGAAAATAGCAATGTTCATCATTGCTATCTCCAACTTTACAATTTTGTCACTTTGCTTTGCACTAAAACAATGAGCCAATCTTTGAGCTATTAGCAAACTCATAACTAGAAATAATTCTCCAACCTCCTATGGTCCTACAACTTGTTGCAAAACTTGGCTCACTCAGCCATATTGACTTTGATAGCGTTGTGGACCATCAACTATTGCATGAAGCTCTTCAACGGTTCTAGGCTTCTAGCAACATTTTTCCCAATACTTGCCACCTCTATGGGAATTGGATTCCCCCCTCAAATAAAATACCTTGTAAGGGTGTCAACTACTACCAAAACTGCATCCATATACCCAATAAAATCAGCTTAATGATTCTCAAGGACAACTCTTAGAGCAATTTTTTCAAAAAAAACAATCCTATCTTAAAAGATATAATGGCTGAAGTAAAATCATTTTGCCACAAGATATAATATATAGTTTTACATAAAGTGGCAATTTTTTATCAAAGGGTGGAATTATAAAGGTGAGTCTCAATATTTTACCTAAGTGGGCCATTCAAATCAATAATTTTAGCCAATTTTCATTTTGTAAAGTACCACAAGCAAACTCTTATAATTTGAAGATAATGTAAACTAATGATTTGTCAGGTTTCCTATATAGATTCTAATTATTTATTTTTAATTTTAAAAGATAATTTATCTCATTTTTTAAATACTTGTTAATAAATTGTTTCTTACAATTTATAGTATTTTTAATGAGTAATATTTCCCCATAACAATTAACTTGAGTTAAAAATAAGATATTTCATAATTTCTTAAATACAGGGCATTTTTTTGTATATTTTATTTATTATTTATTTTTAATTGAGATTGATTATAATTTAGACACATATTTCCCATAATATATAACATTTTTCATATATACCCAATTTTTTTAAAACTTGTCACAATACAGAGAATGGTCATATTTTTCTGATTATTTTTCATTGCTTGTTAGTTTTCCAAGTCTGAAGAGCAAAAGTCTTTGTGTTTAGTAAAAAACCTATCTTGATTAAAAAATAGAAAATAAAGATAATCATTTAAAAAGTATATTGAAGACTTTACTTTTCTAAAACTTACTCAAATGGTCATGTTCTTGCAAAATCTCACATCGTGATAACTTCATTTTATTGTAAAACACATGGCCCAAATCAACAATTTTTGTCTAACAATAGGTGAAATGTGGAATGAGTGCCACATAAGTGCCACTTGAGCACCTTCATTCAAAGGTAGCCTTCAATCGAAGGTCCTTCGTTAGAAGGTCACCTTCAAAAAAGGGCCATAAAAAATGTTTTAACATTTTAAAAAAGAGACCTTAAAGGTCATATGTTCAATTGAAGGTCAATAACACATGGCATGTTCAAGACCTTCATTTGAAGGTGCTCCAACTTTTCACCCTTGCAAAACGCATTTTTTTAAAATAGCTCACAAGTGAGACAGGGTTCTATGCTTCACCCCAAAAAGATGTCTCCTAAATGAAAAGATATAGAATCAATACTACTTTTCCAGGCCACTATGTAGGTCAAATACAATTTGCCAATAAAGTGCCTCTTTGTGATCACAGAGCTCCTTTAATCCTTTTCTTTTATATGGCACTTCTGGAAATGGACACCTTTCCTTCATTAAAAACCTCCTCCCAACACAACGGCACTCCCTTTTCTCATGTTCCAAATCAAAACACCTTACTAAAATTACACAGAAAATCGCATAATAAAAAAGAGAAGTAGAACTAACTAATAGCAAAAAGTACAGTTACAATCACATTTTGATTTAATCAATGGAGCTATCCTCAATTAGGTAAGTGAAACACTATGGAGTTGCAACTTGTCAATCAAAGCTTTATTTTCCCTTTCATATTTCTCTTCAAACTCTCCAAAATTTTCTCCTCTAACCCACTCTGATACCAAACGTTGACTTTGGTCAAAGAATAGATAATGCAATACACAGGAATGAAACACTCTAATTATGATTTATTCAACTAGAAAGAGCTTTCTAGACAATTATAAGGCTTGTTGTCCATCCTGTTTTTAAGGATATAAACCTTATCATTCTTCCGTTCATCTCTTATACTATTCTGTCTAGCTCTACCATATGGGTGTTGTGATAGGTTTAATACTATGTTCCACAGTGTTTCAGGGACGGCAAGGCACAGTGGGACACATTTTGGGGACAGCAATCAAAGAGGCCTTTTTTGGGACAACAGGAGATGACAATGTATTTGTGTGTGTGTGTGTGTGTGTGTGTATAAAAGAGGCCTTGTTTTTGGAACAACAGAAGATGACAGTGTATATACATATACATATACACATACACATACATACATAAGATATACACATAAATATATACATACATATTTGTATGTGTATATGTATATGTATGTCTACATATACACATATATCTGTATGTGTGTGTATACATACATATCTACATATCTGTTTGTATATATACACATATTGTGTACATAGTTTAAATATGTATGTATTGATATGTACATATGTATACACATATATAAATGTTTATCAAATTTTACATTTTATTAAGATCTAAAAGATTTAAATATCAAGTTACAAAAGTACATTACTACATAGTATGTTTATGGCAAATAGTTAAGGAGAAAAACGGGCATGTACTTAGAAACTACAATGGCCACAAATTTTAGCAGAAGATATACGAATGTTGAAAAGATACGTCCAAACTGTTACTCCGTAGAACTAAACAACTGCAAAATACTACCTAACAATCCAAATTGTTCTCTTGATGAACATACGATCACCATGTTTCCAAGTTTAGAACACAATGAAAATATGAGAGTATAAACATATGATCCCATGTGGTTTCCAAGTTTTGTTTGTCCAAAGAGGCTTTGAAAACTTCTCCTTTAAGTCAATTGCATTTGGGGCTGGGGACCAGTATGTAAAGGACAAGGTAATTGAAATTTACACAACATGATCACAAAAATGATTGAACTGCTAGATGAAGTGTTGAATATCACAAAGAAAATGGAACATGATGATGAAAAAAGGATCACGGGAGCACTACATAGTAGCAAAGAAAAAGGAGAAAAGAGGATTGATGACATTGTCTACGCAAAGGTAAGGATTGCAGTGAAGTTTTCTCCAACAACGATTTTGCATAAAGGGCACAGCATCACATTGGAAATCGTGGACTATACATCATACACAAAATTGCAAAGGGAGGAATGTTTAACTTCCCAAGGATTTTAGCAATTAAGATGAATTTAGCTATAGATGAAGCTCATGATACAGAGGCAGTAGAATTTAAGTTTGGATCCTTACTCATTTGCAATGATCATAAAGGTCAAGACACCAATGCATAAAGGAAGGCATAAGCATGTATAACAAACAATAAGATACAATGTGTTGCAAATCTAACAACACAACCAATGAAAATGTCAAATTGGGAGCAGACCTAAGGAGCTCTACTCAATGAAATCTAGGAGACTACAAGATTAATCTGCAGATTTTCCCATATTGTTTTTCTATAGAGGAAGGCATTGCATCATATGGTGATAAATTAGAAGGGGTCCCCACTAACTCAATCAAACTTTCATATATTGCAAATAAGGGAAAGGTTTTGTACCACTTACACCAAGTAGATCTGGATTTTTTTTATGAAGCCATGGGATTATGATACATTGACAGCAAATCTAAGATACTTTAAGACCCCATGGAACAATCTAAAGAAGCTAGAGAAGAGATTGGCAAAGAAGATGTCGGAGCAGGTAGCAATTGAAGCCACGGCTTTGTGAAGAAAACTAAGTTACCGGTCCTGGTACAGGTTTTGGTTCAGGTTCGCCGATTCGATTTGCGGGTTCGATCAAAAAAAAAATTGGAGTTGGGTTCATTTTGGGTTCGTCAATACAAAAACATATAAAAATTACATATATGAGGCTTTTTTAATAAATAATAAAAAATATATATAATATCCCTTTATATAAATATAAATAATAAATAATAAATATATTAATATGATTGTATATATTATATATATGAAATATAAAAATAATATATAAATATAATATGTTTAATATTGATATTCATATTTGTATTAATATATTTAAAAAACAATTAACATTAATTATTAATAACTTAAATATAATATATATTAATAATATAATTAATATCCCCCATACCATATTAAATAATATTAAATATTACACATCATATTAAACTAAAAATATTAAAATTAAATATAATTGTATTAAATATAAAATATTAAAATTAAATATAATTGTATTAAATATAAAATATTAAAATTTAAATATACTATTATATTATATTAAACTTTAGGATAGGGCTAAGGGCTATCAAGCATTGGGAAGGTCCCAATCTCTAAAGTTGATGGAGAGCATTTGTGAGATTTTTCCACCGAGATCGATCTCCTTCCATTTCTCATTCAAACTTGGACACGCGACTGCCTGTGATCCACTTTAAAGTCGATATTCCTCTTAGAGAATTGCATTCTTGACAAAACAAAACCAAAAAAAACCCTAGGGTACGTTGTAACATTAAAGAAAATGCATCGTGATTCGTACTGGGTTCGTCCAGGTTCATTTGGGACGAACCCACAAGCAATTTCGCGTGCCCTAAACGACCCCTTGACCGCACCAAACCGAGTTCGGATCGGACCCGAATCTTGGACTTTTGGCTGACAAATCGGTGACATAGGAAGAAAAGGATGTCAACAAAGTGAGAAAAGAAAAACCAAAATCTACATTAAAATCGTTGGTGCTGCTAGGGCATCAAGGACGCCAAAAAAGGAAGAATGTCAAGGACTCTAAGAACAATGCAGATTGAAAGAGAGCCAACAAACAGCCAAAAGGTGGTTGGAATGAAAAGAAAGAGATTGCCAAGCAAAACACTGCCACTTTCAAGGGTCTTAATCACAAAGAAATAAAGTCTCATATTGCTCAAAGACTTACAGAGTTTCTCTCTAAGTTTTGGAAGTGATATGGAGATTTTCACATCAAAACAAAGTTGGGAAAATTGCATATCATTACAAAGTTTGAAGGATACCTCGGCCTTGATTAGAAACCAAATGTAGGGGAGGCTTTCATTGATACTATGTCAAGACTATTATGTTAGTTTTATGATCAGATATGAATAAGCAGAATTTTAATTCAAATTCAATCAAATAGACACAGCAAATACCCTGGGAAAACCCTCCACTTGAGGGAGAAAAACCCAACAACAATATATCACTTATATATTGAATATCAAACAACAATGATCTTTACAATGAGGCCGATTACAAGGCCAAGAATGAGCACCAAAGCTTGATGCAATCTCAGATTATTATATTGCACTTTCTTGATAACAGATTCAGCCTCCTTGAAACCTTCAATCTGCACTTGCAGCAATTCGCACTTCTCTATGAACTCACACTATGAATGAAGGAATGAATGTAATAATCGAATGAACAAAGATCGACTTGAATATATACAAGAGAGAGAGATCGCGTCCCTTCAAGAACATCAAGTCGGCCTTCAATAAAAACGTTGTGACTCTATGAAAGGTGGTGGATGAGAGAAGCTGGCCTCAAGAGAGATTAATTAAATATTAAATAACATTCAAGGTGAAGCGCCTCTTCACCAATAGTCATTATAATAAATTAAATAGCCGATAGACTATCCATTTAATTTATTCTTTAATTCAAAAAATCGGGGCTGGAAGTAGAAGCCTAACGCTCCTATCATCAACACTCCCTCTCAGCTAAGGAGGAATACTTCCAACTATCCAATGTTATCCACAATGGCTACACCCATATGTGGAAGGAGCACATCACGGATTCACTCAACGTGATATCAACCATCACATTCACGGCTACTCCCATGTATGGTAAGGCATATGTGCACAAGTGCCCATCACGGAATCACTCAACGTGATGTCGTCATCTCATCATGACGTCCACCATGGCTACTCCCAGAGGGTGAATAAACACAAGTACAAGAAAATCATCACGGACTCTCTCAACGTGATGTTGTCATGGAGTCACTCAACATGACATCCACCATGGCTACTCCTAGAGGGTGGAAACAAGGGCTTACACCTCAAATTTCTCTCATAGAGAAAAATGCATTAAAGCAAATCACAGAAGATCATTGAAGCTCAGTCTCCCTTTCAGCTAGGGCTTCATTCTCCACAATTCCAAGCTTGTCTCGAAAGTACACAAACTTTACTCTGGAGAGAGGCTTGGTGAGAATGTCGGTTGTCTGCTCATCAGTGCTAATATACTTCAACTGGATAGCTTTCCTCAATACCATATCTCTGATATAGTGGTATTTGATCTCAACATGTTTAGTTTTGTCATGAAACACAGGATTGACAGAAAGCTTCACATAGCTTTGATTATCACAATGAATGACAATCGGCTCCAATGATTGTCCAAACAATCCTACAAGGAGCTTCCGAAGCCACACTGCTTCTCGAGCTACCACACAAGCTGCAATATACTTGGCCTCTGCGGTGCTTAGTGCCACTGAAGACTGCTTCTTGCTACACCAGGAGATCATCGCAAACCCCAAATTGAAACAACATCCAGAGGTGCTCTTCCGATCAGCAACACACCCTACCCAATCAGAATCAGAATATCCATGCAGCTTCATGTCCACACTAGAAGAATATCTCAAGCCATACCCAACTATGCCACGCAAGTATCTCAAGATATGCTTCGCTACAACTAGATGTATTTGCCTTGGTTCACACATGAACTGACTAAGTGCACTCACTGCATAGCAAATATTTGGTTTAGTATTGACTAGATACATCAACGATCCAATCAACTGCCTGTACATAGTAGGATCCACCAGATCTGAACTAGCTGCAGCCTCTTTTAACTTCTGCAAATTGGTCTCCATCGACGTAGACATGGATTTGCAATCCATCATACCAAATCTCTTCAAGATGTCGATTGTATACTTCCCTTGACTCAGAATTATCTCATTAGGCCTCTGCCATACTTCTAAACCAAGGAAGCAATGCATGTACTTAAGATCCTTCATTTCAAATTCAGAAGCTAACTCCTTGCATTTGATAATTAGGTGTTCTTCTCCAGTAAGAAATAGATCATCAACATAGAGAACCAAGATCAAAGCCTCACCATTAATTACCTTGAAGTACAGATTTGAATCAGCATCATTCTTGGAGAAGCCCAAGCTCAACAGGTATCGATCAATCCTCTCATACCAAGCACGAGGAGCCTACTTAAGGCCATACAAAGCCTTCTTCAATCTGCAAACATTAGACTCCTTCCCATGAACCTCAAAGCCATCAGGTTCCTCAATGTATACCTCTTCTTCAATTACACTATTTAGAAATGTTGTCTTCACATCCATCGGATGTAATTTCCATCCTTTAGCTGCTGCAATAGCAATGGTAGTCCTAATGGATGTATAACGAGCAACTGGAGCAAATGTTTCCTCATAGTCTATTCCCTCTTTCTGAGAGAATCCTCTAGCCACAAACCTAGCCTTGTACTTCTCAATGCTTCCATCAGCCGCATGCTTGATCTTGAAAAGCCACTTAGAAGATACAACAGATTTCCCTTCCGGTCTAGGTACAATGTCCCAAACATCGTTCTTGAGGATAGATTGATACTCTTCAGCCATAGCATCTCTCCATACTGGAAGGCTCAGAATCAATAATCTGACTCATCAATGCAACATAGCTTGGAAAATTTTGTGGTCTTTTACTTTCTCTAAATGTTCCTCTAGGGGATGCAAACTTTTTTGCCTCCTGCATTGTTTGCCTAGCCCATAGAGGTCTCTTTCAACCAATCACAATGTCTCTCAGCCCATCAGTAGGTTCCAAAGGCTCAACTGGATCATCATTTTTTTTAGGTTCAGTAGCCTCCCTCTAAATCTCAAGAGTATGGTCAACTTCCATGTCCCGAGGAGACTCTTGGTCTTCATTATCTATCTCCATGTGAGTGCCCTTAGATATCTTGAATGCAACATCCTCTTCAAATGTAACACCCCTGCTGATCTCTATCAGTTTCTGACCTGGAATGTAAACCCTGTAGGCTTTTGAAGACTCACTGTAGCCCACAAATATTCCTTTCTTGCTAGATGGTTCCAATTTTGTCCTTTTATCTTTAGGCACATGAACATACACAAGACAACCAAAGATTCTCAAATGACTTACTTTCGGCTTCACACCTGTGAAAGCTTCTTCAGGAGTCATGTTCTCCAAAATGCGGTGAGGGCTCCTATTCTAAACATACACTGCTGTCCTAGATGCTTCAACCCAAAGAAAGGTTTGCAAATCTTGATCATGGATCATGGCTTTAGCTGCTTCTACAATGGATCTGTTCTTCCTTTCTGCTACACCATATTGTTGAGGATTCTAAGGGACACAAAACTCCCTCTTAATCCCTGCTTCCAAAGATTACGAAAGCTTCCAAAGATGTATTCTCCTTCGTTGTCAGATCTCAGAACTTTGATCCTCTTCCCAGAAAAGTTCTCTACCTAAGCTTTAAATTCCTTGAATCTCTCAAGTACTTCCTCAGATTCTTTAGTCTTTAAGAAATAAATCCAAGTCTTTCTAGAGTAGTCATCAATGAAAATTATATAATACAAGAAACCACTCAAAGAAGCAACAAACATTGGACCACACAAATCAGAATGAACAAGATCTAAAATGCATTTAGATCTACTTTCACTACTATCAAAAGGTCCTTTAGTATTCTTACCCAAAGCGCAACCTCGACAAGTACCTTCATGCTCCTAACTGAGTTTAGGAATGCCAGTGACCATCTTCTCCATGGTTGGAAGTGATCTAAAGTGAAGGTGAGCAAGTCTTCTATGCCAAAGCTCACACGAACTTGATGAATCATGCAACAAAGCCTGTAGTGGACGAGTGGAAAGTCTGTAGAGACTCTCTTATCGAACACCAATCACTCGGGCAGTCTTGATGCTTGAGTTCTTTGGCCATGCAAGAACTTTAACTTCAGAGAATGCAACTTGATATCCCTTGTCCTCCAAGGCTAAGATAGAGACAAGGTTCCACTTGATGCCTGGTACAAATAGCACATCACTCAACTATAAAGAGATGCCTAAATCTAAGTGAAGAGATGAGGTTCCAACACCTTTCACAGAATAGTATGCATCATCTCCAATTATGACTTGAACACTTGAATCTTTTTCTACCAAATCAGATAGATGTTCTCTAAATCCAGTGATGTGGCAAGAGGCACCACTATCAATTAACCAAGTGTTGCTTTCCGTTGGAACATTGCTTGATAAGGCATAATAGAATAGAAATCCACTTGAATCCTTCTGAGGAGAGTTCTCACCCACATCCACAATTGAAGCCTGCTGCTTAGGTCTAGTTGGACAATCTTTTGCATAGTGACCAAACTTGTCACATCTGAAGCATTGTATGTGGGAGAGGTCCTTCTTCTTCTTAGATACAAGGGCACCATCTAATCTTTTATCCCTATTCCTTTTGAAGTTTCCTTTCTTTCCTTCTCTTGCTTTCTTCTTCGAAGATTGAGCGGCAAGTACATGAATGTCTTCATTCGTAGAACTTTGCCCATTGCCTCTTGCTGCTAATCTTGATTCTTCTTGGATGCAATCTGCCCTCAAGCAATCAAACTTAAGTAGTTTTGATCTCCCACTGATTCCTTGGATAAATGGTTCCCAAGATTGAGGAAGACCATTAAGCGCCAACATAACCAAATCCTTATCATCAACCATATGCCCAATGGTAAAAAGTTGATCTCTCAATTCGGTGATCTTCATGAAGAAGGAGATGACAGAATCTCCTTTCGCCATCTTGACATGATGAAGTTGTTGCCTCAATGCAAGAGCTCTACTTGTATTATTGATCTCATACATTTCCTCCAAGGTCTTGAACATTTCTTTTGTTGTCTTTAACTTGGAGATGACGGGCACAAGGTGGTCCTTCACAGAGTCTACCAAAATCTTCTTCGCCTTAGTGCAGTTCTTCTTCCATTGAGAATTCTCATTCTCATCGGAAGGTTCGGGAATTTCGCTCTCCACGAACTCAGCAATCTCATTTTCTTCCAATGCAAGCATTACCCTACACTTCCAAGAGGTGAAATTGGAAGCACCTTCAAGTCTATCTTCAATCTTGAGCCCGTTTACCATTTTGAAGATAAGATAGACCCAAGAAGATGAGAACAAGAATGGAAGATAATGCTACTTATAGAAATCTGATCACGATCTTTCGTAAACCCGCTCTGATACCATGTTAGTTTTACGATCAGATATGAATAAGCAGAATTTTAATTCAAATTCAATCAAATAGACACAGCAAATACCCTGGGAAAACCCTCCACTTGAGGGCGAAAAACCCAACAACAATATATCACTTATATATTGAATATCAAACAACAATGATCTTTACAATGAGGCCGATTACAAGGCCAAGAATGAGCACCAAAGCTTGATGCAATCTCAGATTATTATATTGCACTTTCTTGATAACAGATTCAGCCTCCTTGAAACCTTCAATCTGCACTTGCAGCAATTCGCACTTCTCTATGAACTCGCACTATGAATGAAGGAATGAATGTAATAATCGAATGAACAAAGATCAACTTGAATATATACAAGAGGGAGAGACTGCATCCCTTCAAGAACATCAAGGCGGCCTTCAATAAAAACGTTGTGACTCTATGAAAGGTGGCAGATGAGAGAAGTCGGCCTCAAGAGAGATTAATTAAATATTAAATAACATTCAAGGTGAAGCACCTCTTCACCAATAGTCATCATAATAAATTAAATAGCCGATAGGCTATCCATTTAATTTATTCTTTAATTCAAAAAATCGGGGCTAGAAGTAGAAGCCCGATGCTACTATCATCAACATATTACAATCACAAATAAACGATATCACAGCAACAATAGAAACACCTACATTGACCTAGACATAAGGTGAAGAAATGAATGTGCAGGATGAATTTGTAAGAATTAAAGCCACTAAAATGTCAAGTACACAAGTAACTCAGCTAACGACAGATGAAACAAGAAAAAATGTAAGAAGGATATTCACAAGGAACAAGTCACCAATGGAGCTTTGGAAAGGGAAATTAGAATTGTATAAAGCATTTAAGAGGAAGGATGCAAAAAGCGAAGTGTAAAGGAAAAATTTAAGGTCAATTAGAAGCTTTAAAGTTCCATACAAATCAAAAGGTGTTAACCACTAGATTGATTTTGGATCAATGACCACAATTAGATTTTTGGTAGCAAACAAGATGAATCAACAATCCAACCTAAAAAAATTAATTCTCGGCCTAGGCTCCATCCTTTGGAAAAATATAATTCTTATGAAGCTTTTCCATATGATAAAAAAAATGTGGCTTTCATCTTCAATTTGCTTTTTTCGCAACCTATCCAGTATTCTCAAAACATGCTCTAGCTAATATCCTCAATTGCTGCAATCTTGAAGAACATCTCAAATTATCATTAAACAATGTTAGATACAAAAATCTTTATGCAGAATCCAAGAACAAGCTATGCCTTTGACTAACCACACTTTTCAACTTGCTCAAGGTTTTGAACAGTGGTCCACAAGGAGGCGTCCCTCCCAAAAAACCCCACATTTCCAAGACGGGGACATCTTTAGGATGCGGGGACTTCGGGGAAACGTCCCCTCACCACCCCACCACCACCTTTGTTGCCTCAAAGATGCCGCTGAAACATCAAAGACGCCACCAAAATGTGAAGGACGTCGCCAAGACGTCAAGACATTCCTAAGATGTCTGAGGGACTCCCAAGAGTCTCCCAATTGTCTCAGGGACGTCCAAGCATTTCTCACAATCGAGCAAGCAAAAAAAAAAATTAAAAAACTCAATTCTTTTTATTCTTGTGCCCAAGGTCAAAACCTAATGGCCTATGGGCCCCACTTAAACCCCACAAGACCTATAAAACACCCTCAAATCCTCATTTCAACTCACAAAAACAAAACAACAAGAAGCTAATAGTGTGAGAGTGAGAGTGAGAGCTGTAAGTTCAAAGTGAAAGAGTGAGAGTGAAGTGCAAGAGGGTTGAGGAAGAGCAAGAAGAGAAGTGATGCCAAGTTGCAAGCATTTTTCAAGCAAGAGGTAGGATTCTGTGACTGATTTTTTTAATTAGTTTCATGATTTATGTTGATAAAATCTCAAATTTCAATCCATAGACATGGCTGTATATTGTCATTATGTTGATGAAATGATGTATCCATAGACATGTCATATTTGCAAAAAGAAATTAAATTTTAATTATACAACAGCAAGCTGTCATATTTTTTAATTTTTTCAAGTTTTACAATTTTACTTTTCTAAGTTTTATTATTTCATATGCTCAAATTTTTTATTTTGCCAAACTAGGACTATAATTTTTGTGTATCCTTTGCTTCTATGCTACGTCCGACCTTAAAGTAAGAAAATCTTTGTATCTTAATCCCTTGCATTATGCATAGTTTGAATATTAATTTTAAAACTTATAAAATTTATTTTATTTTATTGCAGTGTCACTATGAGTTCTCATGGCATCAATGAGGATGAGGTTGAGGTTCAACTTCAAAGTGAAAATGAATTCAGTTGTGCACCTAAGGCTGATGAAAATGTAGAAGCAAAGAGGGGCGACCATGAAACCTAAACCACTAGTTTCATTGTGAGTGCAGCTGCAAATATTAATTGCTCCTCTACAATACTAGCAGATTTTTCTATCTAAGGGTCCCTTTGATCCTAAGTCTCCTTTGAAACAATTTGCAACAAAATTACAAAGCAGGCCTGGGGCATCTAGGGGCACCAAGTTGTGGAAGTGCCACTTTTGTAACCTTGAATTTCAAGGGAGCATTACTAGAGTTAATGCCCACCTCCTTCATATTCGAGAAAAAGGTGTAGATGTATGTGAGGAGTTGGAGAAAAACCTAAAATTTGGGGCTGAGATATGTAGGCTATGGGGTGGTAGACAATGCAATTGCACCTACATCTTCTTCTTTGTCTCTGAGATCTAGGTGTCATCAAAGCCAGCCACAAGGTTCTACTTCAAGTTTACAAACTTAGAGACAAGCTACATGTATGCCAGTTTCTTCTACTTCAAGTGCCCAGACAGCAGAGGCTAGGGAGAAATGCAAGTTGACAAGTGATGCTCCTAACCCACTAGCAAAATTATTCAATGTGCAAGTAAAGGATGAGGCAAATGATGCCATTGGAAATTCTTCTTTGCCAATGACATTCCATTCCATGTCGCTTGCTCTCCTTATTATAAGGAACAATGGTGAAGGTAGCAAGGGCAAGACCATCATATGTGCCACTATTGATGTTATTGCAGCTTCAGGCTTCATACTTCCTTATTTATTTGTGATTATTTAATGGCAACATATCTCTAAGATGGCCGACCTCCTTTGTAATTATTATTTATTATTTGTAATTATTTTTATGGTGGCCGACCTTGTCCTTGAAAAGGTGCGACCCCTCTAAGCAACATGTATATATAGAAGGTCACTTTCTCTCATTTGTGCATCAAGCAAAGTTCAATCTCCTTCTCCATTAAGTGTGAGTTCTTCAAGAAGAGTAGTGTGAATTCATATAGGAGAAGATTGTGAGTCTATTCAAGTGCAGATTGAAGGGCAGACTATTAGTGTGTGCTACAGCCATTGCCGGTGCTGTTTATTGGCCTTGTGTGTGGCCTCATTGTAAAGATACTTGTTGCCATTGCTCATATATATAAGATTTACATTTGTTGCTGGGTTTTTCTCCCTCAAGAGGAGGGTTTTCCCAGGGTATCTGCTATGTTATTGTATCTGATTTTGAATTAATTTCCTGTGCATTAAATCTGATCATAAAAACTAACATGGTATCAAAGAAGGTTTGAAGAAGATCGTGATCAGATTTCTTATTACAGCGATACTCTTTTCTCTTTCTCATTATTGTCTATCTCTATCTCTTTGTCAAGATGGTGAACGGTCTTAAGATTGAGGACAGACTCGAGGGAGCATCAAATTTCACTTCATGGAGATTCAGAATTATGCTCACCTTGGAGGAAAACGAATTGGTTGAGTTTGTGGAGAGCAAAGTTCCCGAACCTATGGATGAGGAAGAGAAAGTTCAATGGAGGAAGAAAGATATCAAGGCGAAGAAGATGTTAGTTGATTCCGTGAAGGATCATATTGTTCCCATCATCTCTAAGATGAACACGGCAAGGGAGATGTTTAAGTCCTTGGAGGAGATGTATGAGATCAACAACACAAGCCGTGAACTTGCATTGAAGCAACAACTTCATCATGTGAAGATGGCGGAAGGAGAATCTGTCATCGCTTACTTCATGAAGTTTTCCGAATTGAGAGATCAGCTCTCTTCTATTGGTCATTTTGTTGATGTCAAGGATTTGACCATGCTTGCCCTTAATGGTCTTCCTTCATCTTGGGAGTCTTACATTCAAAGAATCAGTGCAATATCGAAACTTCCCAAGTTTGATCGTTTGAGGGCAGATTGTATTTCAAGAAGAGTCTAGGTTGGCTGCGAGAGGTATTGGTCGAAGCTCTACAAATGAAGGCATTCATGTTCTTTCTGCTCAATCCTCGAAGAGGAAAGAGAAAGGTGGAAAGAAAGGATATTTCAAGAGGAATAGAGATAAAGGAGTTGATGGTGCTCCCCCATTCAAGAAGAAGTGGGACCTTTCCAAAGTCCAATGTTTTCGTTGTGACATGTTTGGTCACTATGCAAAGGATTGCCCCACCAGGCCTAATCAGCATGCTTCATTTGCGGATGTGGATGAGATATCTCCTCAGAAGGATTCTAGGGAATTCTATTCTAAGCCATGGGCCTGTGTTCAACCCGTGAAGGTTGTGTGCTGATCTGTACGCAAGAGCAGCGTATCTTACTATGTCCAGTATTTGCATCCATCAAAATATTTAAAGAGATAAGTATTCTTTGTTTGCTGAGTTATATCATTTAGTTGGATCTTGTAATTAGTAAAGAGAGAGTGGTTTCTCTTGAATTGTGTTCACTAGCATAAGATATTTTGAAGATTTCATTTATTGCATGCTGTTTGTGAAGATTTCTGAGTGTGACTCTGAAATAAAAAGAGAATTGTAATTTCGATGGTATCATTCTCTAATGCATGAACTGTGATAGAGCCTTGAACTCTTGGAGAGAGTTGGTTCTACATGCTAACTGCATATTTCATTCAAAAAATCTGTAGTTGTGCAGATTGTTTTTTGTTGTGCTGAGTTTGGCACTCTCGAGAGGAGTAAAAGATGGAAGAAAGAGTTATATCAAAATTAAATAAAGATAAGTGTCTTTATCCCTTCATTCTGATCTTTTGATATATTTCTCTTATAGGTTGATTCATTTATGTTTTAATATTGCTCATAAATTATTATGTATTTATGCTATAACCTGAGATAGTAAACCTTGTATGATTCTAGCCTTGATATTTCTTTGGGTAATTATAAACTGTTAGTAATCTCTCTCTAAAATGCTTTCAGGACATTTCTAGGAGCAAGAAGGTGATGAGAGATTGCTTAGTGATGAAAAGCTTGAGGCATCTTGTGAGGAAGTCATGCCGACCAAAGAAATGATCAATCGTGAAGTCACAACTTGTAGCCACGAGACTGAGTTGGTGGCTAGAGGGAGTTCACTTCTAGAAGTCTTCTTTGCAATCTCTGAAACAGGGATCAAGAGGGAGTTTTGTGACTCACTGAGAAGAAGTGAAGGTTGCAGTGTTGCAAGGCCAAGTGTTAAATCCTTGAAAGACCTCTTCAGCTGCTGAGATCAGAATTGCACAAGATAGTCATCTGGATTTGATATTGGTAGCTCCGCAAACCTATTCAGAATAGAGTAATCTACTATGAGGTCGAGGAGGTCTACACTGAACTCTCTACTATACTAGAGGTGTGCACTGAGGCAAGTGTTGCAGGCAATCTTGAACGAAGAGGTCAGAAGGTTGATGCAAGTGCTTGAAGATTCAGAGGGAGCCTACTAAACCTGAAGAAGATGGTAATCTAGTTGATCTTGGTTCTTTCTGTTGATTTATGGAAACCAATTTTTAGAAGCTTAAGGAGGCTGCAGCTAGTTCATATCTGGTGGATCCTACTATGTACAGTCAGTTGATTGGATCATTGATGTATCTATACTAAACCAAATTGCAGTAAGTGCATTTTGTCAAGTTCATGTGTGAACCAAGGCAAATACTTCTAGTTGTAGCAAAGCATATCCTGAGATACTTGTGTGGCACAGTTGGATATGGGTTGAGATATTCTGCAGGTGTGGATCTGGAGTTGCATGGCTATACTGATTCTGATTGGGCAGGGTGTGTCACTGATTGGAAGAGCACCTCTGGATGTTGTTCAATTTGGGATCTGCGATGATCTCCTGATGTAGTAGGAAGCAGTCTTCAGTGGCACTGAGTACCGCAGAGGCCGTGTATATTGCAGCATGTGTGGCAGTTTGAGAAGCAGTGTGGCTTCAGAAGCTCCTTGCAGGATTGGTTGGACAATCGTTGGAGCCGACTGTCATCCATTGTGTTAATTAAGCTATCTGGAGCCTTCTGTCAATACAGTGTTTCATGACAGAACTAAACATATTATTGAGGAAAGCATTTCAGTTGAGGTATATCAGCACTGATGAGCAGACGGCAGACATCCTCACCAAGCCTCTCTCCAAGATAAAGTTTGTGTACTTTCGAGATAAGCTTGGCATGGTGGAGAATACAGCCTTAACTGAGAAGGAGTCTCAATATCAGTGATCCTCTTTAATGAGTTCTTCTCTGTGAAAGAAGTTCGAGGTGAAATCCCTTGATTCCACCCTCTGGGAGAGCCATGGTGGATGTCATGTGTGTGACTCCATGACAGCATCACGTGAGAGAGTCTGTGATGATTCCTCTTGTACTTGTGTTTTCACCCTCTAGGAGAGCCATGGTGAAAGTCATGTTGAGGTGACAACATCACGCAAGTGATGAACACTTGTACATACCATACATGGTTGTAGCCATTATGGTTGATATCACGATGAGGTGATATCGTTTCTTTTCCACATATGGTTGTAGCCATTGTGGTTGGCATCATGATGAGGTGATGTGTCTTGTGCAGCAAGAAGTATTCCTCCCTAGCTGAGAGGGAGTGTTGATGTTATTGCAGCTTCGGGCTTCATACTTCCTTATTTATTTGTGATTATTTAATGGCAACATATCTCTAAGATGGCCGACCTCCTTTGTAATTATTATTTATTATTTGTAATTATTTTTATGGTGACCGACCTTGTCCTTGAAAAGGTGCGACCCCTCTAAGCAACATGTATATATAGAAGGTCACTTTCTCTCATTTGTGCATCAAGCAAAGTTCGATCTCCTTCTCCATTAAGTGTGAGTTCTTCAAGAAGAGTAGTGCGAATTCATATAGGAGAAGATTGTGAGTCTATTCAAGTGCAGATTGAAGGGCAGACTATTAATGTGTGCTACAGCCATTGCTGGTGCTGTTTATTGGCCTTGTGTGTGGCCTCATTGTAAAGATACTTGTTGCCATTGCTCATATATATAAGATTTATATTTGTTGCTGGGTTTTTCTCCCTCAAAAGGAGGGTTTTCCCAGGGTATCTGCTATGTTATTGTATCTGATTTTGAATTAATTTTCTGTGCATTAAATCTGATCATAAAAACTAACAGCCACCACAGGAGACAAAATTGAGGACCATAATCTTGGATAAGAATTATTGCAAGGTAAATATGTTAATGGAGAAAATGAAGGAATGTTGGGTGACAAGTGGATGCAATATAGTCATGGATGGGTTGGACGTTAGGTGCCATCCACTCATCAAAATCATGGTTACGTATTCAAAGGGCCCTTATTTTCTTAAGGCAGTTGATTGTTCAAGGCACCGCAAGGATGCCAATTTTCAATTTCAAATCCTCAAAGATGCTATAGAGGAATTTGGGCCACAAAATGTGGTCCAAGTAGTGACATATTTGGTGGAATCCTTGTTGTGTGCATGAAATGAATAATGCACTCAAGGACATGGGAAAGATTGATTGGATCAAAGCAATGGTCACTAATGCTAGAGATGTGCAAATGTTTATCTGCAACCACCAAACTTCACATGCACTCTTTGGGACCTTCTTTACGAAGGAATTCTTGAAACTTGTTGAGACTAGATATGCATCCTATTTCATTCTCTTCGAGAGAATTCTTGAGTTGCAAGAGGGAATGGAATCAATGGCCCAATTCCAAGGTAGAGTAAGGGAAGAGGGTGAATGATGTAGTGAAGAGTAATTTTTTTGAAGTGATGCAAAATATATTCTCTTCATCATTACTCCAATCTTCCAAGTGATAAGATATGGGGATGCCAATGCACCTAGTCTTGGAGAGGTGTATAAGTGCATTGATTCTATGCTAGACCAAATGGAGGTTGTTGTGCAAGAGAAGGACCCCACATTAGCATTCTATAACGAGTACATATCATTCATCAAAGATGGGTGAAGCTCAACACACCCTTGCACATGGCTGCTTATACATTGAACCCCAAGTGGTGTGTGCAAAGGCATAGTAGAGTTACACCCATACAAGATGTTGAGGTGAAGGCCAAGGTTCATGAGGGCCATCCAAAAGATGTATGATCCTATAGAGGCCAGCATCATTCGTACTGAGTGGACAAAATTTGCCACTCTTAGGGGTTTTGAGGAGGCCAAGATGGATAGGGCAATTATGGGACAGGAGGACCCACTTTTGTGGTGGACTATGCATGGACCAACTTCTTTGACTACCTCTCAAGCCATTCGTCTGCTATCTCAAGTTTCTAGTTCTTTTGTTGCTAAGAGGAATTGGTCTACTTATGACTTTATTCACTCCCTTAAGAGGAACAGGCTTACCTCTAAGAGAGAAGAGAATGGTTGTACATAGTGCCTTGCATCTCATTGACCGCAACATACTTTTTTACAAGTAGAGCCAAAGGAGCCAGCACAGATTGGTGAGGATGCTACATAGACAAGGCTAGTTGGTATTAGTATAAAGGAGCTTGACCATGTGGATTCCAACAGTTCTAGTGATGAGGAGTTTGGGGATGATTAGAATCCTCACTTCACTCCATTTTCTTATTTTGAACATTTGTAATCATCGTTGTACTCATTGTAATCATCATTAAGAAATCTTGAATATAATATAAATTTCAAATTCAACATTTTCATTGTTCAAAGTTTAGTAGTTTCTAACTTTTACTAGTTTGCCAAAATTTCATTTGTAATTCTTATACTTATACATCTTTTTATAGCTATTTTTTCAAGTCCTATATGTATTTTAGTGCCACCACCCACAATGCTGCCTCACTGCCATCCCCAAACTTAGGCCCTTGGTCCCCCCATCAAGAAACTCAAGGAACTATGGTTTTGAATAATGACTATAAATGGGAATAAGCACACATGACTCATGATGATTAAAGAAGAAGAATCAGTAGATGTTGTGCTAACTGCTAAGCGACATTGGAAAATAGTGGCTAAAGATTGCACAACCATGATTTAGCACTTTTAGAAGTTGTCTAATGATGCTACAACAATGGCTGATGCAACATAAGAGGCCATTTTGCACTAGAATACTATGCCTAGTAACTTCTTGAGGAATTGATTTGATGAAGAATAACAACATTAAAAATAACTTCCTAAAGGAATTGATTTGATGGAGAACAACATTGCAATAACTCCATGAAATCTAAAGAGAGTAGATCAAGAGGAGTGAAACAATTAGGAACCTTCAAGGAGATTAAATCTTGTGCCTTGAACACAAGGAATGCTAAGGGATTCAAAGAAAGTAGAGAGATCTAGTTTTGCCAAAAAAAATCCCAAACCATAATCACTTAGTGCAATTCAAGCAGTTTCTTGTTTTACAAAGTTGCCTTGCTATTCTTTTCCAATATTTTGGGATGTAAGTGATGTTACACAAGTCAATATTCACCTCGACTAGGAAATGTGGGATCCTTTAAGTGCCCAACTCAAAACCCCTCTTTTCAAGCTTCACAGAATTGATTCAAGGATAGCAATCCAATAGTCCTTCCCTTCTTTTGGTTACTGACTTGTAAACTCTCAAATTAATGTAGAATTTAAGAACCACAAACAATAAAACTATTGTTCTACTTGCTCCAACAAATGATAGTGAGAAAGATAGACAAACAAAGAGATAGAGACAAAGACAAAGATGTTGAAAAACAAGAAAATAACACGCTAGAAAAAAAATAATTAAAATGATAACTGAAGAATTTTTACCATGGAAACCCTAAGAGGGAAAAAGCAGCTTTGATAGTAGCAAATGCTCTTCTACCATAATAATATTAGAAGATAACCAAGTGCAATGAGTTGCTATGAATGAAATTTGCCCCTTGCTCCATTCAATTGCATACACAATTGTCTCAACCTTTATTACACCAATGAACTAGCCAAATTCTCCTATGTTGATCAATACAACATTTTATTTGCCCTCCCATATCTAAAAAACATACTTCCCCAGCTCAATTTATTATTGTTGTTTGTGTTGGAGCATCCCTCTCAAGCCCTAGAAGGATGCCTTAGAAACTAGAAGCAAAAATGTTGCCTTTTTGTTTCAAACTCTATTTTGCACAATTGGGGGTTGATTTTGCAGCTGCATTTTCAATCGAGATCATTTCAACAAGTGTAGGATCAACTAAGGTCATTCCCACAAGTGCATATTCAACATGCACAATCAAATTCCATCCTACAAACTCCAAACTATGTTTATTGATGATTTTTCCACAAATTCAATTTACTATTCACAAATCTATTTACATTTTACATGATCCATATGGATCATGCCTCACTTATTAGAGAGACTTTTGATTCCACAAAAGCTTATTGAGACATTGAGTGAGAAAAGAGTTAGCCACCTCCTTCAATGTTCATGGATGGTAGTAATTGTTCTTTGCTTTTCACATAATATGTGTCCAAGTCTTATTGGTTGGTGGTTATTACTCTCTGTCTAATGTGGGTGCGAAAACCTTTGTGGTACTTAATTAACATGTCCTAATCCTCCAAGTCCATGCCCACTAATGTTGCTTGTCTTCTAAATCCGTGGTGTAATTCTGCACACTTCACTCATTTTCCAGTTTAAGATACAACCATTAAATTTTTTGGTTAGTTTTATGTTCAATAAGATAAAAATTCTTTCCTTTTAGACACAACCAATTTCCTTTTCTTTTCGAAAGAAGATACATATCAAAAGATTCCACTCATTTTGAGACATGCAAAAGATATATTCTGTGCCACACTAACTTTATGCAGACTGAAATAAACTTTCATTTGTTTGATCCAACTACCTAAAAAATCAAAATTTACTTTCCTATCAAAAGATCTTATTTCTGTCTCTGTTTCAACTTTAAATGGGGTAGATTTTACCTAAATCCCTTTATCACCTTCCAAGAAAGTTTCTTGGTCTTCTCGACTTTCACCATCATCTCGTATACAAAATTTCTTGGAAAGTGCTCACTCCTAATCCCATAGAAGATTGATCTTAGCTTATGCACTCTTGTTGTTGGCTCATATGTTCTTGTTATTGCCTCATCCAATTCTGAATTTTCATTATAATCCCTATGTTGTTCTCAAGGGATATCACTCTTTTATTCAGATTTTCAAGGTTCTCCATTTTCAACTCTTTATTCCACCTTCAAGTAAAGATACCTAATTCGCCTGCTAGTAGATCCTTTTCTTTTTGTGACCTTGTCAGTCATACAAAAATTGCTTCCACAAATCCCACAAACATCAAAACTACTCTGATACCAAAATTATCCATAATCTCTAAAACTAATGTTAAGAACCACAAATATTAAAAATACTGTTCTACTTGCCCCAACAAATGACAGTGAAAGAGAGAGAGGCATGTTGTTGAAAATAGAAAAATAACATGCTAAAAATAGAAAAACTCACACAATGAACTCAAGAATTTTTACCCTGGATGCCCTCAATGAGGGAAAACCAGCTTTGGTACTGGCAAATACTTTTCTACTATAATAATACTAAGAGACTACCAAGTACAATAAATTGCTATGGATGCAATCTGCCCCTTGCTCCAAATTAATCGCATACAGAATTGCAGAATTGTCTTGGCCTTTATTATACCAACGAACCAGCTGACTTATATTTAGTTTGATGAATTCATATAACATTTTATGTGTCCTCCAATGTCTCAAAACATACTCATCCACCTCTATTTATTATTGCTGTTTGTGCTAGAGCATGTCTCTTGGGCCCTAGAAGGATCCCCTTGAAATTGGAAGCAAAAAAGTTACCTTTTTGTTTCAAATTCTGGTTTGCATGGTCAAGAGACAATTGCACAGCTGCAGGTTTGACCGGGGTAGTCATTTCTGCAGGTACAAGTTCAACCTGGATCACTTCTGCAAGTCTGGATCCATCCTGCATTGGATTCAAGCCTGCAAACTCCAGACTGCTTTTGTTGATGATCATTCCACGAATTCAATATACTGTACTCAAATCTATATATATTTACATTTTCCATGATCCATATGGATCAATTATCCCCCTGCTAAAAAGTCCTAACTCATGATTATCTTCACAAACTTGGCTTTTTCAAGCCCTTTATGACACAAACTTAGTTTTGTCAAGTCCTTTATGATTGCTCTTTATTCCATGAAATGAGGATCTATAAGCAAACCTCTCTACTTTCCCCATTCTTAGGTGATGTGGTCTTGGTTTATTTGAGGACGGGGTGTCATTGGATATGCCAAGCTAACTTGTAGGCTATCCTTATGGCCTAGTAAGGTAAAGCAAGATCAAGCAAGTCTATAGCCCTAGAAGAATGAATCCTTCAATTATTATGTGGCACTTGTGGAGGTAAAGGACAAATGGAATTGTTAAAGGCAAAGACCTAGCATTTTGCAAGTTCAATAATGCTTGAACGTCCTTCTTGGAGAACCTTTGTGATCTCTTCCATGATAAGGCTCACAAAGCTAGGAGAAGCCTCTCACTAATGCCATCAAAGTTTTCCCCAAAGGAGGAAATTTCAATGTGGCTTCTTAAGAAATCATATTAATATAGGAGTTGGTTGAATTTCTAGAGACCTTCTAGACATGTTTTTGAGTGCATTTGTTCCCCAAACTTGCAAGGCATCAAACAATGAGAAAGATCTTTTGGCCTTAGTTCTTGAACTATTGCTATCCTTTAAGAAGAATTTGCATCTCTTAGAAGTCAAAGGCAACCCCCCTTCTTGTAATTAGATCTATAAAGATTGAAAACTTAATTAATTGGTGCCTTAAAAGCTGTTAGTGTTTAATAACTTTGGGAGCTATTTTCTTAATTAAAGGCAGGTCGGCATTCATGTTCTAAATAAAGTTAAATGAAAAGATGCTCAAGGCAGGTCGGCCTTCTTGATGTGCAAATTATATTTTATATTTTCCTATTTTCTCTAGAGGGCGACCTAGAGAAGAGGTCGCCACAATTTGTATATATGCAAGGTGAAGACATGTCATTTACACATCAAGTTCTCATATTCAATTCACATTCTTTCAATAAGGAGTTCGCACTTAGCAGCAGATCAATTTGTAACAGCAGACCATTCTCAAGGACAATCACATTCATTTGTATCTTTGCATCAAGGAGTGATGCTATTATTCATTGTATTAATTCAGCCTTGAGTAAGGCCAGACTTGTAAGCAGATTTCTGCTCTTATTCATTCAATATATTGGAGATATAGTTTGCTGGGTTTTTCTCCCTCAAGTAGGAGGGTTTTCCCAGGGTATCTGCTGTGTTCATTGTTCTATGTGTTGTTGTATTTCTGCTTATTTCATTTCTGATCCTAAAACTAACAAAAGCATCATTGAAGAAGCCCTTCTCCTCATCCTTGCATTGGATCCATTTCTTTCTAGCGTTGCCATAGAAAGATCAATTACACCACTAATTTTCTCCCCAACATCAAAAAGTCTTTGAGCCTGTAATATCACACCCCTATGATATGTAACCTAGTGGATGACTTAGAAGGTCTGAATGCCCTAATGGAGAAAGGCATGGCTCTTGATCTCTATCCTTGCCCCTTATCAGGCCCTAGCCCAATCTTGTTATAAAACCATTGTCCCTTGTTTTAACTCATTCCTTGGGGCCATGAATTCTCATTGATTGATGACTATGAGAGCTCCTTTGAGGTAATCATGATTGTGTCACTTTGATTTTGTGTGTCGTGAAGAAGGTGGGATATTGATGAGGTTATATTATCAAATGCATCATTACTCTCCGCAAATGTTTCCTTCTCTAAGCTCCTCTTTTTTCTTTTGTCCTTCTAAATTATTCTCCTTATCCTGCCTTTGTGTTTCAATCTATGTTATCAAGTTCTTTGATTTGCCCCATATATTGCAAAAATACAATCTTGGTTCAGGTTCAAGATAGCCTAGAGTTTGCTCAATGTCCACCCAAGCACCTTGGGTCCATCTAATCCATACACAAACCCACAAGGAACTGAAATATTCCGAGCCAAATTTTTTCGTTTTTACAATTTCAAAGTACAAGCAATGCACCCGTTAAGGTTAGAGGTTAAAACCAAAACGTGCAAAAGCAACTCTAACCAAGAATGGCGCCGATGATGGCGAGCATATGGTCAGAGGATCTTCTACTCTAAATGCTGAAAGGGAACTCAACGTCAAGTATGTGCTACCCAATCCAAGGCGGAGTGAGGGGCGACCATATGACGGAGTGATTACAATAACAATGCTTGAAAGAGAAGTGCGGAAAGCTGAAAACACTCAACACCCAGAATGTGCTTGCTAACCCAGAATGGGAAAGTAGCTACCATAGGGCGGAAATGAATTAAATACACTATCAAAGGCTGAAAGTAAGAAGACTATTACAATATGATAAAGCAACATCTGAATGGCTGTCAATACTACTGCCAGCTTACAATCTAAGAGATGAATTCTTGCTAACACAACAAATCAGCTTATAATAGAGTGATACAATAATCATGAATTTAGTTGCTGAGAAGTAAAGATCAACGGAAATGGCAATGAATAGATCCAACCTTATTCTCCAGACGTGTGCAATCTTCACTGAAGTCTCCACATTGCTTTTAAAGAATTATCACCACCAATCAATAAAGAAGTTGCAGTTTTATCCAATCTGCTGTGACAGACCTGCACTTTCAACCAATAACCAGCAACACAGTATTCCTTGAAATGCTCGGAACTCTCTCGTTTCTCATTCAAATTGCTCGAAATCAATTGCAAAACACTACTAGAAGATAGGCGCTCAAACCAAGAACATAAAACAGACTCAAAAGACAAGCATTGATGAATGCACGAATTCCAAGATAGAGCAGATGGTACGGCCCAGTACAGGGGCGATTTTCATTTATAAAATCATACACTTCTCCAAAAAATCCACAACCTTACACACTGGGGCGCCTAGCCTAGACCAATGAAATTATGCAATACCCATAACCTATATTTTTGTATTTTTGGATTTATGAAATAAACATCAAATCTGCTGAAGCTAAAATGCTAAAACCAGAAAACTCTAATATGCAAAATCTGATCCTAAGTAGACAAATGCAAATTACAGTGCACGATTTCCAATAAACTCACAAGCTAGACTAAAAATCATCACTAGTTGTTGTCTTACAAACAAGAAGCGATGCCCGAGCTAGGAGGCCTTCATTCCTCGAAGCAAACCCAGAGCCAATCCGGCAGCATAACAGTACTGTAGTCCAAAGATGATCAAATGAGAACCCAAGGCTGTCTTTTATAAGCTTCTGTTGACCTTCCTTGAAACCCTAACTTCTTTTCCAAAGTCAAAACCCTAATCCCAAGAAATGGCAGTCCTTTTCCAAGCATCTTTAATTTTGACTTCATTAAATTTCTCACTTAAATAAATGCGTCCTCCTTAAGGCTTAGTTTTGACTTTGATAAATTCAATATAATTTTAATATAACCTCAATGATGGCGCCACCCTTCAAGTCCACCTTTTAAAATAACATTAAGTTATTTGACTAGGCCAAGGTGATAAAATAACATTTAAATTATAATGTTATTTTTAAGTGAAATGAGCTCAACTCTCCAAAACTGCGTTCTGAAGCCCGAAACTGAATACGCCACTTGAGTCAACTGAAGGGGAAAGTCAACTGCCTGAGACCAACCTGTTTACTGCCAAAAATAGAATTTACTAAAAATAGTAAATTCCTGGAAATGCTCAGAAAGCCGAGACGAACATACCACTACGAAGCTCTCTGAAAACCCAGAAAGAATCCGCCATTAAAACCACCAGCTCCGAGCAAAGACATCCTCAAAAATAGGAAACCCTAATTTAACCCTCCGACTAGCCTTCGGGTTTCCAGAAAAAAGGCCAACGGTCACTAAGAAGATCAAGATTGAGAAGGGGACATTACAGGAACCCACATCAAAATCATAAAAAATTGGAATCAAATAAAAAACAACTCAACATCAATCTAGTGCATCCTCGTCCAAACCAAGAATTTAATTGTTTAAAGGCATGCCCTCGACCATTCTTGGGCTACTTGCAATACTCCTTAAACTCAAAAGGCCACCTCGATCCATTCATAGTCCATTGAGGATTCATCTTATCCCAGCTTATCCATAATGATAGCAAGTAGCTAAGTTCCCTAAGGGACTTTACTACTAAAAGAAAGCTAGATTGGACCTTTGGCCACTAGAAAATGACGACAAACAAGCCTAGTCTTATCACTCAATCAAGGGAGACCAGATGGAAAGTCTAACAAGGATTTGACACCATCTAAACATAACTACACAAATTTGGTCAAAGAGTTGTCGAGCCAAAAGATAAAGATGTACCTACCAAGACCGCAACCTTTCCTTAAATGCCACCATAAAAGTGAGGAAGAACCACAAGACACAATGGGATTTGATGAGTGGCCACAAGGGTTTCAACATGGTGAGAGCAAACACCCACACTAAGTCATATAGTTTGATAGGAAGATCCTATAATTGAATATGCAAACCCAAATGATAGAATCTAGACTCATATAACATATATAATAAATATAAATATAATATTATAAAATCATATATTATATTTTTATATTTTTAATCTAGTATTATATTATAAAATTGTATATTTATATTAAATATATTATACATTATGTTAAATATATTATTTATTATATTTTTAATGTTTTATGGATATATTGTACACCCATAACTGAGCCCGGGGAAAAAAAAATCTGCCATATTGTGAACCCAAACTTCAAACCTGAACTCGAACCAGCAACTTAGGTTTCATTGATACCCAAAGCGAAGATGAGTCGTAGAGTGCTCAGAAAGGTTTCCACTCTTATAATTCCAAAAGCTGATCACATCAGTTCATTTCAGGTAAATGCTCAAGCTATTTCATTGCATGATGTTAGGTTGGGGCATAGTGATTTCAAAGATGGAAGATTTAAAAATAACTGTATTCCTCTAGTATATGGTCCCTTTTTTCAATCATTGTGGATTTCCTTTCGGAAAGACTGGAAAAACCAGTAGCAAGGCAGATTATGGCAAACTGTTGATCAATTGACAAACCAATTTGGTAGCAATGATTCCAAATAGGCTGGCCAAAAATTTCAATGAGTTTCCTTTAAAAAATTAAAACTGAGGCAGGGGACTCTGAAGTCCTGTTTAGAATATTTGTTAGCAAAATTTCAGAAAATTGAATGCTATGGAGGTATCGGTTTTGTCATCTCAATGTAAAATGGGGCCATCTTCTGGATTTATCTCTTCATAGCTGTGGATTCCCAGGCCCAGTCAGTGGTAAATAAGGTCCAGGAAAAATGTTGGTGCCTCCAGCACCAGTGTCTCCTTTTGTTAGCTCTGTCAGTTCAAACAAAATGTTGGTGTTGGGACAGCCTAAGGAAAAAAGATTGAAATTATAGAAAGAGACAAGCAGCTATGAGTTGCCCAAAAGCAGCCCACCTGCCCTGTTGTCAAATGCAAGGACACTAAGGGTGATATCCTAAGAATGGATGTTGTCAAATGCAAGGACACTAAGCATGATAGCCTAAGAATGGATGAAAAGACTATTAAGAAATACCTGTAAGAGGGAGCTTAAACACTAATAAGAAATTCTGAGCTATCCCTTACATTCCTTACAGAACAGCATATATGACAGTGGGTCTTTGATGTGCTAGAGTAAGTGAGAAAAGGAATTGGTATGTAACACCGGAGGAGGACCCCAACTTCCAATTTTAATTTCTCCACTCTACTTGCAGAGTACTTTGGTTAGGGATTGGTTGCTGCAAGCAGCAATGTCACTTAAGATGGTGTGGATTTCAGATTTTTGGTTCTATCTACCTACTATGTAATTCAGTTATTTGGATATAGTAGTTAGTCTGAGTAGCAGTTTGTGTTGGCTACCTTCATTGTAAATATGTAAATCTAATCTAGGAGTTATTGTTAATAAATGTTACGCATATGCTGTAATTAGACTGTGGTTTTAATGAAAATTTTCAGTACACTCAACATAAGCCTGGTCTTGGCTACAGCTACTTCGATGCTCCCCATTTACTTTTCTGTTTTAACTAATGGGTATCTTGGTTCAACACCCATTACTATATAATTATGAAAAAATATGCATACACCCATCAAAAGAGGCTCTAAGTTCAATGCCTATTCTGTCATACATTATTGTGCATTACTGCATACTGATGTGTCCATCCCATGATTACCAATTAAATTTCAAGATGAGAGATCCCCTGTCCAGAGACTAGAACCCCCTGAACTCCAAATGGCACCCCACACCTTACAGTGATCCCAAACATTAACACCAGTTTATGTTTAGCTTCCTACTGAATAAAACATGCAAACAAAGCAAAACATGAGAACGCATTTGGAATGCACCTTTCTGCCCAATGCAGTTTAAAACTACCAAAATCTCAACATGTTCCAAAGGCTTTACTACCACAAAAATAGTATATTTATTTAGATTCAATTTCTTTCCTATCAAGCTCCAATTTTATCATAATCTCAACAGGTTCAGGAGGTTTTCACCCGAAATAAAAAATTTATTAAGGGAAGTATCCATATGAGCCCTACCTTGCACAATAAAAGCAAATATTCTCATTCCTTTTTGTATTGTCATCCCTAAACATTTTAGTATATTGTGTCATATTAATGTGGAGAGAAGTTGCAACTTACCAAGCAGTTGGAAGCTTGCTGTTATACATAGCCACAATTTACTGATGTTATTATTTATTAATTGTTGTTATACATTTCCGTATATCTCTGCATTCTGTGCATGCTGTGTATGCTGAAGCTATAAAAATCATAAGTAAAATAAGACCTAAAGCATGCTATCAAGGGCCCAAAACAATTTCCTCCTCCTTTAGCTGTCTCTCTTGATTCCAAATAAAATGTTTGTATAGAGAGGACCTAAGGAAAAAGGATTGGAGTTATTGGAAAAAGGAAAGCCGCTGTGATAGCCTGGTAACAGCCCATTTCGTCTGTTAGTATATTAAGAATGGATGAAGAGATTTTTTATAAAACACCTCCAGGAGGGAGCTAAAAAGCTCAAAGGAAAATCCAGAATCAATCCTTATGTTCCTAACAGACGAGTGTATATGCCAGTGGACATGTCCTTTTCCAGTTTACATTTCTCCAGCCATGTGACAAAAGTGTAACTTCATCAAAGCTAAAGAACTCAAATTCCACTTTTGATTTCTCAGCTCCAGTTTCACATTACTTTGGTTTGGGTTTGACTGACGTAGGAACGGTATTCCTCAAGTTACTTGTGAACTTCTGCTTCGGTGCTGTCTAGGCATAGGAATTAAAGCAAGCAGAATTTCACATTGGCTGCTTTCGCTGTAAATATGTAAAGTTTGTTTAGGAGGTCACGCGTATGATTATGGTGTAATTAGGCTCTTATTTATAGATACATAAATCAGGTGTTGATTGATGTTTCTTGATGTTCTTCTCTTATATTTTCTAGATTTAGCTGACGATGGATTTGATCCCCATTAATACATAAGTAAAAAATTATAGTGATTGAGACCTTTCCCGCTTGTAGGCTATCATGCCTATGAGTATGGTGTAATTAGGCTCTGATTTACAGGTATGTAAATCTGGTGTTTCTTGATGTTTTTTGATGTTCTTCTCTTATATTTTCTAGATTTAGTTGACGATGGATTTGATCCCCGTTAATTCATAAACAAAAAATTATAGTGATTGATGCTTTTTCTGCTATAGGCTATCGTGCATATTAGTATGTTACCATTTTTCTTATCAAAAGAGAAACGTTAATTTTCTGTCCCCGTCAGAAGGCAACAAACCCTTAAGAGGGCATCCTAGGCCTTACAGTGATCCCAAATCTCAAGAACTGCTTACGTTTAAATTCCTATGAAGTGAAGTAACCAAAAACATGAAATAATAAATAAAAATACACTTGACGTGCACTATATTTTCGACAAAAATATCGACAGTTTCCAGCAGTTCTTACTCCCAAAATAGAACATTTATTGTTTATATTATATTTAGAACAGACATTGTGTATGAGCCCCAGCTTGGACAGGTGGATGGAAGAATTATTGGAACTTACCAAGCAGTTGGAAGCTTGTCGAGGATGGAAGAAGAAGACAAAGACCCTATAAGCAGCAACGGCCTCCCCAGTTGCAATCGCTCCGAAGTTAAATCAACGCTCACGGAAGCCTCTTTCCACTCAACGAACAAATAAATGCCATACCCAATCATTCCCAGACCGGCCAATGTCAACAGAAAATTTAAAGTCCTCAAAAGGCATTCAGCGAACCAACGGCAAGCCATGATACCCGAAAATAGATTTCCCTGACTCCTCTCACCACCCACTTCACTAACAAGGCGCCCGCGGTATAATCCCCTTCCAATGCAGCTCAACTAATGTTCGCTAGCAGGGACAGTTTCAGCTGTCAATCAAACAGAAGGGTTAGAGCTCCGACCATATCAAACACCAGAAGACAAAACTCTATGTGCAAACCACATTGACCGCTTCTTTAATAAGCGAAACTCTAATTTGAATAACTACACTGAACTTCATCAGATATTGAGCAATTTATGACGTAAAAACATTTTAAGGAAAAAATTTATCCGATGCCAAGCTAAGACTGCAATTGACCACCTGCCTTACCAAATGAGGAACAAGGATCCGCCAGACCCAGCGATCTACTGCTCGAGGACTGCAATCAAACCCTCGTATAATTGTTTTATTAGCTCGGAATAAAGCTTTTTCCTTTTGCTTGGCACTGAGCATCGATCATCAAGTAGCCTTTACAGCCAGGCAGATAAATTACTCACGTATGAAATGGGTAAGGGATCGCGGATAAGATAACAATTATCCACTTTTACAGTTGTTAACACAGGTGCTTGTCCGCTTATAGAATGGTGAAAGGGAACCGGAAAATTGTAAAGCTAGCTGTATGGGTCCACCACAGAGGGCGGGAGTTTACACAGTAAGCAGCTGAGTTGTAGTCATGTGGCAAGTTGCAATGTTCCGGCCTCTCTATATCTACCCTTCAAACCGGCAACTAAATGTCAAAAAGCCGCCAAAAATATGTTGAAATGCCCAGCAAAACGGGGCCTAGGCCGGCTGAGTTTGCTATGCTAGAGGACCTACTATGCATGGTCCAGGAAGAAGTCTGGCTGATTTAGCTATGCTAAAGGACCTACTTTGCATTGTCCAGAAAGAAAGAAGACGAAAAAATCTAGGATTTAAATTTCAATTTTGTATTTGTAATGGTTTTTCTTAGTTTTTATTTGTTTTAGTTAGAATACTATAAATATTGTAAGTAGTAGTATTTGTATTATAAAGAGGTATAATGGCTATGTCGATATTTAATTATATTTGTAGTAAATTGTTAAAGAGTATAAATGAAGGGATATATAAATAGCATCTAAAATTAGGTGTATTGACATTAAATATCTTTTTGTTGTGATCAAATGTACAAATAACAATACAAATAGATGTATTTACTATAGATTTGTTTATAACTCTATGACTTTTTGTTAGATCTTTAATTTTGTTAGACTTTGACCACCACTATTTACCTTTATTGCTTTCATTGAGCTTGACCTTTTTGGTACATGAGTTTGGCATGTTCTACTTGTTTGGAATTATTTTTGTTCCTATGCACTTAAACATAACATAATGTTATTCAATTAAAACCATAAATTTGTTGTTACTTTTATTTTAAAATTGTATAATGTAAAAAATAAGAAGGTAGTGCATCTTAAGTCATTTGAATAAAGTAAAGAAAATATTGTTTGGATAAGGAGGACAAATATCTTTGTGTATTAGGTTACTGTTAGCAAGTAATCACAAGGGTTTCAATGAATTAATTAAGAATGGATATTTTGTAACTCATATATTATGAAGAGGAGAATGAAAAGAATAAATGGAAAGGATATTTAGAAGAAGTTGGATTAAAATTTGCAACCTCAATTTGTTAGAATGAGAATAATTATAGGTGAGCTCCTTCCTTTTAGAATTGTGAATGGAATATTTTGTATTCTAGAGTAGTGATTAAATGAGAATGTTGGTTCTACATGAAGGCCATTTATTGACTAAACTCTAGATATACTCATAAATGCTAAGCCTTGTATTTTTATTTTATCAATATCAATTGTAGCTTTATTTAGTTTTATGCCTCAAGGTGTATGCATAGTAGTTCCCCATGTCAGAGATAGTGGTATATGTGTACGATTAGCTAGTGATGTAGGCATTATAAATATAGTATTTGGGTTAATTTGGTTCCATGATGGACCATTGTAGCTATCAATTTGTACTATGACATGCAAAAGTAAATTTGGTGGTTTAAGGCCAAATTTCTAAACAATATATATTGACCTCTCTAAGAGATCCATCTACAAGGCTTACTTGAGTCCATATATTTATTGTTAGCATGATTCATTGGCCTCTGCATAGTAGGAGTTCCTATGGAAGTTTGTTATGGGACTTTTACCCCAAATTGAAAAAAAGATGAAATAACCCTTTAGCAATAAAGGGAGATAGAAAAATAAAAGATAATATGATCCTTTTGTTAAAATGGATATTAATAAAGAATATTTATAAAAATCATTTTTGAAAAGAGAGGAATAAATGTATTTATTAAATAATTATTAAATAAAACCATTGTGAAAGGGTGTGATGGTTTAGAAACCACCCCTTAAGGCTTATATAAAGCATTTATGTAGGAGATCACTTAAGGAAGAAGAATGTGGTTTAGTGGGTTGTGGGCATTGAAGAAGGGGTACATAGAGTGTGTCCAACTAGAAGTATAAAGTATACCATTGTCTTGGCTAGGGCTTTGCGCATATTAAGTGATAACTCCAAGGTATGTTGTATTGTGCATGTTGAGGAATTATTCTAGAGCATGGTATGTTGAGTATGGTTCAGGAGCACTTGTGTTGAGTGTTTACTCTTGTAATGTTGTAAAATTACATCCCAATGCAATTTCACATTACATAACCTTCACTTTGGCCCAATAAAGATGATAATGTTAATCCCCCTTTTTCTTGCCTTCGTTTTCATTCTTGACCCTGTCGCTTTTGGTCATTGAGGGATTTTTTATCGTGGATGATTATGCGACATGTATGCAGATGTCTGCATGCCACGTGAGCGTCTTGACAAGATTCATGATCCTATAGTCGTTGAGACGTTACACTTCTGCCTGCCCACGAAGTTTAACACCTTTGTAGTCGCATACGTGCCCGAAAATGACCCTCTTGCATGTAATTCTTCATTGAAACTCATATTCTTCTTGTAAGAGAGGGGAACCAACCACGTTCAAGGCCCCAGGTCACGGAGAGCCAAGAACGAAAGGCTTCCCTAACTCACCTCAGCTTAATGGGGTGTTAGGAAATGCGAGATGAGAATGATGAGGACTATAAGGTCCCTAAATCACTCTATAAACCCGAAACACAAAATGGGGCTAGGTGAGCCAGTTTTCGGGTTTAACTTTGTGCCTTAGGAAGCTCTCTGCCTGAGGGAAAAAGCATGGTTCTAGGACAACAATGTGGCGCGCTGGTGTCTCTAAGGTGCGTTGGCGTTTGTACGACCAGAGGACTAAAGAAGTAAGGTCAAACACTAGAAAATGAACTAACAGCCTAGCTAACTACTTTCAAAGGGCCAAAACAAAGCTATGAAGTAGGCAAGATATGTACGAATATGATAAAGTAAATAAACAAGAGTTAGGATGACAAGAATAACCTCATAAAGGTACTCGTTTGCCAGCTAACTCCAAGCCACACGTCCACCTACACATAATGAAGAGGAAAAATTTTGGGTGGTTGTATAGGGGCCTGCCTTAGTCAGACCCCCGTTTTGGTGTTTCCACCTCCACAGACAGCCAAGATAGCGATAAAGAAATAATATGATAAAGAAGGTAATGAAGTGAAGAACACTAAAACACTACAAACAGTAATGTGCCACTCAACCAAATAATAGAGGAGAGGAGTAGAAATCTTACCACCTCCACCAAGAGCACTCAAGGCTAATGGGGGAGAAAATGAGAGGACTCAAGCCCCTGCTACAATGGTGTTGTTCCACATTTGCTCTATTGAGTTGATGGAGTGATGTTGTTGTTGCTATGGAGTGCAAGAGTGTTGCTAGAATGCAAGGAATGAATGCTAGAATGCTTGAGCTTGTGAGAAATATTGCTTGAAGGGATGCAAAAGAAGTTGAAAAGTATGTAGAAGGAGGAAATTTGAAGGAAGAATGAAGAGAATGGCCATATTCGGGTCGGTCAGTCAAAGGGGGTGTTACAGGTCGACTCCCAATGAGAAGTGTAACGCCTTTTGCAGGCTCCAAACGGAGGACTCTACTAGGGATGTAAGCGCGTTGTGCGAACATCTACGCGTTGTGTGGGCATCCCCAAAAATTAGTCCTCTACCAACACACAAAACAACTGCCAAGTGGAACGAAGGCAGCAGGCTTATGTGGAATTTAGCCTTCGAGTTTGGTTTTCTAAAGTGAAGAAGGGAAAAAGGGGGATTTGCATAAGGGGTGCAAATCCACTCCTATACATTTTCCCCCCACTTTAGCTAGCACGAATACTAATGAGTGCTTCGGTAAAGTAGATTGGAGAAGAAGTAAAGTTAGAAATGTATACCTGAACCGTCAAGGAAGCAAACCACCATCTAGAAAACTCAAGAGTGTAGGACAAGCAAAGGACTTCATAGCCCCACAGAACTATGAAGTTGAAAAATGAAAATGTCTTACAAGCCCACAGACCTGCAAGGAGGCAACCCCCAAGATCTCTCACAAGAATGAAACCCCATGAAGAAACTGCCTCACAGGCCTGCAAACCTGCAAGGAAGGTGTCCCCCAAGAACTCTCGCATGGAGGATACCCAAAAAAGTGCCTTACAAACTCGCAGATTTGCAAGGAAGCATCCCCCAAGATCTCTCACATGGAGGAAGCCAGGAAAGCGCCATACAAACCCGCAAACTTGTAGAGAAGGTGTCCTTCAAGATCTCTTGCATGAAGGAAACCCAAAGAAAGAACCCTACAGACCCACAGACATGTAGGGAAGGTATCCCCCAAGATCTCTCTCATGGAGGAAACCCAACAAAAGTGCCCTAAAGACCCGCAGACCTGCAAGGGAGCCACCCCCAAGACCTCTTGCATGGAGGAAGCTCAAATAAAGTGCCCTACATGCTCGAAGACCTGCAGGGAGGTATCCTCCAAGATCTCTCGCATCGAGGAAACCTAGGAAAGAAGATTTTGCAGAGTTAAAAAGTGGCCACGTAGGCAAGTAGGCAGACAATCACGCAGACTGTCGACAATTTGGAAGACTTTCAAAGGGGTCCCTTGGGAACCCGTCGTGAATAAGGGGTCCACTCAAGGGACGCGATGTTCGAAAGTGTGAAGAAGATGTTCTTCTTGAATCAATTCATCATCAAGGAATCCTTTTGAAAGATGTTCATTTCATCAAGGAATTCGAAAGGAAGGATATGCCCCCACGCGAGGGGAAGATCAAATTTGTTCCCACTTTGGAGGATGGTTTTCTAATTTTTTCTTTATGAACCCATGATGAAGGAAACACGTTCCATTAAGGTTTCAAGTTGAGAATGCAATTCTTGAAAAGAAGATTGTGAAGATTTTCAAGAAAAGATTCATTGGCAACGAATGTGTTTTCTAAAAATCAAGATGTTGAAGAAGAAGCATTGTCAAACATGAGGGGCAACTCAAGCAAAGAAGAGAGAAAGATAAAGGAAAAGGAAAAAAGGAAAAGAAACATAAACAAAGGGCACAGGGGTAGCCTGATATTTCAGGGTCAGAGTTGCTCATAAATATATATATATATATATATGTATAATAATAGTATATAAAATGAATTGTCATCAACCCCCTACTATATCAGACCATGTGAAGAATGCACGAGAAGACAAAGTAAAAATAAAAAATTGGTCAACATGGAAGGGAAGCCTAAATTCCCCCAATGTTTTCCATCATCCCCAATTTACCAAAAATTAAGTCATAAACATGGAAGAATGATGATACAAATAGAGAAAGGTTTATGACACAAAAACCATCATGTATCCAAGCACCAATAGGGGTGACAAGGGTCATCTAGGCACACATAGCACGATCACATGGGAACTCTTCACAACACACGCACACGCACACACACACACACACACACACACACACACACACATCTAATCTATAGATAAAGAAGAGGCCTCCTCCTAACACTGATCGACCAAGTGGTTGTTTGCTTCCCACTTTAGATCATCGTAGGGGGAAGGAGGATGAGTCTGCAGTAGCAGGATGCTAAGAGGAGGAGCATCTGGCCCTCCCGCAACAAGGGCTAAGGAAGAGGGCCCTGCAAGGTCCTCTCCACCAAGCTCTTGTGGAGCTAAGGTTAGCGATTTTGTGAAAATTATCAACAAGGTCAGAACCTCGTCCAGAGAGTTGAACATGCACTTCACAGGAATTCCATGTTTTACCTCAACAAACAGGGAAGGTTGCGCCCGAGGTTCACCACTAGGCTCACCGAATGATTCGGGAGTGGTGAAAAAATTAGGAGAAATCGGGACTAGTTCCATCACTAGGACAGAACAAGTCAGCGCAGGGCCACCTTTCGGGGAAGGTGGGCTCTTCTGACGTCCTCTGTTGCTAGAATGACCACACTCCACCTTTTGGTTCATTGGAGGAGGAAAACTCCCCATAGACGAGGCAAGAGGTGCAGAGGAAGAGGAGGAAAGAACTATAGTAGATACGGCCGAGGTGTTAGTCATATCCACGGGCTTCGGAAAAGGCTAGACATCCAGAAGGGGCATCAACAAAGGCATCTCTACTAAAGGAGTGATGAACACCTACACCTTTCTAGGGTCAGGTGCATTTGTACTCACAGTGGAAGCCAGAAGTGAAACAAAGTTGGTTTGAATGGAAACAAAGGGGAGGAGAGAGGAGGTGCAGCAGGAGGCCTTGATATAGGGGTGGTCGTCTCCTCTTCCTTCCTCTGCAAGGCGTCCTACTTAGCCATGAGATCCTTTCGTTGGCACTTACGCTCATGCACAAGGTGATTTATACGACTCTTTGAACCAGAGGCCAGAGGCTGCGAAGAAACAAAAGGTTCCTGCTCAGCCATGGGAGTGTCCACTACAGCTATTTTCGGCGAAGGAACATACTCTTGAACGGGAGCAGGAGGGGCAAGTTGAGAAGTAGTGGGGGAGTTGGCTCAAGTACCTCGACAGCGGGCCTCTTCCCGTTCACTATTTTGGGAGCAGGAGCGATAGGAGGTCATGAAGGTTGAGACAAAGAGGACTCTCCATGAGGGACTTTCTTCCTATTATATCGGACGGGCCTAGGCTTCGTAGGCAAAACAGGAAGCTCGATCACGGGACGCTTTGGCTTTCGCCAAGCAGGCACCATAGGACTCTCTTGCAAACACAAAACAAAATCCAATGGCGCCTCAGTGGGGGAGAGGAAGTGTCAGGCTGAACAGTGGAAGAGGAAGAAGGAGGATCTCAAGACTGTTTCTCTTCTTCCCTCCGACATGCCTTAATGGCATCACTATCAACTTTTAGGCAAGATGTGAAACAACATAAGGTGACGAAGGGTATCTCACTTTCAACCTTAGGCACCATTTCTTATAATTCTAATATGTTCAGTGTAGGAGGTTCATCCTAGGTGGGAGAGGACCAACGGGTGCAAGCCAATAGTAGTCCAAGGAGTAGCTACCACGAGCAATCAACAGTTTATAACCAGTGTCATGAATTACATGCACATAACCCCCATGGATAAATTTTAAACATTTATGCATGACCGAGGGTACCATGTTCATAGCCACTAACCAAGGGATACCCAACTTCACTCTAAAGAGTTCAGACCCAGGGATAATTTCAAACATGAGATTCATGGATTTAGGTCTAACCAAGACCGACAGGATAGTACTACCCAAAGATGCACAGAAAGTTTGTCATGCATGCTGATGGTGCTCATAGGTGCATCGTACCCATCTTTATGTAAGAAGTTAATCGGTATGATCTCCTTAGCTATGATGTTTACTTGTGACCTCAGATCAACGAGAACACCCGATACAATGTTTTCGTTGATCTGCGCAAGGATGTAGAGAGGAGATGGTTCCCTATTAAAACCCATTGACAGGTCTTGCGAAGTGAAGGTTATACTAGTACCACTGTCCACATGCCACATAGAGGGGATAGGATGATGTAGGAAGGAGGCCATTACGCACACTAGACAACACTCTCACAGAGTCCCTAAAGGCCAAAGGATAAGACGGTGACCCAATTAAGGTTTCATTATGCAACACCTTTGAAAGCTTCCAACTACGCCAACTAGGGGTCACAGGTTGGGTTGCAAGGCAACAACCTCATAACACTCACACCTACAACACTCCTAGAATATGAGGAAAGGAACTTTCAACATTGCAAAACATAACCAAAATGGTTCACGTCAGGTTCACCAAAAATTTAAGAGAGGGGGACCAACCACGTTCAAGGCCCCAGGTCACGAAGAGCCAAGAGCGGAAGGATGCCCTAACTTACCTCAACTTAATGGGGTGTTAGGAAATGCGGGACAAGAATGATGAGGACTATAAGGTCCCAAAATCACTCTGCAAACCTGAAACACAAAATGGGGCTAGGCGAGCCAGTTTTCGGGTTTAACTCTACACTTCAGGAAGCTCTCAGCCCGAGGACGAAAGCACGGTTTTGGGACAACAACGCGATGCACTAGCATCTCTAAAGTGCATTGGCATCCGTATGACCAGAGGACTAAAGAAGCAAGGTCAAACACTATAAAATGGACTAACAACCTAACTAACTACTTCCAAAGGGCCAAAAGAAAACTATGAAGTAGGCAAGATATGTACGAATATGATAAAGTAAATAAACAAGAGTTAGGATGACAAGAATAACCTCACAAAGGTCCTCATTCGCCAGCTAACTCCAAGCCACACGTCCACCTACACACAATGAAGAGGAAACTTGTTGGGTGGTTGTATAGGGGCCTACCTTAGTTAGACCCCCGTTTTGGTGTTTCCACCTCCATGGATAGCCAAGATAGTGATAAAGAAATAATATGATAAAGAAGGTAATGAAGTGAAGAACACTAAAACATTACAAACAATAATGTGCCACTCAACCAAATAATAGAGGAGAGGAGTAGAAAGCTTAACACCTCCACCAAGAGCACTCAAGGCTAATGGGGGAGAAAATGAGAGGACTCAAGCCCCTACTGCAATGGTGTTGTTCCACACTTGCTCTATTGAGTTGATGGAGTGATGTTGTTGTTGCTATGGAGTGCAAGAGTGCTGCTAGAATGCAAGGAATGAATGCGAGAATGCTTGAGGTTGTGAGAAAGATTGCTTGAAGGGATGCAAAAGAAGTTGAAAAGTATGTAGGAGGGAATTTGAAGGAATAATGAAGATAATGGTCATATTCGGGTCAGTCAGTCGAAGGGGGTGTTACAAGTCGACTCCCAGTGAGAAGTGTAACGCCTCTGCAGGCTCCAGACTCGGGAATCTACCAAGGATGTAAGTGCACCATGTGAACGTTTGTGCATCGTGTGGGCATCCCCGACAATTATTCCTCTACCAACACACAAAACAACCACCAAGTGGAACGAAGGCAACATGCTTATGTGGAATTTAGCCTTCGAGTTTGGTTTTCTAAAGTGAAGAAGGGCAAAAGGGGGATTTGCATAAGGGGTGCAAATTTGTTCCTATACACTTCCCTCTCATTCTATCTCATTTTATCTCTCATTCTCTCAACCTTTATTCTCTTCCTGCATTCTTTCTCTTCTACATCACTTCTACACTATTGTTGTTCAAGCTTCTTGCATGTCTGTGGCTCTACGTCCTTGTCTCAAGCTCTCTCAAGGTGTTGCACTCTCTCTCAGCTTCTCAAGCTTGTTGAAGGGAGGGTAACACACTACTTTTATTGGTATTATCAATACTTATTTAGTAGCATATTGATATCTTGCATGTTCTATTTATTTATCTTGTCATTCCATATTGTTTATTGTCTATTTCTTTATCGTGGTGTCTCTTTGGTTGTTCGTGGAGGTGGAAATTCCAAAACGAGGTTTTGACTAAGGCAAGCCCCAAAATAGACCCAACACTTTTTATTGTTTTTATGTGTGCAAGTTGTTCGTGTGGAGCTCTGTAGGAGGCTTCATAGCTGGACCACTCATGAGTCTATTCCTTTCTTTCACCTCTCATCATTTCATTCAATAGTTTATTTACTTACATTATCTAGTATTCTTCTTGTTGTACTTTTCTTTATTTAGTGTATTTTTTTAGTTCATTCAAACTATCAAACTTTAGTTCCCAACTTGTTAGTAGGTCATGTGTGTTTTGGTAGACTGACTCTATTTTTGGTCCATATGAGACCATAGCATGCCACAGGGACATCCATGTGTCGCGTTGTTGTCCTCTAGTCGTAAGCTAGTGTATCTATCTCTGAGACCTCTGAGGCCTACTCATTTGGCTTCTAAAGTTTTTTTTCATAAACAGTCATAAAACATAAAACAATGCAGAAAACTCCCTTTTACCTGTCTTTGTCACCTGAGCTTATTCCTTGAGGTAGTTGAGGACAATTCACTCCTTGTAGACTCTTCCTATCCTAGAGACTCGGGAGTAGCGAATCTCCTCCCCTACATTTTAGTGAACCTTTCTTTCCTCTTGTCCTTGTGTCAAAAAATTTATGCTCTCTTGTTAGGACATGTAGTAGATATCGCGTTGTGACACTTTATGAGTTTCACAACCCAATCTACTAACTTTGGGCACGTAGTAAGAAGGAGCTATCAAAACATTGATATGGTGTCTAGAAGGTTCAGTCCTCCCTGTTCAAGTCTAAATCTTGAGGAGTACTCTACAGGACTTCCTACCAGATTCTCCCCTCTTGATCTTGGAACTGAAAATCATACCCTTCTAGCCTCTCCTTCAAACTCTTCCTCTTCCTTAATTATGGAATTTTCTCTCAAGGTTCTTGTAGAGCATATTCACTCTTTGGAAGCTAGGCTCGAAGAGCTCGCAGGGTTCTTGGGAAATGAAGATTCTTATCCTCAAGTAGCTCCTCTTGTAAGTGGTCTAAATAATTTATTAATGGTTTATTGAAGAGGTTTGGAGTTGCTTCATGGAATATAAAATATTGTGGAGACCCATGTCCTGTCTTACACTACCGCCTTAGGCAATCCCCAAGATGTTCAATTGGAGATCGCTAGTCACCAGCTGAATATCCCAATGCCTAAAGTGTTTGTCTGCATGGTTGACATGGGTCCTTCCGTCAATACTACTAATACCACCATCACACCTAAGGAGATTCCTATGATTAGAGTAAACCTTCAATTCCTCTAGGTTTTCAGGTTACTACATCTATAACTCATAATGTCTCTACCCCTGGTACTAGTGCTTCAACTAGTCATACTTCGTCCACAAATCCTATCCTTAATGCTCTCTTGCAAAACATGACTAGTGCAAATGCAATCTCACCTGGAGAATTTGGCTAGTTCTTCTTCTCAACCGATGTTCCACCCCTATTTTCAGTGTAGTCTCTTGTCTTTTAATATCCTAAACACCCCCATCCCTCAAGGGATAAAGATTCCTAAGTTTGAAAAGTATAATGATAGAGGAGACCTGCACATGCATGTCTCATCTTTTCATGCCATGTGTGTTGATTTCTTCCATCATGTTTCTCTACTAACAAAACTACTCTCGTATTCTCTCAAGGACGCTACCTTGGAGTGATATTGCTCTCTTCTTGATAATTATATCTTTTCCTTTGATCAATTCCTCCAACAATTCTAGGTTAATATCAGACCGAATGTTGATTTTACCGATCTCGTTTGATGTAAGGATGGTGTGCATGAGAAGGTGACCGATTTCATCGCCCATTATCAAGCCCTCTTCTCTTAGGTCTCCTATGCCTTGCCTGATTATGACATACAACAAGTGCTCATCAAAAACTTGCAATTGACACTACAAGATAATTTTTTACTAATGAAATATCTCTCTTTCAACCATCTATGTGTTGCTCTACATGAGCACCAACAAACGGTTGCTCGATATGGGGATTTTTCCTCATCCTCCCATCAAGATGGTCGATCAACTATGTCTATATTTGGTGAGTCAAGGAAAAATAAAGCAGTGGAGAACATGTTGTTTGTTCCCACTGATAAAAAATTTACATGTTGGAATAGAATATTTACAAAATTATTTGAATCTTATATGAATGTCCTACAAAAATTATTAAAATATGGTGTAATATCTCTCCCAGAGATCAAACCACTTTCTAGGCCTTATCCCCAATGGTACAATGCACAAAAGTTTTTCCAATATCATCGAGTCTCAGATCATGATATTGAGTGATGTGTGTGTCTTCGTCATGTGATATAAGACCACATCAATAATGGTACCATCTAGCTTGACGGTAAAAATAAGAACTCTAATAAATTTGTAGTGAAGCTTAACAACCAACTATAAATTTACATAGATCCCTTTTTGTCTAATTCTACCAACCTTATCATCCCCACTTCTTCTGATCTAAATCCATATGAGTTTGTGAACATGGTTTCATTTACTCGTATTCCCTCCTCTAGATCATATGAATATACATTCACCTCATGTGACCTACCTCTAAAAAAAGAGCCCTCTCTATTGTATATCCCTGCTCATGTAAATGAAAATGTCATCACTAGTATTATGGTTGGTCCCACGAGCCGGTTCAATATTATCACAAAGGAGACTATTTTTTATAAATAATTTTCATAAGGAGAAACATGAGGAATCGCAAACTACAGTTTGCACGCATGATGAACTTTCTATTGTGCCCATTGGTTCCATTTCTCTGTTAGTCCTGGTTGGACCTAAACCCTGGAAGTTCCACTTATCGTGATACCTGAGTTTGACCTCTTTAGAGTTAGACTAGGCATCCCATGGCTAGTCTCTATGAATACAGTTACCTCGACTATCCATAAATTCTTGAAGTTTTCCCTTGAGGGTACCATATACACTCTCTGGAATATTTGATACAAACCACTAGTGTCGTGTGGGGGCTTCTCCCTGGATCACTTTTGGCCTATCCCAGTTGGACCTTTGCCACCCAGAGGAGACCTATTATACAAGGTTCATTTCAAGTATAAGATTGGGAAATTAGTGCCTAAAAGTGGTTTTCCTCTTTCTGCTCGGGATATTTCTTTGAAGGCCTATTTGTGTGCATAGCAATGTGCTTCGTCCTCTGCCCCTTTGAAGGGTAAGGACAAGCAAGCTCTTATGCTTAGGCCTTCTCCTTCAGTTCATTCTTCTACTTCCCAACCTCTGGTGGTGTCCTTTGTTCCTCCTATTGTGCTCAACACAATTAAAGGAAAGGTGCCTACATTGTGGAAGTCAAAGCCTCAAGTTTTTTAGCTCTCAGTTCTACCCATTATCCCCTGACCCACCCTTTATGGTAAGGGGAAGCATTCTTGTGGGGTTTTTCATGTGTCTCAACCTCTGATGCCTCCCCATGTTCCTCCACCTGCCTCCAAAGTAGACTAAGGAAAGGGACCCATTGTCGAGATGCATGTTCCTCTTTATGTCTATATGCCTCCTCCTCCTATTCCTCCTCAAGATTCTACCCTTCCATCGAAAACAACTATGGAGGTTACTCCTCTGGTAGAATAGGATCCCCCAACCGCTTCTCAAGTTGCACCTTCTAATGGCCATAGCCACCACAACTAGCTTGCATGAGAGCGTAAATACTATCAAAAGGCCTTGGCTAAGGAGTGTGAAGCTTCTAAGAACACAAAAGAGGATCCTTCTCTTTTTGCTTTTGTTGTTTCCATTTTTTTTGCTCATACCTCTACTTCTCTTTCTACTTTAGTTCCCATCGCCTTTGTGTTGCTCTCGTCTTCATCAACGAATCCTGATGAGCCTCACCCCAAAAGGGTGTAGGTGTTCATCGCTCCCTCTGCAGAGCCACCTCTTATCACCTCTCTTCCTAATCTTCCTCCTTTTTCACAGCTCGTTGACATGCCTTTTACAAAGGTGGTGTCCTTCATGGCTTCATCTCTTTCTCTCTCTTCTAATTCAGCTATAAGGATTCCACATCCTCCACTGAAGTGTAAGTTGGAGAGCGACCTCGCTTTAAGTGATGGTCATAAAAAATCTTCTTTATATTTTGAGTCTTGTTCCACCTTAGCTTGTGTTTTCCTCGTGATAGAGACAACACCTCCCTCCCATGAGTTTGTCACTGCCCCTCTTCCCAAGGTCAACAATGACTCTCAAGTTTCTTGTCCTTCTCCCATCCAGTTGCAACATGTCACTCCTAAGAAGTGCATGTTTGACTCATTAGAGGACATTCTAAATTTGACAATGATCTTTGCTAGATTGATGACTCTAGTCTCATACGAGCTTAGTAAGGAAGACCTTGAGGGGGCTTCTTCCTTAGCTCTTGCCACAAGCGAGTTGACTAGTACCACCATAGCTATCCCTCCCTACAGCCTCATCTTCCCTCCCTTATGATGATCTAGATTAGGAGTAGGACGACCTGCTGGAGGTGTCGGACTAGAGCAACGCCTTCTTCTTCATCTTTAGATTAGCTTTGTGTGTTTTTTTGTGTTCCCCCATGCTTGTATATTTATGTTTGTGCTCTCGCGTGGAGGACCTTTACCACCCTCGTAGGTGCTTGGATACAGGAGAGAAAATTTGTCATACACTTTATCTATTTGTCTCATCATTCTTCTATCTATCATAATCTTTGATTTTCATGTCAAGAACAATGCAAAATGTTGGGGCATTTAGGCCTCTTCCGTGTTGAACTGATTTTTATTTTTATTTTGTCTTCATGTGCTCTTCTTCTGATCTATTTGGGGGTGATGATAGTTCATACATATTATATTATACTTATCTATCTATATCTATGAGTAGTTCTTGCCTTGAATAATTAGATTCCCCTGTGATCTTGATTTCTTCATCTCTTATTTTCTCTTTCATGGTGTTGTGGTTTTTATGTGTTTTCCCTTGCATGAAAACATTCCACAAATACATCTTGCGATGTATTTTGTGCCACAACATCTCTTATCTTTCTCTTCTCCTTAAAATGGCATGTTCTCCTCTATGTAGCACACATCATTCTAAGGGGGGGCTATTATATCAACTTAATTTTTAAAAAGTTTCAAAAAGATTTACATATATGTCTTGATGTCTTATGTCTCGTCATCTAGCTTGGGGGCAACCTAACTAGACTTGTCTTTTTTGTCACTGTCCTACAACATAGTTTGCAAACCACAGGCCTATTTGCTTGACATATGGTCTCTAACCATGCTATCCATACCTATCAACCTAATCTTTTATCTGATCAGATTATGTCATGTCATGTCCATGAATTTTATCATGTCTACTTTTTGCTTTTTTGCCTAACATATTTGTCTGTAACTAACATGTTATGGTGAGATTGCAGTCAACTTTGCAAGATTGAAGACCCTTGTCCTCTTCGTGTCCTAGCTCAACTTCTCTACATCACATATACCGGATTGAAGACCTACATCCTCTTCATCCTAGGTATATTCTCTTCAACCTCTTTCTACTTTAGCTCACACATGTTTAGATACATATGCTCGCTAAAGTGGGGGAAAAATGTAATGTCATAAAATTGCACCCCCAATGCAATTTCACATTACATAACCTTCACTTTGGCATAATAAATATGATAATGATAATCCCCCTTTTTCTCGCCTTCATTTTTAGCCTTGACCACATCACTTTCGATCATTGAGGGAATTTTTGTCGAGGATAATTTTGCAATGTGCATACATCTGCTTGTTGCACGAGCATCCTAAAAAGATTCCTAATCCTATGGTTGTTGAGACATTACACTTATGTTTTCCTGTGAAGTGTGACACCTCTATAATCACATACGTGGCTGAAAACGACCCTCTTGCGTGCAATTTTTTTAACTGTAACAAACAGTTGTGGAAAATCTTCAAGGTGCCTTTCATTATGTTACCTTAATTGTTAAGGGAGGGGTAATTAAGTACCACATCAACACCCATATTGCTCAACCCTTGCATGCACATTTTTTTTTTTCATTTTGTGTAGCTCAATGTCAACAACCCACATTTTCTCATTATGGAAGGGTGCATCACTAATTTTTTTCATGTGAAGCCTCCACTAATCTCGAGGATGCTTGAGGAGGCAATGGGTAATAAAATGCATGAAATGAAAAATGATTTTTCTCTAAAAAAAACTTGAAAAGAAGCGAACCAAAGCAAATGAGACAGATAATGTATTGACTGAACACATTGTTCCTACTCTTGAGAAGTTGAGGAACGAGCGTGTGCAGTATGTGAAATGGGAAAATGGAAATGCAGAAGTGGATAAAGTGAAGAGGATTTGTATTGCATGTGAATTTATGGAAGCAGAGAAAGTGAGAGATGACGGTATATGTGGAGTCGAAGAAACAAAGTCAAAGAATGTTGAATTTTAGAATTCCATGGAACAAATACAATTGGAAATAGATGTTAAGGAGAAGGCAATATCAAATGTAAGTGCACAAATATAGAATGAGATTTTTTTTGTAAAGAACTTGTTAAAATAAACATTTGCATTCTCTAATCAAAAAGCGGTTGCAAAGCTACATGATAGTACTTAAAAAAGGAATTAAAAGACAAGAAGAAGATTTTATCATCAAAATAAAAGGAGGTTAATTAATTCTATTGAGAGAGGAAGTTGAAAAAGCCTCTACACGTAACAATCCAATTGGCTAGTCACCCCTTAGCCCAATTTGCTTAGTTTTATGTTTCAAATCAAATGAAGAAAGTGAAATGCCTTTTTTAGACTAAGATTTGTTCTAAATTTTGAAGGTGGACTTGATTGCATTATTAGAGTGTGCAAAACATAAACTTTTCATTACAATCGCACTATTTTCTAAAACTATAGGTTGGAAAACATAGGGTGTTATAAACCCTGCAACCCACATGCTATTTTAAAACCCGCTACACGTAACAACCCAATTGGTTAGTCACCCCTTAGGCCAATGACCTAATTTGCATATCAAACATCCACAAATAGCATTTAACACCATTATTCATTTGAAAGTATCCACTATGAGAAAAATAGTTACCCACATATATACATATACATAACATTTATTGCTATACTCTATTGAATACCATGTATGCAATTAGTCTATTCAATACCATTGACTGTTATATTCAAAATTGTTGAGCTCAAATGATTTAAATTTCAACTTTTTGTTTCATTTATAAGCAGCTACCATAAATAATAAGCCTTCAGGTGGCATTGCCTACCGTTATTTCACATTGTTTATAATGTAATTATATAGGGAAATGAAAAGTCTGATATGAAATGTATAACAACATGGTGTTCAAACATAGGAAAATAATATATGTCTACACCATAATTGTTCAATAATTAAATGATGAAATCCACAATGCACAATGAATATTGTCAGCATGTCTCATTGTCTCCTACACTGCCTATTCTGTACAACTGAGGGGAGGCCTTCATAATATTCTTTATGCCTCTTGGGGTTCCTATGTACTAAGGGAGGGGTGATTCCATTTCCATGAATCCTCACAGATGAACGTGTAATAGTATATTTTCAGGGAGGTTGTGCTTTGACCTTCACACTTTGAACACCATCAGCTTATAAGAAACTTTTGAATGTAAATGACTACGTTGAACAATTAACGTATGGATGGAAATAAATATAAGGTACTATGATATATATGGAAATAAATCATTTATATATATCTTCAGAAGAGAAGGCCTCAAGTTAGAGAGGTTCCATATCGCAAATCCGCCCTTGGATTCTTTGATAGTCTGTGCGAAAGCACCAAGATAAGGCAATTTATAGTCATGAGCAATGGCCTTAACAATGTTGACTTTCACACAACCTTGTGGGAGTGGAATGTTGTGGAAAAGAGCACCTCTAGTCACAACATTTACAATGCCTTTGCCAACCAATTTACGCCCTGAGTAAAGTTCAACATGATTATCAACCTTAAAAGTGATGCCCTCAGAATCTATCCTCTCCTCATCAATATGATTTGGCTGCAATGGAAATGTCATTAACATCAATCATAATTAAATTCATAGTAAAGGATTCATAAAGAAATTGGAATAGAAGCATGGAAGTGCGTTGTGTCAGTACCGATATAGATGGAAGGCTAGTTCTCTCCCCATCCCCATGTCGATCTTTATTACTGTCTCCCACTTCCATTGCAACTACACCAATAAGCTTAAGGCTCGCTTTTTTGGTAGAGTGCACACATCCAATAATATTCTTATCCTGCAAAACATGGCAGAGGTGTGAGAATACAAAGAAGAAAACCAGACTTTACAAATTCAATTAGCAATACATAAATACATGTGTAAAATTAAATGAAAATGCATAATTTAGATAGCTGAAGTCATAGGCATCTAGTGAACACCTTGTTCTTTCTCTGATCATTGCAATTGAGCATTTCTCCCGAAGTTGTACAATAAACTTATCACCGTCCTAAGAAGGTAAATTCCAACCAAACCCAAATAAGCTCACAATGTACAAAAAAATCTCATTTTTTGATATATACATTGTTATCGTGCAATACATGCGAGACATTTCACAACAAGAGATACATACACAAACATATCAATTTGAAACTGCCATTTCTAATAATATATGCACCGAAGGAAAGGAGATATCACACTTCAAATTGGTGAACTCATAGGAATGTAGTGCTCACCTCAATATTTGTTTGCCCACCGCTTTTTAGCTTCTTTACCCAAAATCGAGAAATAGGAATATCATCATCCTAGTACGTAAATGTGAAAAACATTAAAAAACATAATAACATACAATCTCTACCCCTAATCATTAAATCAAAATAGATACTTATTGATTCGTCGACCACTTGTTTACTCCCCTCTGTAGGCACCCTTTCTTCTTTGTTGCCCTCCTGAGGCACATTTTCCTGTCCTAATTGGACACTTCCCTACTCACACCCACCACTTAATTGTTCATCCTTGCCCTATAATAGCAATAATTGAAACGTCACATCAAATACAAATGCATACAACCAATTCATTGAAATAATAAAAAAAAAACATAAACAAAATATTTTGTAATCACCATTTCTTCTAGTTTCTTTATGTGAAGAATCCTTGAAACTTTTGACCGTCTACACTCCTTCTTCTTCTCAATGATAGATAGAGGGTTTGGAGGGACAACATCATCTTGTGCTTTCGTGGGTGCTGCTTCATCTTCCAAATCAATAGTAACTTGCTTGGGGGCAACATTCACTTGTTGACCATCACCCTATCATGGCATGTAAGTTAATGTTACACGAACCTTGTATGGATTGAAACAGAAAAAATAAACAAACAAAAAATCAGATTTAACAATTTAATTCCACATTACTATTTTTCCCGTTATCTTTCTCTCCTGCAAGATCAATATTTTTTTCCTCCTTTCCTCCTTTCTCTCCTCAGTGTTGTATAACCGCATTTTGGCTGTCACCTTGCCCTTTACTTTCAGAGGAAGTTGACAGTAGTGTTCTTTACCATATGCTCTGCAGAACCTTTGAATTACATGTGTTTGTTGTATATTATATCGTAGCTTCAGTTGGTACTCCAAATTATTCTCCTTCTTTTGAAGATACTTTTTCAATTTGTCAGGGGGAGGAGGCAAGTGTTTTTGTTATCCCCCTGGCACACTTCAGTCACACTTTAATGGCATGAGAAGATGAAGTTAGTGTTCCAACATCCTATGCATGTTGAACACTCTCTAATCCCAAAATTTTCTCATACATGTACCATATATACAGTAATATATAGGTCTCCCATTCTCTCGTTCTACTTTGTATTTAACAATCTGCACAACAAATTTGAAAAATAAAATAGCTTACTATATTTTATATTAAAATAAATTAAATGCACAACATATAAACACAACCAAACGATGCAATAATTGAATTATTATATCTACCTTCTCGTCCTCCACATCACCCTGTGCTTCATTCACACCCACCTCATCCTTAGGGTCGCCCTCTGCATCCTCTTCCTCTTTGTTGTGGACTGTGGCATGAGTGTGATCATCTCCTCGATTATGGACCCGAATCGAACAATATACTGTCAAAATAATTATATTTGTAACATAAATGAAAATTTCTAAATGAAATTGTAAAGCATTATGATTAACGCATTAGAAGGAAAGATAATTGGAAGTTGACAATCAATTATAGAACACATTGTTGCCTCACTGTTCAACGTTCTACTAAAATGAGGGGGGTCTTGTGTACAACCTTTCCTGCCTCTTGATCAAAACATTCCCACTTTCTATTCAACATCATAACTATTTGTCAGCCATTAAAATTAAACATTTGAATGCATCTTGTAATTACCGGATCTTACCAGCATGTCTGTCGAGCATGACATCCCGAAGGAGATCCACCACTACACACTTTGCCAGGTGTGTCTGCCACCTCAATAGGATTAGTCATAGTACATAGCACTTTCTCTTTTAAAGTACACATCCCTAGTTGTTTGTAAAATGTAAAAATGTTGCAAGTGTTACGAACAGTTAAAGTTCCATAATTTATTGCACCGTCTGTTGTAAGCAAGCATACATTTTTTCAATCACACGAGGAAATTGAAATGCAATTTTTAGTCTACCTAAGACTTGTGATAAATTTTGAAGGTACCTTTCATTTGTACTATCTAAATAAAAAAAGGTTTTCAATACATTCATACTATCAGTAAAATTGTAGGTTCGAAAAGAGGGTGTTATAAAACCTGCAACCCGCATACTCTTTTAAAACCCTATACATGTAACAACCCAATTGGTTAGTCACCCCTTAGCTCGATTTGGTTTTAATTATGTATCCCCTAGGTCTACAAAATAAAATAACTTGCAACCCATTATGTTTTCCAACCTACAATTATTTTATGCATTTTGTTACCAATTTTTCGCTACAACTCAATTGGTGGAGCTAGTTAAACATTGTTATATCTTAAAGTGAAGTTACGATTATTTTTGCATTATGCTTAAGTATTGTTTGCACTTTGATTCATTGTTCGTCAAGTGACAGATGTGCATTAAAATGAAGAAATAGAATTTCAGAAGTGCTATTCAATGTTTTACAATTAAGTGAAGTACAAAATTGAGTATATAAACAACAAAGCATTTCAGAATGCTTTCATTCATTTCATAAAGTGATTCATATTTACATAGCTTCATTTGATTGCAAGAATCCAAATGACAATACAACATTGCATTGAGATGCATTTTCTTTTGAAAATGAAAAGCATGAGATTGAAATCAAATATCCACACAAGCCATGGATGGGACTGTCATAGTGCATCACTAATAGCACACTACACTATGGAAAATGTAAAAGAAGAAATCACATAAGTAACAAAATAATCATCATTTCCTGATTGGCTGATGGTCGACGTTGAAATGGTGCACCTTTTGTCTTCTCCAAGCTCCGTGGACCTATAGAAAGGAAGAGAGGGATGTCAGAGGCTCTGATTATGAAGATATCTATATGAATCACCAACAATAATGCAGTTTGCTACTAATCATACACTGAAACAATCAAGTGAAAGTGCAGAGACATAAGCTGAAGGAGAAACATCAATATGATCATGATATATTGTTTTTTATGCTAACTTTGTTTGTTTCCTTGTGCAGGTATAGGGAAAATCACGAAGCTGATTATTATTTGAAGACCAAGCATGTGGAGAAAAATGGGCTCCCACAAGGGTAGAGCTCGACATGCTGCCCTTATCCATTACAAGTGGGTCGAGATAGTAATTGCATCATCATATTCATCAAGAAAATAAATGATATACAACTGAAAGAGTAAAGAAGAGTTAATTCATCGAGCTATTAAACCAACTGTGCATTCATAACGATTAGGTAAATGCTTTCTGAAAGCTACAAGTGAACAGCGAGTTTAATCTGCTCAATTAATTCAACTGAGTACATTTATCTCAAACATTGTTGTATGGCTATGTTCTTCTGCCATAGGATGTAAAACAATGCATCTCGTTTCATGTTATAGCTACAAGTGTTCTGTCTCAGATTTGAATAATCATCCATAATGCCTCATTACAAGAGGCACTGTTCAACAAAAGAGAACAAAAGGTATTGATGTTTTCATTAGAGAAGGGTATTAGCGCATTAAGTAGTTTACATAATGAAGGCAAGCCCCAGTTTCTCATTAGTGTAAAGGAGTTCCAGATTTCAATTAGAAGAGGGTTACAAGATCAATATAGTGGCCAGCGACCTGTTGTTCAATAAAGTAAAGCAGATGATCAACAAAGCAACCAGTTCAATTTGGATGAGGATGCAAATACAACATTAGGTAAGTTATGCATCACTGTTTTGAAAAGAAATAATCTAGTACACCGTTCTGGAATTTTGTTGTCATTAAGTTGTTCTCAATCAGGTTTATTTTCAAGGATTTAAATACACAAAACTCATTTCTAGAATGAGTAGAAATCATACTGAATATAGCGTAAGTGGGGCTTGAAGTGCATCTCTGATGAGAATGGCTGAGTGTATAAGAGGCCAAAGCAAATGAATGATTTACAAAATTGAATCAAAAGGATTTATGTGTGAGAGGAGTATAGTCATCATACTAAAAGGAGTAAATACATTTCAAACGATTTAAGCAGTAAGATCAATATTAATATAGGACCAACTAGTATTTCATTGCTTGAGGAAGTGAACAGGCATACATATGCCTCATTTTTAAATCAACAGTTTTAGCTAAAATCCATCATTTTCATACATATATATATTCACAAACTCAAGTTGCTGAATTGGTGAATTGGAAGTTATCTACAACAGTTTCATTTAATTATAAATGTATGAGGGATGCTAAAGCACAAGTAAATTGGCATTGTTTAGTCATTTGAATGCAAGAGTGCCAACGAAATCTTGGGTATGTTTAAACCCAGCTTTCCTATATAAGAAAGTATCATGGAAAGTAGCTAAGTGATCAAGTAAATGCAATATGCAAGTAAAAGAGCAGATGCCACTGTTTTCATCATGGTCTATATGATCACTAAGCAAGGGGACCATGTTTATTTTCATTCCCAGGTGTAAATTATGAAACAAAAAGGAGGTTTTTTACAGATTTAAAACATAGGCTTCATAAAATACAGTCTCCCCATTACTTCCAGCATTCCCCATTTGGCTTTCAAAATATATAATGTTCTTTCACCATTTCCGGTTTACCCATATGGATATTCTATCAGAACAACAAGATAGGGGTTCTGTCACAGTCATAACTCATGTGATGGTTTTCAACAGTGGTACCAAAAAGTGGTTTTCATCAGAATATTACATCCCACATGGGGATTTCCTACAGAAAGAAAGACGAACTGGGGTACAACAGAAAATCGCACCCGGACAGTCATATTCTTCAGAACAGAAAATACCCATATGAAAGAAGTTAAGAACAACAAAATGCCAAAATAAGTGCCATGTTGGGTCAGGCCGAGTTTTACATATACAAAGTTGCTCATTTTTCAGAAAACCCTCATTGGGGTTTTGAAATACAATCCAGAATATCACAATTCTCAGTTTACCCATTAAGGGTTTAATAAGAAAACCACAAAGATTTCAAAGGAAAGCACCAGTTATGATGGGTCGAGCCCAGTTTCTCATGAACATCAAAATATACAGATTTCTTGTCTATTTTTCATATACCCACTTTGGGGTTTTCCATAAACTGCAAAATTTCTTTATTTTTACAAGTACCCATATGAGGATTTTTGTATGAAACAACAGAATACAGAGGGAAATCATAATGGTCGAGCTCCGTAAGAGAAAATCCCAAAGTAAGAGTGATTTCTTCAGAATAACAAATACCCATATCTAGTTTTGTTTTGGAGAGTACAAAGATGTGAATTTCCTTTGATGGGTCGAGCTACAGAGTCCAGTGAAGAGACAAAGAAACCACAACCGTCATAGTTTCGAGCTTTCGTAAGCTTTGTGAACAACAAAGAGAAAATGAAATGAATGACTGGAGTAGAACTTACCAGTTCATGCTTGTAGAGGATCACATATAGCTGCAACCAGAGTTCTACAAAGTTTCAAAACCCCAAGCAAAACCAAGACACGGGCTCTCATGCATGGCGGCCAGTGGATGCAAAAAGCACATAAATAACAAAATAACAAGCACAGAAGGATATAAGAGTGTCAGACACTGTGTTATAGCCGCGACCACAAGACCAAAAATACCTCAAGAAGTGAAGTTATAAAGGCACTATAAATAATAGCTTACCTTGTGCGTAGTAAAGAACAATAACTCTCGAGCAAGCTCTCTCATGGAGTTTTCCAGAAAAAAGCCCGAGTTCATGCTTGTACAAAATGGCCAAGAAGAATAGATCACAAGAATGCAAAGAGAAAATTAGAAACAAGTATGTACAGGCCGCTGCAAAGAGGCCAAGATTTGCCTTCATAACTAAAAGGAGAAGCCATGAAGTAACAAAGGAATAGTTACCCTGCATGCAAAACGAGGAAATCAAAACACAGAGAGGCCGAGCTCATACAAAGTGTCCAAAAAGCTCGAATAGAGAAGTCCAAATTGAAACCCTAAACATGGTGGTGGCGGCGTGTTTTCTCAGGCAGAGCAAGGTTTTTCCAAAGTGATGATTGAAAAAATGAAATGATTTTTTTAGGGTTTGACTTCTTTTGTTCATTGCCCTAATTCGAGTTAGGTCAAACGTTATAATTGCCTTTGAGATTCACATTTGACAATATATTGATGGAAAATTCGAACTTAGGAATCATTGTGAATTAAAAATCAGAATCTGAAGCTTAATGTTTTTTAAGGGCTGAAATTTCATATGCCTAGGTCGATGTGTTAAGTCCTTAGGGCTTGTGTTTTTTTATTGACACTTACCCTTGTGCCTTAGAGAAAATTGGAGACTTGAATATCCTAATTTTATTGATTTTGTGAGAAATCAATGAGAGTTGCAAGGTAATATCATTCATGACTTAGGGATTTTAATTTTTTAATTGATTTTAAGAAATCAATTGGAGTATTGAGAGTGACTTGCCTTGATGTTTTTATGATTTTTTAAAGAAAAATCAAGCATTGTATTGGTGGAATAAGGTTGTATTTGTTTTTTTGCAAAAGATTTAGCAATCTTTAATTGCAAAAATAGACAAATTGTAAAATTTGCAATCATGTAAAGTAGAAGCATAAAGCAATATTTATAAATTGTTTTATGATTTCTTACTATTTTTAGCAGATTGATATTGACTTTTTCTCTTGGTCGGATTTGAGTTGCATCTTGGAGAGATAAGGTGTTTTTCTGGCTTTTAAAGCAGATTTAGCCTATTTTTAGAGGCTTTTCAGTATGATCATAAAAGCAGTGTGCTTTTTTTGCTTTTATGCAGTCTTTTGAGACAGTTTGAAGCTTTTTTCCTTGAGCTTCTTTGTGAGCTCAGATTAGGGTTTCTTGAGAGGTATATTTTTGAAGAGACTTAGTTTTTTTTTTTCCCAGTTTAGAATACAGTTTCTTGCTCGTAGCATTTTGAGCTTGTAAACTCAGTTGTACTCAGTTCAGACAAACACTCTTTCAGTTTTAATAAAGCAACAAAATTCTCCTTCTCATTTCTGTCTCATTTTTGTAATGGCAATTTAATGTCTTTGTGTTTCAAATTTGAATCCTTATATGTCTTGCTATTGTAAACCTTTGTTCAGAATTGCATGTTTCAGGTTGCATGTTGCATTTAGTTTTTTCCAGATCTTCATGCAAATCACTAATGAAGTATGTGCTAATGAGATTGTGAGGATTACTATGATAGAGAAACTATTATGAGTGGTTAAGTCTAAATTTTCATATGTTTGGTGAATCATCTATTAGTCATAGGCTTTATTTTCAAGTTATCCTTTTATCCCTTTTCCCAAAAAATACTTAGAATAATATTCATCATTTCGGAGAACCAGCTCACTCTGGAGATTCCTTCTTCGTTCAGATCACCCACATCTGAAGAAGGTTTCCATGTTTCCGTAGATTGTTGAATCTTGTATTTAGCAGGGTGCAAATCTAATTGATAACACATTTATTTTTCTATCACATGAAGATATGGAATTGCAATTTTTACCGTAACTAATAGTTGTCGTAAATTTTGAAGGTGTCTTTCATCACATTCATACTGTCTAAATAACAAAAGCTTTTCAAGACATTCACACTTTTTTGTAAAATTACAGGTTGGAAAACACTGGGAGTTAAAATACTTGCAACCCGCATACTGTTGTAAAACCCTTTACATGTAACAACCTAATTGGTTAGTCACCCCTCACCTCAATTTGGTATGTTTTGTGATTGTCTTGAGAACCTTTTGCTTTGTAGATAGAAAGAATGTAATGAAATTGGAAAACATTGGGTGTTATAAAACCTACAACCCACATAGTGTTGTAAAACCCTCTACACGTAACAACCAATTGGTTAGTCACTCCTCAACTCAATTTGGTTAGTTTTATGTATCCCCCACCTGCAACTCCTCCCTGTGATCTCAATCCTTTATATTTAAACACACAAAATGAAATAATTGACAACCCACATTGTGTTTTCCAATCTACAATTATTTTGTGCATTTTTTGTTTCAATCATACGAAGAAATTGAAATCTAATCTATACTATTGTATACACTTGAAAACGGTCATCACCTTTAATTAATTAAATACTAGCTATTTGATTAATATTCCAACTACGTATAAATAAATTCTCAATTTATTTATATTGTTCACCCTTCTCTAATTCTCCAAATCTAAAACATATTCTTCTAAATTAATTAAATAAACAAGGTTCCCTAAACTTGTTTTATTTAATTAATCTTCACTAAATCCAATTAGGAATTAGAGCACATTTCCACAACTTTTTGTGCCACCTCACCAAGGTCACATGCAAATAAATAACTCTAATTTTTAATTAGAATTATCTTCAACTCATTTTAAAAAGCACATGGCTCATTTCCTCCCACACTTCCACCAATTTTGGAGCACATGACTTGTTCCTCCCACACTTCCACCAATTTTGGAGCACATGACTTATTCCTCCCACACTTCCACCAATTTGGAAGCACACGGTCTTCTCTTCTCACACTTGAATCTTCCATCCAAATGGCATGTTGCCCATTGGTCAAGAGATTCTTCCATCCAAATGGCATGTTGTCTTTGGTCAAGGGGACAACATCTTGATTCTCTTCATCTTCACCATCCATTCTTCTTATTCGAATATGGACCGTTGATTATTGCCAACTCACTATATGCTTGGAAAAGGCTATAAATACAAACCTTGGGCCTTGTATTTTGCATCCACATTTGAAGTAAAGTTATCATGCAGGTTTATCATTGGAGCTTGGGAGCATTTTGGAGTCTTATAGCTAGTTTTTACATCATGTTTTGCTTTGCATTTACATCTTAGTTTTAAATCTTGCTTCATAGTTGCATTTTATGTCCCATCTTGCATCATAGTTGCATTTTAGATTAGTTCATTTTTAGTTTGCATTTGAGCATATGGAGTATCATATATAGATCATTCTAGTTCAATACCATAGCATCCACCTCCACTTGTTCATTTGTCATAAACATCATCCTCCACTCATCATGGCATTCATCATCATTGTTTGCATATAGTTTCATGTAGGCAGTTAGTTGGTTTGCATGTTGCATACTAATCTTGTTTCTTAAGTGTCATTCTAATAGCCTTTGTGCACATAGAAAGTTGAGGGCCAAAAGGTTAAAAGAATCATTAAGAATAGAGGACAATGAGACGTTCTTGAAAGATTTAGTTTGTTGCAAATTAGAATAGTTTCTTTGCTTCAAATCTTTGAATATAAATCGTTTCATTAAGGTTTGTGTTGATACTAACTTTGCACATTTCACACACACACACAACTATAACTAAGAGTTGTTATATATTTTCAAGGTTAACTTCATTACATTCTTACTGTCTACTAAACAAAAGGTTTTGAAGACATTCATACTATCAATATAATTACAGGTGGGGGATACTTGAAAGTATCCAAATTCACCTGTGGTGTGACCAACCAATTGGATTCTTATTGTGTAAATAACCAAAACATTTTCATTACATTCATATTGTCTATGTGTAATTGCAGGTTTGAAAACATTGGATGTTATGAAACCTACAACCCAAATACTATTTTAAAACCCTTTACAAGTAACAACCTAATTAGTTTACTCACCCGTGAGGTGAATTTGGATAGTTTTATATACCCCCCCACCTATAACTCCACCCTGTGCTCTCCAATCTTTAGCTTTCAACGTGCAAAATGAAAAAACTCACAACATAGTGTTTTCCAACCTCCAATTATTTTGTGCAATTTATCATATTTGAACACATCTTCTCGAAAAAAATACTTATTACAATTTAGAATGCAGGTCTTACTCATGTTAGTCCCCCTCCAATGCCCATGGGTGCATAGAAATCAATGAAAATGATAGCTTCTCGCACAAGCCACCAGTCCGATGAGTTTTATGGTCGAACTCCTACCACTACGTCACGATCGAAAAAAGGTGAGAAAAATGACCTAACGGTGCTGTTATCTCCTTGCTTCTTTCGTCGTAATGTTTCCTCCCATCTGCCAAATTTGTCACTTTTATCCTCGTCTTGGGAGGCCCCACACTACACTGTCACATCATGTGGTGTATGCTTTTTTGTATGTTTTAATGCGTTTTTGTATGTTATGATGCCTCTGACATGTGTTCTTCTAGAAATAAAAGCCGCACCTAATTGCAGAAGGTGATCTCCCTACAAAATTGCATGGCTTACACATGATAACATATTTCCATTTTTCAGGGATAAGACATGTGTTGATTATGTTATCATGTCTAAGACATACATTTTTTAGGTATAATAGCTTGATTTTACTATATTTTGTAGGGAGATTAGCTTCTACCCAATGGACGAGGCTATTCTCCCTACAAAAACACATGTAAGATGCATCATAACCATCATATTGTTTTAAAATTGTCTATATTTGGAAAGACAAAAAAGCCCACAACATCGCCATTTTGGACATTCACATTTTGGAGGTTGTTGGGGAGCTTAGAAGGGAGTTGTAGACATTCGAAGGCTGACGTAGAGCATTCATTGCAAAAAGGGGTATTCATTGGCAGGTTTCCAAGGGTTTTCCTTGCAAAAGGGGTTTTTATTTGATATGCAAAATTCATTATGTGCTTTTTTGTTGAGGGTTTTTTAATTTTGTGATTTTAATGTTTAATCCAAAACTATCACAAATGAGGAAAATTGTCCAAATTGAGCTCATGTGTGACTAACCAATTTAGTTGTTATGTGTTCAGTTATGAATGACCTCACACAAATACAAGGTTTGAAAACATGTCGCCGTTTATCAACTGCACTTAATGGCATAGACCAAACTTCAGGGTAGACATTAAACCTACACAACTTGTGTGATATAAAGATTTTCATGCTTCATAACACAATGTATTTTTCAACCTCCACATCACAACGTACCCAAGCCCTTATGGTTTTTAAGCCCGTATATGTATGTGGGCCTTACAAATAGAAATAACACCAATTTCTTGTCATTATTGGCAATAATGAATAAACTTGTTGACAGTGGTGAATGTTGTGTATTGCAGGTTGCGAAACACAATGTGTTTTGAAGCTTACCTTTACTTATACCCAAGCTTTGTCATGAAATACAGATATACAAATGTATAGATGGGGTTCTATTTTATCAAATAACACATGTCTCATTAAAGGTGGACTGTGTTAACCGTCAATACATAGTGTACTTCATAGTATGCACTTCACAGTGCAGGGAGAGCATGGCAAAAGAGTCTGTACAGTTGACAACATATTGTATTTCTAAAGCTCCAAAATGGGAAACAAAGAATACTCATATTTATAAAGAGGCTTCTACATTGCAAAACACATTGTGTTTAAAGAAGAACAATTCCAATACAAAAATTGGGAAGCCTAATGGCCATCTGTGTGTTATTATAGCCTTGCCTTGGCATTTTGTATGGTATATTTTATTGAGTAAAAACAATAACAATAACAATGTTCCTTAATCACAACCTTATGAAACCCAACTATGTAGAGATGCTTCACAATTGAACAAAGGTACACAATTTAAATGGACAAATAATCTAATGTAAAATGATAAATATTGTATTCTTTTGCAAATATTATATTCTATTGTGGGAGATAAATCATACCAATGTAGTTTTGGAGAAATCATCCTAAAATTAACATAAATCAATTAATAATTAAAATGATGTAGTATCATCGTTCATTGGTGTTTTGAGCATTTCCCATGTAACACTAACACTTCAAGGAGGAAACATCCTTCACGTAAAATTTTGGGATATAATAGGCACAAAATGATCTAACACTTATTTTATTTAAATTAATTTGCAAATTATTTGCATTCCTCACAATAAGCATCTCATCTATAAATAAATCAGAACATCTAAATGCAAAATAAATTTTGGAAATTTAACTGTCCAATACGCTTGTAATTCAAGCTACGAGAGCTAGAATCACCTGTATTTAGTGCAAAAACTTCACGTTTCCTGAAGTGTCCTTCTCAATCCACCTGCCCTTGTTTTATTCAATTTTGTTTCCTTGCCTATATCAATCACCTATAAGGAAGCAAAGTGCTAGTGATAGATACAATTGGAAAGTTAAAGATATTTGGTGCTACAAAGAATTCATTTTATTCCAAATTTCACCAATATTGGATTATATGTTGTGTTGATTGCAACATGCCAACTTGTATAGACAATAAACAAACATATTAAACTATACAATGGGAATTTAGTTTCCAATTTAACCTATTGCTAACACTAGTAATATATTAGCAATTATATCTGCCATTTTGCCATTCTGCTAGAATTGTGAAGCATTGAACACTCATTTAGATATATGAAAAACTCATCTCTTGTGGCATATTTTTTCTTGTATTGGTAGTAACGGGAAAAATATAATCTCCCAATAAAATGACATGTCTTAGACATGATAACATAATGCCCCATCCCCCATACAATGGCATCATTACAAGATAAGACTGACGGATGGATGTTGACGAACATTTAAGCGCATGTCACTAGCGAGTGCCGTCACATGTCCCCGTATGATGAAAAAACCGTGTTTAAATATATTTTTCTATCTTATCATGCCTCTAACATGCATTTTCTTAGGGATAATAGCCACATACATAGTAAAGATAATTAAATTTTGAAAAACACACTGTGTATTGGCACATGCAATTTTCTATACCAATCCTTTCCAAACACACAAATTGATATCTAGAATACCAAATTTTCTATAGTAATGATTGATTTATCATTTATTTTTTAAGTTTGATTACAGTCTCCAAAACTCCAAAAAGATACAAGTGTCACATTATCGCAAGAAGTTTAAGAATCTTGCACAATCCAAATGGAAGATGTTTGCTATGGCCAGTTCACTATACTTGCATGCACCGACTAAAGATAACCATGCATCATCGTACACACAAATCATAGACCATGGCCAATATTATGACAAACAAAATTTTGAAGGTTAAGTAGAACACGTAATCAGTGACAGTGTACTTGGACTTGTATAGTGCATCAGTAAAAGCATATGATAGAGGCCATAACTTGCAATAATCAATAAGGGCAGAGAAGACAAACAAGAAGGATACCAAGTACCACTTTCAAACTTTTGTTTATATCCCGTGTCTCTCAATGAACACCTAAATGATGAATATTGGTATCATAACCATTGTTCAATGATATTGTAAACTGAACCATTACTTGTACAAACGACTGAAAAATACAGATTATTGCAAGACACATTGGTTGCAAATCATGGTGTGCATCAATTATGCAAGAATACAAGTTAAGAAGTCAACGGAAACCTTGGTGATCACCTTGATTGACCAAAAAATAGCAGTTATTTTCCCTACAAGAATGCATGTCATAGGCATGATAACATACAAAAACGCATAAAAACATACATTAACATGATGGGATGGCGTAGTGTTGAGCCCACCAAGATGGGGGATAAAAGTGATGAAACTGGTAGATGGGAGGAAATGTTACGACGACAGAGAGGAGGAGATAATGACGCCATCTAGTTGTGTTTCCCACATTGTGGGTGGGAGTTTCACCATAAAAATAACCATCCCAGTGGATTGCGTGAGAAGCTATCCCTTTCTCTAGATTTTGTGCACCCAAGGGTATTGCAGGCTAACATGAGTAAGACATGCGTTCTAAATTGTAACAAGTATTATTTTTCGAGAACATGCGTTTAAATATGATAATGCATAAAATAATTGCAAGTTGGAAAACACTTTGTGTTATGAGTTATTTCATTTTGCATGCTCAAACCTAAAGGGTGAAGAGCACGAGGAGGAGTTCCAGGTGGGGGATACATAAAACTAACCAAATTGAGTTGAGGGGTGACTAACCAATTGGGTTGTTACATGTAGAGGGTTTTACAACAGTATGTCAATTGTAGGTTTAATAACATCGAGTGTTTTGCAACTTGCACTTTTACAAAATAGTATGAATGTAATCAAAACCTTTTTTTATTAACATAGTAAAAACCCATTTGGCTTGTCACCCCTCTGCTTAATTTGATTAGACACCCATTGTTTTCCAAAATGCAATTATATATTAGACAATATGAACGTAATGAAGAACTTTTGTTTTGTACATAGTAAGAATGTAATGAAGTTCACCTTCAAAATTTATGCATACCACATTGAATGAGATAGATAAAAGATAATGCATTGACTGAAGAGATTCTCCCTACTGTTGAGAAGTTGAGGAAGGTATGTGTGCAATATGTGCAATGGGAAAATGGCGATGCAAAACTCGAGCAACAAGTACTAGAAAGTATGTAATGAAAAAGGAATCTGCTCTAAAAAACATTTGAATAGAAGTAGACCAAAGTGAATGAGATAGATAATGTAATGACTAAAGATATTGTTCTTTCTCTTGAGAAGTTGACGAAGGGGCGTGTGCATTATGTGCAATGGGAAAATGGTAATGTAGAACCAGAGGCAATAGGTACTATAATGTATGAAATGAAAAAGGAATCTTCTTTGAAAACACTTGAAAAGAAGAAGACTAGAGTGAGTGAGATAGATAATGTATTGATTGAAGAGATCCTTTGTGCTCTTGAGAAGTTGAGGAAGGTGCATGTGTAGTATGTGCAATGGGCAAATGGAAATGCACCAGTGGACAAACTCAAGATGTTTTGTATTGCACAAAAATTTGTATAGGCAAAGAAAGTGAGAGATGTTGCTATAGGTGGAGTTGAACAAGTGAATTCAAAGATTCTTGAACATAAGAATTTCATGGAACACATAGAATTGGAAATGGATGAAACAAAGGCAATATGAGATGTCAATGCAGAAAAGAGAATTAGTTGGGTGGAGACATGAAAGTCTTATGTGAAAAGGTAGACAAGTTTTGTAAACAACTTATTAAAAAGAAACATTTGCATTCTGTAATCAGAAAGACACTCTCAAAGCTAAGGAAAAAGCGGCTACAAAGCTACATAAAAGTATTGAAGACATTTAAAACTATATCCAAGAAATGGCTGGTGTTCTCCTAAGGATTGACAAGGGAGCAGGTGCTCCAAAGCTTAAAGTAAAAGATATGAAAAATAAGTTAGAAGATCATGAAAAGGGATATCGGGGGGTGTGAATAGGTAAGAGTAGTGGGGATGAGAAAAAATGCGTGGATGGTCAACTTGCAGATACAAAAGCACTAGTTGGAAGTGTTGAAACTAAAGCAAAACAACAAGAGACTACAATTAACCACTTAGAATTTAGAAAAGGAATTAAAAGATAAGAAGAATATTTTATCGTCAAAAGAAAAGGAGATTAATTAATGCTCTTGAGAGATTAGAAAATGAGCATTTGCAAGAATTTGAGGGCGTTCAAAAGTTGAAGGCTAATATCAGACACCTCTAGGCTCAATTACTAAATGTTCAACTTACCAATAATGATCTTGTAAGGCATATTGAAAGATCAAAAGTGAAACGTGTTGTTGCACAACTTATAAAAGTTAAAATTACATGAATGGTAAATATTGAAGGTGCCTTTTATTACAATCATGTTGTGTAAATAATGAGAGGTTTTAATTACATTAATATTGTCTTCCAAAATTCTAGGTTTACACTGGGTGTTATAAAACCTAAACCTACAAACCACACACTGTTGTAAAACGTTCTACACATAACAACCCATATGGATATTCACCCCCCTATTCAAATTGGTTAGAATGTACGACATGAAAAAGGAAACAACTGTAAAAACACTTGAAAAGAAGCAAACCAAAGTGAATGAGATAGATAATGTATGGACCGAAGAGATTGTTCTTGCTAATGAGAAGTTGAGGAAGGTGTGTGTGTAGTATGTGGAATGGGAAAATGCCAATGCAGAAGTGGATAAACTCAAGAGGTTTTGTATTGCAAATGAATTTGTGCAGGAAAAGAAAGTGAGAGATGATGCTATAAGTGTAGTTGACCAAATGAATTCAAAGATTCTTGAACATAAGAATTCCATGGAAGAAATACAAGTGGAAATAGATGATAAGGAAAAAGCAATTTCAGATGTAAGAGCAGAAAAAGAGATTCATTGGGTGGAGACATGAAACTCTTATCTGAAAAGGTAGACAAGTTTTGTAAAGAACTTGTTCAAATAAACATTTACATTCTCTAATCATAAAAAACACTCTCAAAACTGAGCAAAAAATGATTGCAAAGCAACATAAAAGTATTCAAGAGATTCAAAGCTCTATCCAATTCAGTTTTTACATGGAGAGGGTCTTACAACAGTATGTGGGTTGCAGGTTTCATAACACCCAATGTTTTCCAACATGCAATTATATATAAACAACATAATTGTAATGAAAACCTTTAGTTTTGTAGACAGTAAGAATGTAGTGAAGTTCACCTTCACAATTTATAGCAACTCTTACTTACACTAAAAATTGCATTTCAATTTCTTCATATGATTTAAAAATAAATGCAAAATATAATTGCAGGTTGGAAAACACAATGTGGTTTTCCATTTATTTCATTTTGTATGTTCAAAGCTAAGTGGTGGAGAGCACGAGGAGTTGCAAGTGGGGGATACATAAAAATAACTAGACTAAGTTGAGGGGTGACTAACCAATTGGGTTGTTACGTGTATAGGGTTTTACAACACTATGTGGGTTGCAAGTTTCATAATACCTAGTGTTTTCCAATTTCATTACATTCTTACTATCTACAAAACAAAAGGTTCTCAAGACATTCACAAAATAGACTAAATTGAGGTGAGGGGTGACTAACCAATTGGGTTGTTGCTTGTAAAGGGTTTTAAAACAAAATGTGGGTTGAAGGCTTCATAACAACCCATGTTTTGCAGCATGGAATTTTACAAAACAATATGAATGTTTTGAAAAGCTTTTTGTTATTTAGATAGTACAAATGTAATGAAAGACACCTTCAAAATTTATAAAAAGTCTTACGTAGAATTAAAAAAAAGCATTTTACTTTCTTCATATGATCAAAATATACATGCATAGTATGATTACAGGTTGGAAAACATAGTGGGAGGTGAGTAGATGATTTATGAAACCTCCAACCCACACAATGTTGTAAAACCCTCTACACAGTGAAGCCAAATGAAAACCCCTTTTCGCAAGGAAAACCCTTGGAAACCCGCCAATGAATACCCCATTTATCAACGAATACCCGTTCAATTCTTCACAGTCCCTAGGCAAGATGGAAAAATGACATATATTTCTAGTAGATATACATACTTACTAGCTAGCTACCCACGCTTGTCACATGCATTTTGGTAGGGAGAATGGTCGCTCTGCTTTGGCCTTCGAATGCTTGCAACTCCCTTTCGAGCTCTCCAACAACCTTCAAAATGCAAATGTAAAAAATGACGACGTTATGGTCTTTATGTGGTTTTAAAAATATATCATTTAATTGCAGAACCCACATCGTGTTTTCCAACCTGGTTATATATTTTGTCATTTCTAGTTTCTCTATTTCAATTGCAAAAAATAAATGCAAGTTGGATTTCCACAATGGGTTCACCATATTTCATTATGCTTCCTCAAAAAGTACTAGTGTGAACATTAAAATCACAAAATTAAAAAACCCTCAACAAAAAAGCACGTAAACAACTTTGCATATCAAATGAAAACCCCCTTTTGCAAGAAAAACCCTTGGAAACCCGTTAATGAATACCCCTTTTCACAATGAATACCCGTTCAATTCTTCATAGTCCCTAGGCAGAATGGTAAAATGACATATATTTTTGACAAATATATGTATACTTGCTAGCTAGCTGCCCATGCCTGTCACATGCGTTTTTGTAGGGAGAATGGCCGCTCTGCTTCGGCCTCCAAATGCTTGCAACTCCCTTTGAGCTCCCAAGCAACCTCCAAAATGCGAATGTCCAAAATGGTGTTGTTTTAGACTTTACAAATTAGTAATTTTAAAACTTCTCCAAAATGCGAATGTCCAAAATGGTATTGTTTTAGACTTTACAAATTAGTAATTTTAAAACTTGTTGACACTGCCACATTTTTTCAGCAACAAGACACGTGATGGCACTCCAAACAACATGCGCCTAAACCTCTGTCAACATCCATCCGTCAATCTTATGATCTTATCTTGTAATGATGTGATCGTATGGGGGATGGGGTGTTGTGCCGTTTTGTCTATCTTCACCGAGAGTGAAAGAAAAAATGAAGTCTTTGAGTAATCCGTTTAGAGGCATGTGGAGGTTGAGCCAGTGTGTTGGCCACGTGGGGTCTTTGACCAATTCTTAAGCTTGCAGATGTGACCGAATCTACTAGAAAAAGTGGCTTTGAACAAACTACGCTTGTGAAAATTTTTGCCAGGTTATTTGGCTGTGGGAGCTGCAGGACTTGTTCTTTCAATTGGTTTTGACTTTGCTTATGCTTCACATTCTTTCTTTTTCAAGAAGAGCGGACAAGTACCAAGTGATGCTGTCTCTTACTACTACACAAGCAACAATATTATCTTCCGATGCTTTATACTCAGCAGTTTGTTGATTATGGTAACCTGATAGCAGCCGATGCCCACCAACAAAAGCAACAATATAGAGCAATAAGATATGGCACCATGTGATGCTATCATTGAATGCTGGTGGGTAGGCCGAGCTCTTCGCAATTGACCGCATCCTCAAACCCTCACATGTGGGTGTGGCTTTGAAAGTCGCTTCAGTAATGGTGACCGACGCCCAAATAGAATTGGAAAACAGGTCGATGCAGCCCTCAGCAGGAACGCAAGTATGGTTTGCATGATTCAAGAGAAGCCAAAATTGGATGTTTCCCACACAAAAAATGTTGGTGTTTTGGCCTACAAACAACAATAAACCCTCCAGATGGCAAAATAGTCGCCCAAAACCTACAAAATGTGGATTTTGCTATAAAAAAAAAGTTGCTCTTGGAACAAATTTTTTTTACCAAAAAAGGTGAGATCAGCAGGGGACAAATTGCCCTTTGCTAAGGATCTGTACGGTACTGTACTGTAGAATAGGGTACAATTACAAAAAAAAATTGTAAAATTTTAAAGTAATAATTTTTTTTGTGAAATGAAAAGTAATTTTTTTTGTTTCTCTAGCCTTCATAATGTAATGGTGGTCTTTATTTGGTTCCATAACATTTTGTTGATAGGGCTAAAAAGTTTGGTTCACCAAAAATCAAGAAAGAACTTGCAATTTGACACTGTGATACCATGTTGGAACAACAAATAATGAATGCAATATTCAAAATACCACGAAATAAATCAAATACAATGCAAAAGTGAAATAACTATCATAAAATGTGTAGAATACAATAATCACTCCTTGTTTATATAGGACAACAAGGAGGTAGAAAGGTGAAACAAAAGATCGACTAACCCTCCAAGTGGTGACACATGTAAAATACTTGGGACAAGTGTGAAGGCATGTGCCAAGTGACTATTAGGTGAGAATTAAACTACTAAGTGAACTTAAGCTAGTTTGAATATGACTACTAGGTGTAAGAACTAGATAAATGATAACTACATACATAAAGACACTTTTCACACTAACACTAAATGTATTTTTAGTCTTCATTAGGAATAATAAAGACTATAACAATGTGTACATTTTTTATAATTTTAATGTTATTTTTCATTGTTCCATACAAGAATCCTACATAAATTTAGATGCAATACCTACTTTATAGGTAACAATAAGCCAATAAGTAGTAAGGAAAAAATTTCTTAGTAATTGTTTATATAAAGTACTAAGGATCCAATTTGATACCTATTTCAATAGGTATAAAAATAGGTCCACAATATGTCTTAAAATTTTAAGAAATTATGTGCATATCTAGCTTGTGACATCATGAAAGAGTAATGATCCTAAAATATAGACATACATAAAAATGAGGAAGAAGGCCCTAGTCAACTTCTATGAAGTTCATTTTATAGATCATTAAGATATTGAGATTTTCATAAGTAGTTATAAATTTTCATGTTTCTTCAAGTAATAAACAATCATCCTATGAAACATATATAGTCAAAGAGTAAAAATAAATAAAAATCTATTGTTAATGGGTGAACTATCCTTTCTAGACTTGTTCCTCAATTAGTCTCTTATGATGATAACCACTCATTACAAATAGGTTCATTATACCCAAGAAATATAGAAGATTTTTCAATACATGAAAATAATAAAAATATTAAATACAAACTAAAGCAACCATTTTGATGGTTTAGAGGAATATAATAGGTTTATCTTTTTCCCACATCATCCAAAAATTATGTACGTATGCGAAGGTCTTAATGTCACCGAATTTCAACTCACCATTTCAAATAAATTATAATTTTAAAATGAAGGGTTCAATTTTATATTAGTATCCCAATCATTAGATATTACATCCATTCTATTTGTTATGTCAGATTATAACAATTTCAAGTTTAATATGATACTTTTGACTACTTAAGTAGCAATACATTTTTAGGTAAAATAAAGCAATCATCTTTTCCACTATAAATTATTTTTTACTTAATTAAAGAAATTTCAATAGAAAAAAAATCAAAGATGAGTTTTATGCTACCTCTTACTATTCTCATTATGGTCATTAGTATAAAGAATTGTGCCACAATTAACAAGACCTAACCAAAGCAAAATTTATACCATGGGAAGGAGATAATGATATTTCTTTGAAAAATGATAACTAACAATTATTTTTAACAATAATTTATTATTAGATTTCAATAAATCTTTAAATAAATTCATTAAATGTTCTTACAACCAACTCCACATAGAATACCCATACAAGTAAAATTATATTTTATAACTTATAATAGAATGGCTATATATTTATGGCTCAATTTTAGATATGACCAATTCGTATTGCCAACAATCACAATTTTTTTTGTTGTGCATTTCTTTGAATTATAATTGTTTCTATTTGGGATTTGAATTTGCTTTCCCACTTCTAAATAAAATTTATACCCATACTTTCAAAAGTATATAAAATTATAGTTGTTTGAAGCATAACTAGAATCCCCCTCCAAAGGTTAAAAATATGTAGATTATAAGAAAATTCTAGATTATAGCTCATAAATTTGAATATATGCAATATAATTCATAAAGTTGAATTCATATAAAAAAATGTATGTTTATGCAAATTAAATTATTTATTTTCATCATTACAATATGTAAGAGATTATTATTGAAGGGGTTAAAGTTGTCCAACTTTCCTTGTTAGAAATATTGTACAAGAAATTTACATGCACTTTGAGCTCTATGAAATGAACTCCAAGCTCTTTGGATTGAATCCACACCTTTCATGTTTGAAATTTTGTGCAACTTTACGGAGTTCCTTTTGTTTTTGAGTGGAAAAATAATCATTTTATTATTTTAGCAGTCATTGAATATTTTCCCACTTGTAAGACTAGCAATTACATAGTTCATGTAAAGTTTAATTAAAATTTTCCTTAAACATCTTATGCTCCAAAAACATTATGAATACCAACTATTTTAAGTATTTAAAAAATCAAGAGTGATCTATGAGTTAGGATCAATACCTAGTAGATGTAGTAGAGTGATTTTTAGATAGAGTTTTCAAAATAATAAGATTATTACATTCATATGCACGTCTTATAAAAGTTGTAAAAAAATACATATTGAGCATGTGGTACGAAAAATAGCAAAGATTCACTAATGAAATTGTCAATCCTTATTCATAATGCAGATATAGCACAAACTACAAAATTTACAAAATAATTTAGTCAAACACAACATTAGACAAGGTTTTGATAGCAGTTTGTGTGGCTTGGAAATATTATTACTTCTAAATTTGTGTTATGAAAAAAGCATATTTTTCAAACACATGAATCTATGTTGCACAAAACAATAACAACAAAAGCTTACAAACCCACACTCTCCACTACTCACTTTTAAATAAGGTGTAATTCTACCTATGTTAAGGGCTTTGTTATAGTTAACTTTGTGGGAAGTTGCTCTTTCATAAGCATTACAAGTTTTGGAGACCCCATTCACATTCCTCACCAAACATAATAGGAATGTTGAGTGAAATTGTGTATTTTCATCATTATAATATATAAGATTTTTTATTTTGGAAGCAATAAATCTATACAATTATTTTCCATAAATATTGTACATGCATTATAAGCTCTATACAATGCACTCCAAGTTCTTTGGACTAGATCTAAACCTTTCACATTTGACTTTTTTTGTGTCTTTAGGAAGTTATTTGGTTTTTGAGTGGGAAAATAAATATGTTATTATTTGAGCAATCAACGAATATTTTTCCACTTGAAAGATTAACAAATAGATATCTTATGCAAAGTTTTCATTTAACTTTTCCTTAAACATTCTACACCCAAAAAATATTATGAATAACAACTATTTTAAGTATTTAAAAAGTATCTCAAGAGTGAAGTGCAAGTTAGACCCAATACTTAGATGTAGCACGATGATTTTTAAATAAATTTATCAAAACAAGAATACTATTTCATTCAAACATGTCTTATAAAAGTTTTAGTAAAAATACATTCTAGGCATGTGGCATGAAAATGACAAAGATTCATAAATAAAATTGTCAGTCTTCAAAGGCGTCTGGTTATTGTACTTCACAAATTAATCATAATCCTTACAAATTTGTAGGCTACCAATACAAATTTCACATATCCATAATGTAGATATAACACAAACTACAAAATTTAAAAATTAATTTAGCCATAGGCAAGGTAGATTAGTAGAAATTTGTGTGAATTGGAAAGATTAATAACTTTTGAATTTGTGTTATGAAAAACATATTTTGCAAACACACATGAATCTACACTATACAAAACAACAACAACAAAACTTTACAAACCCACACTTTCCATTACTCACTTCTGAAAAGGGTGTCACTCTACCTGTTCAAGGGCTTCTATTACAATTAACTTTTTGTGATTTTTTCTTTCATAAGAATTACAAGAATTGTTGATGTCATACTCTCATGCTTCCCATTGATCACCCCATTCACATTCCTCACCAACAATATAGGAATGTTGAGAATGAATTTCTCAAGTATTAATTATTTTTTAACTTGTCAAATTAGATTTTGGAAACCTTTAGAATGGTATGAGCATCAAATTCCTCAATATGCATTTATGTAGCCACACTACTGTTCACACAAATATGAATAGAAATAAAAAATATTTATATATGAGGAGGGAGAGAAAAACTAGATAATGGTCATTATACTAGTGAAAACAAGGCCATGAAGGTGAAAAATGTGCCTAGTGTACTAGATAAGGAATACAAAGGTGTCAAATTTATTGATAGACATTACAATGAAAGACACTTCCAATGATGTGCAAGCTCATAACAATAACATCAAATCCAAATGTAAAGATGTATTGTGCAATTAAAATTAATTGCAACTACCTTCTCAAGGTTGTAACAAATGAAATGCATAGGCATTCACTAAGATATTAGAATAGCAAAAGGTGTAGATTCATTTCTAGGAGCATTCAAGTGAATATACTCCATTCCAAATAAGATGTATTTGGATCTTATTGGGAAATTCTATTTTCTACCACCTAGATGAGTCAAAGTGTGTGTGTGTTTGTATATACAACACTTTGTTTCAAGGAAGAAAACCCTACTTTACTTTCATAATGTAAGATTTTTTATTTATCTTTCTTAGGCACCAATGTTCCTATTATATAAACCTTTTACGCATCACACCCAAAAATAGACAAGGTGTTGAAATCTAAACATTTATTCTATAATATATTAAATCAAAAAAATAAAAATAATAATTTTATATTAGACAAGTTTAGATAGTGCAAAAGGCATAATAATCAAATATTAATTGAATTAGGGACAACCATAATAAGCATTAGACAATCCCATAAAAAATCAATTAGTGAATGGTGTTTGGATTACATGAACTAGATACAAATAATTTACATTCATTCAAGGAGTTATATTTAACAAATACTATTTTAAATTTTCTACACTACCCAAAATATGACAAAATGAGGGTTCATTACTTCCCAAGGAAGAGCAAGCAATCTTGAAGTAAATTGAACATGGGATCCTTCTCTTTATGGGTTGGTTCCTGTAGACACTTAAAATTGTCCTGAATGATGTTACACACTTGAATCCAATTACTAACATCATTTCATCCTAAAATTCATCTTCTTTTCGCCTGTTTAATTAAATAAGCCTAGTTATTTAATTAAATGCATCATTTTCATCTATTAATCTAATTAATGTTATTAGGTTAATTCCCCCCTTTCACACTAACATTTCGTCTAGTTTAATTGAATAGTGCAAAATATTTAATTTAAACCCCCATTATCTCCTCTCATTTTATTAAATAATCTAAATCATTTAATTAAATATCACTCTAGACCTCGTTGATGTATGGGGGAAGAAATTGGATGACAGAGACCCTCCTGGCTCTACTGACACTGCTTTGGCTGCTTTTTATGTTATGTTTGTAATCATGGACTTCTGGGCTAGGCCCATGTGACTGGTCATTTTTTTTGGCTTTTCTGGGTGTTTCCCATATGACTCTCGTGGTGTGCCTTCTTACCACCCACTTTTTTTTGTGAATATGTATTTTAATCTTTGATTTAATATAGATTAATGCCTATTCATAAAAAAAAATTGTTTTAATTAACTAATTACTAATTTTCCTTACCCATCCACTTGCATAGGGAATATTCCAAAGGAATATTCTTTTATTTGGCTCCAAAAATAGAATATTCTTTCCTAACAAACTTTGTAACAACTTTGAAAGTGTTTTTTTTTTAATCATTGTGAGCTATTGATTGGTTCTTTGATCCATGTGATCTTTGATTCTCATTCATTGATGAGAATCCTTGATCCATGTCTTCACCTTTCTTTTCATCTTGACCAAATCAATCTTAGCCCTTGATTCACCATTCTTCCTATAAATACCCCACATTTTGGAGAGAAATGGATCCACTTCCATCAAAACAAAGTTATGTTGCATGTTTGAATACTATATTTATTCATCCTTGCATCCATTATCAAGCTTTTTCATTTTTTTCATCCATCTTAGCATAGTTTCATCCATTTTATCTTAATCTTTCATCAATGGAGTTCAATTAGATGCTCATTTTATCCAAGGGATTGGGAAAGGGTCGTCATTCCATATCAATACGACACCAATCCCCCAATGGGATAAGGTTTGGAGTTCTAGATTAGGTTTCTTTTATGCTTTCATGGTTTATTTCATGCTTAGTTCAATGGTTACTTATTTTTTAAGTGTTCAAACATCTCATTGGGATTGTAGCTTAGGTAGTTAAATATGGCTTAAATCCATATGGATTTGGTGTATTTAGCTATTACTATGACTATGATCACATTTTGGTGCTAGAAGGAGGGAAAAACTAACCAAATATGATGAATTTCTCTTGAGTTTTTCATGTTTTAAAGGTTCCAGGACACGACGATGCTTTTTTTCACTAGAGTGACGCTATTGATTTTTGGCTACAACAATGCTATTGAACACAACAACACATTTGACAGCTACAATGACATGTTTGCATATGGCGATGCCTTTGTTTCTTATACAACGACACTTTTGAAATCTAGTGATGCGTTTGAATATTGCGATGCTATTGTTTTTTTGATTAATTTTGTGATTTTGAATATGGCGACACTATTGATATATAGACACTATTGAGGTCATTGGTTTGTGTAGAGCAACGCTATTGCATTTCACCAGAGTAACGCAATTGATTTTTAGCGATACTATTGCAGTTAAAATAGTGACACTATTGCAAAACAATGATGCTATTGTAGGTAAAATTAGAGAGTCAATTTTCGTGTGTGCTTTAAATTTTCAGTTTCATATACTCTTTGATCTTTTACTAACATATGGTTTTGTTTTTGTGAGGCTAACTAGTTTTGCAAATTTGAAAAACTAGGAAGTTATATACCCCAACTTATTGGAGTCATAACCTTCTACTTGATGCTTGAGATTGAAATCTGTTTGCACCATTGGAAAGGTCTCCAAGAGTACTAACTTAGTCCCTAAAAAAAGTTCCTACGATAATCAATTTTTAGAGATCGACACGAGTTTCAACCCCAAATTCTGCTCTGAAGGCCTCTGAAAACACGATTTACTAGAACCTAGAAAATACTGATTTTTTTTTTAAATTTGGATTTTCGGTTTTTCTTAGTTCTAGTTATTGCAAAAAGTGATTTTACACTTATGGGACAATTATAACCCATCATATGTTGTTTTTCTTTATGTTTTAGGACCACTAAATTTCCATTGGGCTTAAAATTCACAAATACTTTAAGTTTTTTCAAAGTTGGTTAAAATTGAACCCATACAACCTAATTTTGTGCTTAAAATGAAGTCATTTTGCTATATTGGTTTAAAAAGAATGAGTGTTTGATGTGCTTGCTTTTCTTGTATACACTTGTAGTGCGTATCCACTCCCCTTGCGCTTCATGTGATCTTGGGTGAAGAGAAACACTCAAGCGTACTTTCTTTTTTTGAGTCACCCTAAGAGCTTGCTACATATCCTCTCACCTTGTGCTTCGTGCGATCTTGGGTGAAGAGAAATAGGATTTTTTTTATTATGAGAGGACCTACTTATGAGATACATCTCGCAATGGAGAACTCATATAAGTGACTCTCAATCAATGCACATTTACTGGTGGGCTATATAAAGGTTGCGAACTTGAAAAATAGTAGCTTCAATCTATGGCGATAATATACCACGCCTAATCCAACTTCGGACATATGGGCCGGAAGGGAACGGTTGAAGTTCCTTAAGTGGCCAGTGGATGGTAGTATTTGTCTCGGTGTTCTCAGTTTTTTGTCATTAAAAACCTTTGTGTAGTAGCCAACCAAGTCCATTTTTGAAGCGTTCTTTAAAGTGGTGCATTGGAATTTACTTCCAAGAAGTTACTTACCAAGTTCGATTTGTGGTTGGGTCATAGAGATTAAGAGTTCATTCTTAACATACCTCTATTTGACTCCTCCATAAGTTGCATGTAAAATCATCCCTTCGGGGTATGAGGTAAGCCCACCAAGAAGAATGTACCCACTTGAGCTAGGATTGTTATTGCTTGTGAGCTAGTTTGACACATTGCTTGGTTTCAAAACAACTTAAAAACAAATCAACATGTTCATAAAATTTCAAACCCTTTGGATTAAGTGTAAATACCTTTGAAAAGTCCTATATTGTTGCTTGTCCCGAAGGATTTTATCTTTAGAGGCTTCTAAATATTTGGACTTATATCTTAATTCACATTTTCCAAAGTTAACACAGGGAACTATGGCCTTAGCTTCTCGAATTTCACATAATGGAATTTGTGCAATGAAGGTTGCTTAGACATAGACATTTTTAGTTTGAAATTAATTAATACTTTCTTGATGTGGTGATAAATCAATCTCACTAAATCAAAGATTAAAACCAAATGAACACACCACACATTGGTCTTATTGTTGAGATACATTGACTCCCCAAAACAAACAATGTGAGACAAGGAAATAATTGCAAAAAATTGAGTCTAAGTTATATTATCAAAATCATTTAGTTCTTAGGTTTCTATCACTTTAGAGGTAAAGCATGTTTCTCACCATCTTGGTCTTGCAAAACAAGGGTCCCTTTTAGATTAAAATATTTTGGGTCAAACATTTCATCTATCTTCATCACATTTGACATTCCACTTCACAAACAACTTTGGAAACTTTTGGACACATCAACATTGTTAGACTTAGGCTATCATCAAACCAATCCCCTAACTTATCTATATGTGTGTAAATGAATCCTTTTTCATACACTTAGTTAAGTTAGTCATCATCCTTTTGAACTAGTCTATCTTAAAGGTCACAAGTCTACCTTTTAGATCTACAAGTTCATTAGCACCTTTTTATCAAAGACATCAAACATCAAACCTTTAGTCTAAAGTGTTTTCCAAAGTTTAGAAAGTTCATCCCCTATATCACTCACTCGTTTCATCATCCATTCACATCATTAGTCCAAAACACCTTAGAGGTTCACTTTTGCAACAAGATCAAAACACAAGAGAGACATGGAGAAAAACCAAAATTTATCTACCATGAGTGACACAAACCAACAAAACCTTAGAATGAATGAGCTTAATCTTAGAGGTTTCACAATTCCACCCTACAATCCATACATGGGGTCATCATATCCTACAAACTACAATGACACAACAAATGTGGGTATGCAAAATCAAAACTTTGGAACATCTTCCCACATGATAGATTCAAATCAATGTCAAAACTTACCAATCTATCAACCAAATGATCAAAGCATGAGCCTTCATCAAAATAATGTTATCTCACCAAGTCAATACATGTCAAACATCAACATACCAAATATCAACATATCAAATATGAACATGTCAAATCCACACTTGGTGAACTATGGGGTAGGTACATTCACACCTCCAAACATCATTCAATATCCACAACATCAACCACATCCTCAAAATCCATACCAAAATCAACTACATCAAGGGTTTCAAAATAAATATCTACAACATCAAATTTCCCTAAATTCACTTACCAAAATAGTTGATACACTTCTCCAACAAACGTCTCCACCTCCAAATCAATACACTCTTCTTCAAAATCATCAAAACATTTATTTGTATCCACAACATCAACCAACACATCTCCAACATCAAGATATTGGATATCAAGAAGGACAACATCAACAACAAGATCTATCCCTACGACAACACGATCAATCATAACAAGATCAGTCACTACAAAAATCACAAGCTTCACAAGATAAAAACACTACCAAACGTGAATACACTCCTTTAGGGGAGCCAATTGAATCAACGTTAAACATGTTAGTCCAGGCTAAACTTATCAATCTTCTAGAGTCATTAAATGGGGTGAACCTAGCGTCAAGGTCTCATGGTATGATGATAATGCTTATTGCGAATACCATAGCACAAAAGGTCATGACACATCAAATTGTATCAAACTAAAGAACCTCATCCATGACCTTGTTGATCAAGGAACAATAACTGTGGATGATAATGATCAAGATTCAATCTTAGATGATCATATTGTTAATGTCTCACCTCATCCAATGATAATCAACATACCTCAAGATTCGCTTCATAATCATGATTAAAATCCCTCACCAATATCTAGCAATGATCCATTTCAAGAAATCTTAACATCATTTGACCTCGTGGTTGAAGACATTGACAAGGTTTCTACCACAATTGTTGAGGATAAAATTCAAGATTCATCCGCCAATGATCATGTTGATAATATCTCTACATCACCCAATGAGTTAGATGGCATACCTCAAGAATTTATTCCAAAGCATGATCAACATCTTTCACCAAAGTCTAGCAATGGCCCTTTCTGAGACATATTGACATCATTTGACATCATGGTTGCCGATATTGAAGAAATCCTTAATTCAACACTTGATCCAAATTCACTTGAAGATCAAGAAAATATTGAGCCAATACCCATGCATAATGTAGACATTCAAGAACCCTTTTCAAATAATCCATCGTTTGAAATTGATCCATGTCAAGAACATGAACCAAAGCATATTGAAGATAACACCACACAAAGCCAAGATCAAGGATCCATATCTCCAAGATACTATCATGATCTAATGGGTATTCTCCAATCCATACAAGATGTTGCAAGTAATGATCATATCCATATATTGTAAGGAAACTTGCAACCATCTAATGACAATTTCCACATAACCCAAAAGAGCTAACAATGCAAATAAGTGCTCAAAATCCACATGCAAGAGAATAGACAACATACCCATCAAAGATGACACAAGATATACCCTAGGAAAACCCTCAAGAGGGAAAAACCTAGCCTCCAAAAGTATCCATACTCCATCATATTAATCAACCATGAAGCAAATACAAGAGTTACAATGAACACTTCTGAAGCATCAAGATATCCAATGCATTCCCATGTGTCCAAGCATGAATCCACACATCCCATTCCATGCTTCACAAATGCACTCTTAAGAAGACTCAATAATGACAGCCAAACCAGTCAACCAACCTAAACCACTGCACATGTGTTTTCTTTTATAGACACAAGCTCACACAAAATAATTGACTAGTGGTAAGGTGAAACTATGTACCACAAAACCATGTGAATCCAAAACCACTAACCCCTTATTTAATATTTCCCCAATATTAAATTATTATCACACGTCTCCCAGACATTAAATAATAATATAATGTTACAATACAACATCAAGTGGGTCCCCAAATAATTACCTAGTGTGATTATCCACACCACCAAGGTGCATCACAACTAAATAATTATTTAATTACAATAATATAATAAATTAATTTATCCAATGGTGTACAACACCATATTCCAACATTCTCCCACTTATTGTATACATTGCATAAGGGATCAATACATGAAATAAATTATCATAGCCATACATGAAACCACATGAATCTCCAACATGCTCTTGTGCTCCATTGAGATACCTACAATAAGAACAAAGTGACCACCATCTCAAGCAAGAAATCCTCTCATCATCCAACGTGCCACCTATGGAAGAAAAGGAACATGCCAAGGTGAAGATGCACCAATCCACAAGCACAAGCATCAAATCCAAGTGATAAAAAAGGCTCTAACCAAGTTGCTATCAACTAAAAAACCCACATGATCAAAAATAGCATCCACAATACATGCTAATACATCCAACCATCCATACCTCCAAGGTATTAATACATCAGTAAAATCATGTCAAGAACATATACAACCTGTAAACTGCAATCACAAGCTCCATGTATCAAATTTGTCAATGAAGAACATGCATATATCCAAGAACTCCCACTGCATAGGTAATGTCAAAGCATATCAAGTCTACCAATCAACACTATATCAAGTTTTGATAAGTAAATCAAAGCATGAAGTACCAAGAACAATAACAATGATCCACACATGCAACCCAAGAGCTGCATAATCTCTCACAACATGTTGCCACCATCCTCCTCAAATCATATGAACACGAACATCTAAGGAAGGAACCATGAAGAGAGAAACTTGTTAAACCATAACATGTCCTCCTACCAAAACCTCAAAAGTGCACTGTTGTGTCAAGTATGATCTCCTAACAACCCCAAATAAAAATCCTTAATAACACCCATAATACTCAATCTCATAGATCAAGTACAACATATGAATAAATGTAACAATGCCAACATGGATGTAAGCCTCTCTAATCAAGAAGATCAAACTCATAGTATCCATCCCCAATATTGAAATCAGACCATAAACCATCTCCTAACAATCCTCATCAAAGAATGATATCATAAACTAAAATGCACAAGGAGATAACCATGCCATAACATCCCTCAAAATGAATCCTCCAAAACTACCTATCCATAGCTCAAGATCCATATCTATGAAAGATAAAGCATATAAACTCATGCTAAACCATCCTCAAATGAGTATCCATAATCAATCACCATGAATCAACTCAATCCCATGAGAAATCAAAGCACGAAACATAACACATCTAAAAGATAGAATGGGAAAATACCTCTCAAATAATAAACTGTCGAGTAGAAAAAGAGTTGGGAAAGAGAATGCTCCTCCAGGATAACCAAGTCATCATGACTCACTCTAAGAATAATCTCCTTTGTTGGTCCATCATGAATTCATGTCCATAGCCAGGTGAAAGCTCCTCAGTCTTCCTGCTGAAACCTCCAAAGAGTAACCGTCTTAAGCAAATGTCACTAATCACAAGAGAATTGCAACCATCACCTAAGTCTCCAAGTATCCATGAGTACCTGTAACCAATCAATCCATGCCAAACTCCAAATGCAACATAACACCATCATGAAGTAACCAAGCAAATGATCAATGTAACCAATACAAAGAGAACCACATAAGATCAATGTCAAAGCTCCAATCATAAATCAGAAACATAAACATGACATCCATGATCTAACCATCTCCTCCTAGGAGATCACATGCACCACACACACACACACACATATATATAAACATCCTGGTCTCAAGAGAACAAGTATCATTGCAAACTCTAATAAACCGGTATCAAGAGTAAACCATGACATAATAGCAAAACACTCTAAACCAAGAATACATATCTCCAATCACATGAAGATAACCATACTCAATGATGCATCTGTTAGGGTTTAGGAAGATTGGAGCAATAAACATTAACAATTGTATGCAGATTAAATAACCTAGAAGTAATAATGAAGAATAACACAAAAGAGATCAACACAAAAATCTAATGTGGTTCACCCAATATGGGCTACATCCATAGAAACTCAGCCACCCAATGATTTTATTATCCAGTGCAAAACATATTACAATCTCATGAATTACACACACCGCAACTTACATCCCACCACTTATAACAAGCTTTTTGGAAGCTTCTAGAATTAGGGTTTTACAAAGTCATTTTTTCACTTGATGTGTTAGAGGGAAAACCTTGATGAGTGTACAATATTTTCATGATTAGTCGCCACATACTAACAATCTCCCACTTGGAGACTGATCTTGGATGACACCGCTGCACTTGCAGCTCCCACTGGATTACAGGTCTGGCTAGTTTATTATGTCCACCGTTATCACTCTTGAAGTCCAATGGAAAATGATGAGGAAATTAGTTTCTCTCGTGTAATCGTCTTTGTGAACATATCTGTAGGATTCTCACTGGTGTGAATTTTCTCTAGCTTCAATTGCCCATCCTTCAAAACTAACCAGATGAAGTGGTATTTGAGTTGTATGTGCTTATTTTTTGAATGTAGAGCTAAGTTCTTAGCAAGATGAATGGCACTCTGGCTATCAGTGTACAAAGGGCTATCTTCTTATCGTTGTCCCAATTCCTTCAGAAAACGTTGTAACCAAATCATCTCCTTGCTAGCTTTTATAGCAATAACATACTAAACTTTAGTAGTTGAAAGCACAACAACCTTTTTCAGTCTTGAAATCCAATTAACTGTAGTACCTCCTACAGTAAAATAACATACCCTGTAGTACTCCTCCTGCTATCAATATCACTTGCTAGATCAGAGTCAACATATCCTTTCAGAGCAGAATTTGTTCCTCCAAAACATAGTTTCTTTGAAGTAGTACTTCTCAAATATCGAAGAATTCATTTAACTGCATTCCAATGTTCCATTCTCGGATTGCTCATATATCCACTCACAACTCCCACTGCATGTGCAATATCTAGCCTTGTGCATACCATTGCATATATCAAGCTACCAACTATTGATGCATATGGTATCTTAGACATTTTGTCTTCCTCCTCTTGTGTCTTTGGACACATATCCTTAGTCAACTTAAAATGACTAGGCAAAGGTGTACTAACTGCTTTTGTATTTTGCATGTTAAACCTTTTCAACACCTTCTCTACATACTCACTTTGAGACAAAAATAATTTTTTGTTTGTCCTGTCCCATGTGATCCTCATACCAAGGATTTATTTTGTTGCACCCAAATCCTTCATAGCAAATGAATTTTGCTATTTTTTTCTTAAGTTCATTAATATGTTGCATGTTAGACCCAACAACAAGCATGCCATCAAGATAAATCAACATGATAATATAGTTGCCATTATCCAATTTCTGAAAATAAACACAATAATCAAAATGACATCTTTTGTAACCTTGTTCAACCATAAAACTATGAAATTTCAAATACCATTGCCGAGGTGCTTGCTTTAGGCCATATAAACTCTTCTTTAACCTGCACACAAATTCCTCCTTACCCTTTACCTCATATCCCTATGGTTGTTGCATGCATATTTCCTCTTCCAAATCCCCATGGAGAAATATTGTTTTTCACATCTAGCTATTCAAGATGCAAGTCTTCCGCAACCACAAGACTTAGAATAGTTCTAATAGAAGTCATCTTTACAATTGGAGAAAATATTTCATCAAAATCATACCTTTTTCTGTGCAAAACCTTTTACCATGAGTCTAGCCTTATATCTTTTCTTGCCTCCATCTTCTTCCTTCAACCTGTAAACCCATTTATTTGGCAATGCTCTGTTACCTGTAGGCAATTGGACTATGTCCCGAATCTGATTCTGCAACAAGGAATCCATTTCCTCTTTCATGCCTACCTCGCACTACTTTTTGGTATCTACATGCATTGCTTCTTCATAACCTTTAGGTTCACCAGAATTAGTTAATAATATAGAATATAACGATGGAGAAAATATTTCTGGAGGACTAATTATCCTTGTAGAACTTCTAGCACTTGTAGGAGTCTGTGGGATAACTTGTTGTTGCTAAGCATCAGGCACCACTTACATTTTATTTTTTGGAATCTCATCCAGCACCACATATTCCTTTTTGGCATGTTCATGCTTCTTTTCCTACAACTGATCCTTATACAAGACCTAATTGAATATAACATATGTACTCCTAATGATTTTATGATTTTCATAATCCCATAACCGATAACCAAATTCATCTACTCCATAGCCAATGAAGGTACATTTTTTAGACTTAGCCTCAAGCTTGGTTCTATTTTCAATATCAACATGGACAAAAGCTTCACAACCAAAAGTTTTTAGAAATGAATAGTTTACCTTTTTACCCATCCATGCCTCCTATGGAATGCCACCATCCAAAAGATTTGAAGGTCCCCTGTTTATTAAATAAACAACGATATGTACATCTGCCCAAAACTGTAAGGGTAGTCTAGCATGCAATCTCATGTTCCTTACACACTCCATAATGGTCCTATTCATCCTCTCAGACACACCACTTTCTTATGGGGTTCCAAGAACTGTTTTCTTCCTATGGATTGCATTGTATGAACAATAATTTTTAAATTCTCTTATGCAATACTCACCTCCATTATCAGATCTGAGATACTTCACTTTTTTCTTGTCTCATTCTCAACCAAAGCTTTCCACTTTTTAAAAGTTTCAAACAATTATGATTTTTGTTTTAGGAAATACACACATGTTTTTCTAGTTGCATCATCAATAAAAGTAACATAATAGAAAGAGCCACCAAGAGAAGATACCTGAGCTGGTTCCCATACATTTGAATGCACAAGCTCTAATTTCTCACTCTTCTTCTCTTTCCCAACTCTGAGAAATCAAACTCTTTTCTATTTACCATAAACACAATTTTCGTAGAACTTCAAGTCAATCTGCTTTAGACCTGGTAGAAAATTTTTGGAGTGAAGGATCTTCATCCCTTTCTCACTCATGTGCCCAAGTCTATGGTGCCACAATTTTGTTTCCGTCCCTACAACAAGTGCTCTAACTATCTCAGTAGCAACTGTTTCTCTAACAGCTAAGGTAGAATAAGTATTACCAGTACACAAATACAATGTGCCTACCTTTTCACCTTTAGCTACAACTAATGCAGCTTTAGTGACCTTCCAGACTTTATTTGTAAAGGTAACTATGCAGCCTTCACTACCTAGTTGTCCTGCAGAGATTAAATTTTATTCTCAAATTTGGAACATGCCTTACCTCCTGTAGCAACCATTCATTTCCATTATGAAACTTGATTTTTTATTTTCCTTTTCCAACAATTTGGCAGGGTTCATCATCACCCAAATATACTTGTCCAAAATCACCTTGAATGTTGAGAATTGTGACTCAAATTTACTAGCTTTATTGCTTCCTGGAGCAATTTTGTTTTCCTCCTTCATTGGCCTGAGTTAAGTCGCTGGTTTTCAAGTTTATCTAATTGAAGTTGTGGGGTTCCAAAGTTTCATAACCTCTTGACTTAGCGATTGTGGAGGGAAGGCTACTATCTTTGTTATTGGCTCATGGCGGGTTTCGGGAACTTCGTAACCTTCGACTTGAGGTTTGGAAGTTTAGGTTTTGAGCGACGGAGCAATCCGTTTGTTGGCAAGTCATGGGTTATGGGAACTTCGTAACCTCTGACATGAGGTTCTGGAGTTCAGTTCTCCAACAATATAGCAACTTGGATGTCGACAGATGTGGGGACCACTTGGAGTGTTGGGAGTTAATATTTAAGTCTTTTCTGGAAGACTTGTTGAGAATATTGTAGATTCCCTTTTGATGCTCTGGAATTGCAAGAGTAGTGGACGCATGTCTTGGTGGACCCCTCACCACGGCAAGCATAATATAAAGGAAAATTGATAGTTGGAAAGCAATGGTTGGTTTCCAACTGCCGATGGATGTGGGACCCGATAGGATGGTGGATCATGTCGAAGGTCGATAGTGGCGATGATGTGGAGGACAGATGGCATGTGGGCACATGTGCTCGATGGTTGACTCGGTGACTCTTGGAGAACCCTAAGCTTGATAGTGGAGATTTTTTTGAATGCTTATCTGATGACCAACATTGGAGATGGCGTATGGCTCGAGGTGAAACCCTAAAGGGGTGCGGTAGTTGAACAGTCATAGCGATAAAGATGAAGACTCTGGAATTTAAATAGGGTGTCTCTCGTGGGAAGCCGAAATCGCTTGCAGGGAGCCAAGCGGAGGTTGACCCTGGTCAAGCCGAACTGCAGGGCAAATGGATGGATGCAGTGATGGATGAGGGAAACTCTCTTAGGGCTCGATGCTTGGAGCAAAGAGTGGTGGTTACCATGGATGCAGGATGAGCGCCAAATAGGCCGAGATGCTAGATGCAGGTTGAGAGGCCGGATGCAAGCAGAAAGGCCGAGAGGTGGGCGTGGATTGGCCGAGAACCTGGGTGCATGCCATGAGGCTGGGTGCAGGTTGAGAGGCTGGATGCAAGTCGAGAGGCAGAGTGCAGACCGGGTGTTGCAGAACGGGCTGAGAGGTAGGGTAGCCGAGAGAGAGATGAATCTCATAGGAGGTGAAGGCTGAGCGGCTGTGCGACAAAGAGGCCAAGAAGCCAGTGGTCGACTCATGTGGCTGTGTAGCCGAGTGAGGTGGCCGCCATGGGTTATGTTGTCGAATATTCTCTAGAATGGAACAAGATGTAATCTGCTGTAAAGGCCATGCGCCTGATATTGTATTGTAACTGTATTTTTGTTGTTGAATAATACAATGGCGATTTGGGATTTTGGAGTTTGGGGTTTTTTACCTGAAAGGGTTTTCCCCACATATATCTGTGTGTTCATGTCTTCTGTTTCATATTTCATGGTTGTTGGTTCTGTTTGCTGAATCTATTAATGGTGTTGTTGAAACTGGTTAAGCATGAGTTTCTCTCTAAGGGTCAATGTCGGAAATGAATTGTGCCTATTTACGCTTTATGGCATAGTGGTATAAGACTGTACTCGTCTTCTTCTTTTTCCCAACAAGTGGTATCAGAGCCTTCTTCTGGGATGTGTTTCTTCCTAGTGTGTTGTTGGTTCTTGGTATTCCTTCTATGAAGATTTCTTAGTCTGTCAGGCTTGAAGAAATCTGGAGGAATCGACTGGTGTTTTGATCCTTTGATGAAAGGAAGTTCTTGATTTTGGTTTTTGAAACAACACACAACATGGAAGATGGTGAAGATGGAGAGAACTAAGTTGGTCATATTGAAATGATGTGACCTGAAGCTTGTGAGTTGGCAGCGGTATAACCCTGATGCATGGGGTGGAATATTTTTGCTTCGTGGCTATGTTGTAGCAAAGCTTTCATATTGGGTGTCTATGTGTGAGGCTCCTTGATGATATGGAGAAGCTTGGGTTGTTGTTCATTCATGAAGTGATGTGCTTATGCTGGGTGTTTTTCCTGGTATTGGAAGGCATGGTCTTATGGTACCCCGATTGCATGAAGGTTATGAAGTTGGTCATTGGATGATCTGGAAGCTTCTATAATAGCCCATCTCTCAGATGCATGTGCATGTTGGTGGTTTTGGAGTTGGCTTGAAATGGGCCTGGGTTCCTGAACTACTATTTGTACTTGCATGGCTTAGTGGTTTGCAGGTTTTACACGGTCAAGTAAAACTTGCAGTTATGTGGAGCTGCTGTGAAGCTATTTTCTAGATCCTGGCTTTTGGGTGTGACTAGATGATATAGTTGCAGTTCAGCATGGTTTGAGGAGGTGTGATATCTTCTCTACATGGGAGTGTTGGTACATGATTTTTCACTCAAAATTCTTGTGGTGGTGCTCGTGGGTTTCTTGACTATGGTGCTCGTCGTGGATGTAATTGGAGAATTGGATCTGAGCTTGATTTGGTGTTTGATTTATGCAGTCTATGTTGTTGTTCTCTGTGAGATCTTAGTTTTGCATTTCCAATGCGATGATTGGTTTGCACGTTTTTGTTGAATGGATCTACATGTTGTGCAATGTTACATGTTTGTTGTGAGACAACTTAGAAGTGGATTGTCTATATCCATGAGGTTGATTCATTGTTGGTGTAGACTTGTTAGCTAGCCTTGTCTATGGTCACTTGTGCATTGGTGTGGTGCTTTGAGATGAGAGGATGGATGGTTTTGAGTACCTGAATAGTTGGTTATGGGGACCTATAACACGTGTATCATGATGTCATGGATAGATTGGACACACTGCCTTGTGTAAGCTTGTGATAGTGATGGTTTGGTTTTTTTGGTTTGGAGATCTTGGAGTTGCTTGGCATTGTTGTCAAATGGACATGTTGTTGTTGTGGACCTGGAGGATTTTTAGTTTAGTAGATGTTTGGTCATGATTCTTGGAGAGCTCGGTGTCACGGTTCAGTGGGAGATTTAGCAGTGACTGTGGGTTCATCACGTGGTGGTGAATGATCTTCTTTAGTGTTGCAGATGTTACCAGGAGGGACTCTTAGATCCAGTTGCTGCAAAAGCTTTCTTTCACATTTGCATGGACACTATTTGAAGATGTGTAACATCTTGGAGCCATGGAGGATTCTTGGAGTCTTTGGTTGAGGTGTTGGCAGTGCTTGACAGGTGACGTGGTTTAGAGTTTGTTTTTTTTATGTCATGGTATACTCTTGATTACACATTAGAGTTTGGCATGATACATTGCTCTTGAGACCATGCTATGTTCACTTGGAGAATGGGATCTCCTAAGGGGGACGTGTAGATCATGATGTCATGATAAGTTCCTAGTTCAAATGATTGGAGTTTTGACAATGGTCTAGTGATTCTTTGTGTATTGGGTGCATTGGTCATGTGCTTGAGAACTTCATGATGGTGTAGTGTTGCATTTGGAGTTTAGCATGAGATGATCAGTTACAGGTGCTCATGGATACATGGAGAATAAGGTGACACAGTTGGAATTTAGAGGTGTATGTAGGAGGATTTTCTACAGCTACATGATGTGCATATCATTGTGGATGGTTCCTTGAAACTACATGTTTACACTCTCTATGTTATGCTATTGGTAGACTCTGTATGCCTTGATTTTGTTTAGATTTGGTGTTACCCATGTAGTGGGAGTTCCTGGTTGTGTTTGGTCTTCTTCGACTGGTTGACACATGGAGCTTGTTTCTATGGTTGATGCACTGGCTATGATGGTGGCATGGGTTTACTGATGTCGATACCTTGGAGGTATGTGTGATTGGATGGAGTAGCACTTGTTGTGTGTGCTATTTTCAATCGTGTGGGTTGATCAGGTGGATGGGAGCAGTCAGTTTTCCAGTTGTTGTTCTAGCTGATGTTCTATCTTGTTTTCTAGAGGATGGCTTCACGTATGTGTTTGGGTTGAGGGATTTGAAGTTGATGATTAGGTTTCTTCTGTTTAGCTCGTGAGCATAGTGGAGTGGTGGCTATGTTGGTGCCTTTTCCATCTATAGGATCTGATGCTTGTGTTCTTGAGACTGATGCATATGACTTGGCTCGTTCCTTTTCCTGTGGTGGATGGCTGGAACTATTGCCTGAGTTGGTGGACATCTTGGATGTAGTTGTAGGTGTCTTTGGTTGGAGCACGAAATCATTGCTTCAAATTTTGTGTTTGCGTTGGAAGGAGCCAGTAAGTTCTTCGTCAAGTGGGAGAATGTTGAGAATTGTGACTCAAATTTACTGGCTTGATTGCTTCCTGGAGCAGTTATGTTTTCCTCCTTCATCGACCTGAGTTAAGTCGCTGGTTTTCAAGTTTATCTAACTGAAGTCGCAGGGTTCCAAAGTTTCATAACCTCCCTACTTAGAGACTATGGAGGGAAGGCTACTTCCTTTGTTGTCGGCTCATCACGGGTTTCGGGAACTTCGTAACCTCTAACTTGAGGTTTGGAAGTTCAGGGTTTGAGTGACAAAGTGATCCCTTTGTCGGCAAGTCATGGGTTATGGGAACTTCATAACCTCCGACATGAGGTTCTAAGTTTGGTTCTCCAGTGATATAGCGACTTGGATGCCAACGGATGTGGGGACCACTTGTAGTGCTAGGAGTTAATATTTAAGTCTTTTTCGGGAGACTTGTTGAGAATATTGTAGATTCCCTTTTGATGCTTTGGAATTGCACAAGCAGTGGACGCGTGTCTTGGTGGACCCCTCACCACGACAAGCAAAATATAAAGGATAATTGATAATTGGAATGCGATGGTTAGTTTCCAACTGCCGACGGATGTGGGACTTGATATGATGGTGGATCATGTCGAAGGCTGACAGGTGGCGATGTGGAGGATAGATGGCATGTGGGCCCATGTGCTCGATGGTTGACTCGGTGGCTCTTGGAGAACCCTAAGCTCGATAGTAGAGATTTGTTTGACTGGTTATCTGACAGCCAGCATTGGAGATGGTGTATGGCTTGAGGTGAAACCCTAAATGGGCACGGTAGTTGAACAGTCAGAGCAATAGAGATGAAGCCTCTGGGCTTCGGCTAGGGTGTCTCTCGTGGGAAGCCAGAATCACTTGCAGGGAGCTGAGCGGAGGTCAACCATGGTCAATCAGAATTGCAGGCCAAATGGATGGATGCAGTGAAGGCTGAGGGAAAGTCTCTCAGGGCTCAATGCTTGGAGCAGAGAGTGGTGATTACCATGGATGTAGGCTGTGCACCGAATAGGCCAAGATGTTGGATGCAGGCCGAGAGGCCAAGTGCAAGTAGAGAGGCCGAGAGGTGGGCATGGACTGGCCGAGAACTTGGGTGCATGCTATGAGGTTGGGTGCAGGCCAAGAGGCCTGATGCAAGCCGAGAGGTAGAGTGCAGACTGGGTGTTGTCGAACAGTCTGAGAGGTTGGGTAGCCGAGAGAGAGATGAATCTCATAGGAGGTGAAGGTTGAGCGACTATGCGACAAAGAGGTCAAGAGGTCGATGGTCAAGTCATGTGGCTGTGTAGCCGAGTGAGATGTCTCTCGTTGAGAGAGGTGGCCGTGATGGGTTATGTTGCTGAATATTCTCTAGAATAGAACAAGATGTAATCTCCTGTAAAGGTTGTGAGCCTAATATTGTATTGTAACTATATTTTTGTTGTTGAATAATACAATGGCGATCTGGGATTTTGGAGTGTGGGATTTTTTACTTGAAATGGTTTTTGCCACGTATATCTGTGTGTTCATGTCTTCTATTTCATCTTTCATGGTTGTTGGTTCTGTTTGTTGAATCTGTTAATGGTGTTGTTTAAACTGGTTAAGCATGAGTTTCTCTCTAAGGGTCAATGCGGGAAATGAACTGTGTCTATTTTTTCTTTATGGCATAGTGGTATAAGACCGTCTCGTCTTCCTTTTTTTTTTCCCCAACATTAAACATAATCTACAAAATATTTCCTATGGGGTGTGGCATGAAATGAAACCCCAAAATCTATTACCCAAGAATCATTAACATTATCTAAACATAGAATTAAAGCATCCTACAATTTATTACTTGCAACGTTAGCTTCCTTACTGTCATCATGTTGTCCATCTCCTTGTTTTCCTTTTCGAGACCAACAATCCTTCTTCAAGTGTCTTGGCTTTCCATTGTGCCAACAATCCATTTTTTCTTTGGATTTAGATCTTCCTTTCTTTGACTTCCCCTATGACTTCCCATGATTTGTTGGGCTTTTTCCTCTCTCCTTTGTTCTTCCCCTGTTCTCTATAGTCAAAGCATTACTCGATGTTGAAGTCTCACCTATGCTTATCCGTTGCATTTCCTCGCTAAGGATAACACCGACAACACCATCAAATTTCAATGTATTTGAACCAAAGACAGAGTTACTTACAACCATTACCAAGCTATTCCAACTTTCTGGAAAAGAACATAAAACCAAGAGAGCTGTCACCTCTTCATCAAAATTCACTTTTACAAAAGTTAACTAACTAGTAATCATATTAAAATCATTTAAATGATTTGTCACATATCCACCTTCAATCATTTTTAGATTAAACAAATGCTTCATGAGAAATATCTTATTTGAGGTTGAGGGTTTTTCATATCATTTAGCCAAATATTCCATCAGATCCACTCTTGTCTTGTCTTCTATTATATTGATCGCTATAGATGGTGCCAGGAACAATCGAATGGTTCTCAGTACCTTTCTATCTAGAATCTCCCATTCTTCATCGAACATCATACCATATTTCTTTGCTTTTCCTTGCAATGGCCACCATAGATCCTTTTGATACAAATAATCTTCCATTTGCATCTTCCATAATTGATAATTTTGGCTGTTGAAATTCTCAACCTTGAATTTTCCTTCTTTCATTGCTCCCACTCAAATCTAGAGGTTTCCTACCAATCAATTGAAATACACACGACTCTGATACTAGCTGTTAGGGTTTAGGAAGATTGGAGCAAAAAACATTAACAATTATATGCAGATTAAATAACCCATAAATAACAATGAAGAATAACACAAAAGAGATCAACACATAAATTTAACGTGGTTCACCAAATATGGGCTACATCCACAAAAACTTAGTCACCCAATGATTTTATTATCCAGTGCAAAACAAATTACAATCTCATGAATTACACACATCGCAACTTACATCCCAGCCGCTTATAACAAGCTTTTCAGAAGCTTCCAAAATTAGGGTTTTACAAAGTCATTTTTTCACTTGATGTGTTAGTGGGAAAACCTTGATGTGTTAACAGAAAAAAATAAATTTAGGGGTTGCACCCCTAAACCCCTGCTAGGATACGTTATGAGTGTACAATATTTGCATGATTAGTCACCACATACTAACAACATCCACGTCATTTCCAACAATTCCCACTGAATTGTGATACAAGCTATACAAGGCATCATAACAACCATCCTCTCCATGAAGATCATCTAGGTCTGCACACACTCAACTGCAATATCAGTAACATACATGTGAAACCAAGATCTCCAAGCCAAGTAGAAACATACAACCTCCAAACCCTCATGAACATATCCATCACCGCCAAACCATCACTATCAAAAGCTCCCACTGACAGTGTATAACCAATGAATGTAACTAGCTATCATGACATCGTGATAAAAATATCCTAATGAAGATCAACCAAAGAGCCCTCACACAATCAAAGAACTCAAATACAACATGAGCTCCTCAATAAGAAAGTAAAGTAAACCATGATCCTCATACCAAGAAGATTCACCGCAACAACCTGAATCAGGAACCAATCCAACACCACCAACAATGCACCTGCATAAACCATCATGACATGCCAAAGTCTCTAAAGCACAAGAAACATCCATGACACCATGATCACCACCAAATGTACCAACAACACAACCCTACCGTGTCCCTCATATCTGCATATCATAGTCAACTACACATGTCTCATATCATGACTATTCCTAGTAATACCATCTCACCTCCTCAACATGACATCAAAACCAACAGACCAAGTGACTAAACCAAGTCACCAAACTGAAAATGCATCAACACTGAAATATCTATGGGCATAGACAACCCATGTCCAATTCATAGGTGCAACAAGTAAGTATAGACCGCCTACAATGCTACACAACTTGTAGATACAACAATGAAGCATACAAATCCAACCAAGCTGATAACCATGTAAAAATGAGAATAATCTGAGATGTACAATTGAGCATACAATGAATGCAACATCAAATCTCCTAGATCTGACAATCCATAAGCTCATAGTATCACAATAGTCAAAGAAACCCATAAACAACTCAAGATAGAATATCAGCAAATAAATCATGTCAAAACAACTCCAAATCTGATCCACTGTGTATTACTCTAAACAAGCTTTCCGTCAACTATTCAAAGTCCAAAATCTGACTCCGTATGCACCGATATCACCTCTCGAAGCTCAAAAAGAACACATAACTTCCAGCAAGAAAAACACTATCAAAACTAAAAAATATGGAAAAATCTCTGGCACCATAGTTTAGATCTTTGATTCACCTTTTCAATGAGTCCAAGAAGAGCAAAAACAGACAATCTAGGTGGAAGTTATGCCCCTCAGAAGAAAAAGAATAGTTTGCACCTGAGGCAAAAAAAATTTAGCCCCCCCTGGTGGCTGGGCGGCGGCCCCACCCAAGTGGTGCCGCTCCCCTAGTGGTGGAGTGGTGGTGAACCCGAAATTTCTATCAAATCCATTTAAATTTATTTCCATTTGAAATTTCATCGGGCTCCATTTAAAAATATATATGGGTGGATATTTTAAAAAATGGGCGATCAAACTTTAATAAACAAAATTTGCATCTAATAATAAAATCCTTTTTAAAGGTTTCTCGGCGGTTAGTGGGTTGGTCCCACTTGACTGACGGTCCCCCTGGGCCGGGGGAAAGCCCTCACCAGCGGTATTGTCAGCCAAGTGGCCAACAGCCGGCTGATAGAGCCGATAGCCGGTTCTGCTGACTGTTGTACCTTGTCAGTTCGACAGGGCATGGGTCGAGCATGAGGGGGGGTACGATCCCTCCCCAAATATATATATATTCAGACTTTTCAAAGATGATTCACTTTTGATTTTAATTTTTGATTTTTATAATTATTAACTTTTCGGCTTTTGTTTTGCAAGAAATATTTTTTTCGACTGGAATTTTATTTTTTCCAAATTTTTTCTTTTCTAAGGACAAAATTTGACGTTCGTACGATTCAAAAAGGGGATTTTACAAAAAAATTGCATTTTTTTCAACTTCTCCAAAATATGTCGAACTATATATCAAAATTCATCTCTTGACCAACCTGAATCCAACCATGAGGTTTGTTTTGTCCTAGGAGGTCATTTATAAAATTTCCCCCACAAAACCCCCATTTGTATCTTCAAGAAACCCTTTTTGCCCTAATATTTTGTACACCCCAAATCTACAAACAACCTTTCATAACAACAAACCCAAAACCCTTAGATTTGCAATAAACAACCTGCAAAACCCTCATATCTTGCCATGTATTTCATTCTCTTATGCATTGCATAGATTCAAACTTCAAGCAATATTTTCTCAACCTAAGGTTATAACAAAAAATCTTCAACCACGAAAGCTCCGATACCACTTGTAAGGAAACTTGTAGCCATCTAATGACAATTTCCACATAACCCAAAAGAGATAACAATGCAAATAAGTGCTCAAAATCCACATGCAAGAGAATAGACAACATACCCATCAAAGATGACACAAGATATACCCTGGGAAAACCCTCAAGAGGGAAAAACCCAACCTCCAAAAGCATCCATACTCCATCATATTAATTGGCCATGAAGCAAATACAAGAGTTACAATGAACACTTTTGAAGCATCAAGCCCTCCAATGCATTCCCATGTGTCCAAGCATGAATCCACACATCCCATGCCAGGCTTCACAAATGCACTCTCAAGAAGACTTAATAATGACAACCAAACCACTCAGCCAACCTAAACCACTACTCAGGTGTTTGCTTTTATAGACACAAGCTCACACAAAATACAACTAGTGGTAAGGTAAAACTATGTACCAAAAAACTATGTGAATACAAAACCACTAACCCCTCATTTAATATTGGGTAAATTAAGACATCACATTATTTAAGATTTTCCCAATATTAAATTATTATCACATGTCTCCCACACATTAAATAATAATAAAATGTTACAATACAACATCAAGTGGGTTCCTAAATAATTACCTAGTGTGATTATCCACACCACCAAGGTGCATCACAACTAAATAATTATTTAATTACAAAATATAATAAATCAATTTATGTAATGGTGTACAACACCATATCCCAACATATATCACATACTCCTCCATCTACCCATGAGATGCTTACTCCTAATGGACATATAGATGATCTTCATCCAACACAAGAGTCGCATACTCTTGATATCATTACCAAGGAACAAGAGTCTCCTACTCTTAATATCTTTACACATGATCAAGGCATAGCAGAATCCATACACGTATCAAAAATTGATAATGAAGAAGACCTCTGCATGGATGGTGAATTAGAAACATCCTTTGACGAGCAAGCATAAATGGATAACGAGGAAGACTCCTATATGGATTGTAAAGCATCAACACCTTTTGAAGAAGCATCAAAATCAGGTACATCCTCCATACAGATTGAAGAAAGTGAGTATGAGGATATCAAGAATTCTCGAAAATCAACAAAACTAAACAATCTTGAACAACAAGGAAATGGTTTGTTAGTAGAAAAATCAAAGCATGTCAATAATACTCCCATAATACTGGTGGCAATTTTATCTAGTACAAACACCAACATGGGGAGCACGAAGAGTCCTTATGATGAAATGGTTACCAACATCTAACCATTCATATCATGAATTGTTGTCCATGCATCATTCCACCCACTAATTGGGACCAACCACAAGAAAGAGGTCTATATAAGAGAAAATAGAAAATTATTGAAGCGAAAGAATTGTCAAAGAAAAATGGACGAGAAAAAATCAAATGGATATCAAAGAAAAATAAATAAAATCATCCTTGTCATACCCCATCAGTCAAAGAAACTATGGGGAAAAATAAAAAAGGGAAGTTCATCCATCAAAACTGTCCATTGATACAAAGGAAGGCTTTAAGAGAGACCTACAAGGTATATCAAGAATTTGGTCCCAATCGAATCTCCATATCCACCCATCATTTCTCATCATCCCAAGTTTGGAAAATCAAAGATTCCAAACTATCGACCACTCCATTCATGATATCCAATTCTCGTATTGATTGTGTATTGGCAACAACTCTTTATCATAAGGACTCTAAGGGCACTCTATCGTGATGTGAGCATCTAGGTAAGGTTAACTTTGGTATCGATAAAGAAGATGAAAAAATCCAAGGGTTACATTCAAGTGCTCATATCTTAGAAAAATAACTCCTCCAAGCGGGCTATCGTTGGCACATCATGATAGCAAAAACATCTATATCAAAACTAGCAACGTCTACATGGACAACACCGGGAGGTTCAACATGAGCATATATACTTCCAAAAAACAATTAAAAAAAAAATTCAAGAGAAAAATAATCCTCTAGTGAAAAGCACTTCGGTGACACTTTGGGCATGTACCATGATGAAAACCTGGAAAACATGCGTCATGAGTAGAATCGAACATCTATGTGCACCATTTCAGGTGGAAGCATCTCATCCCATCCATAATAAATCTTGCACTCCATCCATCTTATCCATAATAAATCTAGGAACCCTTCATTATCCAATCCATTTTCATCCAATCTAACTTATCTTGATCTTGGAAAAGGTTTGGTATGTACTTCACACTTGCTTATGGTAAACATCTTGACAAGGTTCACTATCATTTATCCTATCCTAACCAACATTAGTTGAGCCATGAGGCATTGTACAAAAAAGAATACTCTATCCAAACATGTTATCCTATCAAAAGATAATCCTTGGCATCCTTTGCATACCCATCCATCAAACCATTCCTTTATCCATGCATCCACCCATATCATTCCATACATTGCTAGACACTGGGGGTAGATACTTACATCTTGCTTCGGGAATAAATCTTGAGTTATATTCTATAACTTATGTGGTGATCTAAATATTTGCAAAACATAAAATCAAATTAGTCAAATCATTTGTAAGCAAAAATATAAATCACTAGCCCATGACACATTTTGACGAGAAGATGTTCCTTATCAAACTTTATATTTTATCAAACATCAATCCAAACAATCAATCTCAGTTGCATCTACCTTGCACTTCAACTTCACATCAAATCATTTCAATAGATTTTTTCCAAGCCTAGCTTCAAAGTATTGATCTAACTTATCCAATCAATCCAACACCATCTTGAGATATATCGTTTCCCAATCTTTAGGTTGTTCAACACTATCCTTGCATTATTGAGCATCCTCAATAATGTTATCACTATTGGTAATCTATCAATCAGATCAATCAATCTTAGCTTGGTTTTCAACAAAATCCCAAATAGATCATTGATATCATCACACATATCCATACAATCGTCAACATCATGCAATCATGCGAAAAATACAAAACATCCAAAACATCTTCAAAATCCCTAAACAGGTCAAAATATCAAAAAATAAAAAAAACATTATCGGGTCGAACTACGTTGTCTTTGAGCTTGAACATAGGCAAGGCCATCATTAATGTGCCTCCGAGATACCCTAGGTCAATCCTTTAGGAATCTGTCATAATAAACTGATATTCCATCAAGTGCTCATATCTCATCGATAAACAAGTCAAAGTCAGTTGAACTACGTAGTCTCTGTGTGTATAACATAGGCAAGGCTAATCTTTGATAAGCCCCTGAGGCCCTAGGTCAGTCTTCCCTTAGGTCTTGGTCAAAACTCAGAAAATACAAAAACATTTGAAAACTCAGAAAACAAAAAATCAAACTCTTGATCATTCACTATTGTATTTGAATCCAATTTCTGACAAACATTTGTTGAAATATCGACAACCTATTGTCAGAATACTGATGAATCACTGAAATAATTTTTGTCGCTTTTTCGACTAGCTTTAAAACGTCGAAATCACGACTCAGCTTCGTTGGTTACCACCATGAAAAAGGGATCTAGTGTTCGTTGGAATATTGATAAAACTATCGTCGACCTAACGACAAACAATAGACAAAACACAAGTGGCATGCCTTTGAAAAAGTGTCAGAATAACAACAGACGTTCGTCGAAATGGCGAAAAAATAGGCAAGTCATTACGATGAAAGTTTCATTGGACGTATTGCAAATATCGGTGAAAGATCAAGACTGTTACAGCGGTCAAAATTGTCTGAGAAGATATATCAGGAGGACTGGCCTGTGGTCTCAGCGATGAAGTTTCATTGGCGAGATACTCATCTTGTCTCATCGATGAAGCATGAGGGAAGCATATCGACAAGACATATACCATCGGAGTAAGTTCTGAATGTCTACCCGACCCGCTATGTCACGCCGATAAGATTACATTGGCAAGAGTCTTGGCGACATACTTGAGATTGAAAGAACAACAACAGAAGTTCGTCAAAATTGCGATGAAATAGGCAAGTCATTATGACAAAATTTTTGTCGGACGTATTGCAATTTTTTGGAGGTTCATCGGTTGCTTTCGTTGAAAGTTCAAGAAAATAATGCAATTTAAAAAAAAAATCTATTCGTTCAAATGTAGGCATATCGGTGAAAGATCAAGATTGTTACAACGATCAAAATTGCCTGAGAAGATATATCAGGAGGATTGGCCTGTGGTCTCAGTGATGAAGTTTCATTGGCGAGATAATCATCTTGTCTCATCGATGAAGCACGAGGGAAGCATATTGGCAAGACATATACCATCAGAGTAAGTTCTGAATGTCTACCTGACCCGCCATGTCATGCCGATAAGATTACATTAGCAAGAGTCTTGGCGACATACTTGAGATCGAAAGAATAATCATCGGGGAGACTCACCATGTCGAGGAAACTATAGAATATCCTAGCGATACATGATCTCTTGTCGATGAAGATACAAATGGATCAAAATAATTATCGGGGTGACTCTAGGCAATATTTGACGTATAAGACATTTCTAAAAGGACGCGTCCTTTCAAACATTTGATGTATAAGTATCTTTTTTTTTATATCAAAAGGAGAGAGGCGAATAGGAAAAAAGAATACTGTAGATAGTTTTTTTTTGTAATGATGTTTTCATCAAAAAGACTCAGATGCATGCATGAAGTTGGATGAAGTTAATGAACATATATGAATTTGTGGCTTAGTCTTTGGTATCAGCTGTCTGTGGAATTATACAGTTATTGGGAAGTATGAAAAATTATATATAGGTAAAAGCTTCAATAATTCTATACAGTTCAAGAAAAACTTCAAGGTTATTAATTCATGTCATTCTATACATTCTACAAATCTAGGTTGAATGCAACTAATTTGCAAATACTACGAGTCATCATCAACACTAACAACTTTAAAGTCACAACTATTGATCCAATATTGATAAAAATATTGGGCATTATATAAACCACTACTGTCACAACTATTGAAACATGCTCAGCTACTGGGTCCTCTCCCCTAGATTAAATTAAGGGAAACATTATTGTAAACACAATATATATAGAAGAATATGAATGTAAAGGAAAATGGATATTACCAAAACATAAATGTAAATAAAAGTAGTGTGAGCAGAAAATGAATCTAAATTGGTCTTGAACAAATAAAATCATACCCAATTAACATTAAGTTATACTGACCTTGTATTCATTGCCATTATCAATCTTGAAGGTTACTTTGATGCCTTCTGTAGAAACTCTCTGGCCACAAGGCAAGAGAAGGTGGGAAAACCAAGTGTATATTGATGACTTCGTGACAATAAAAAAGAAACAAGCAACCAATCAACCCTATTAGAACAGAATAATCTTATGAATTGATTTTATTTGTTTTACTGGCTAATGGATAGTGGACCTAGTTCTCTTGAATTGAGATCATACTACTAAGATGTGTTGACTATCGATATTCTGCTTCAATCTCTATAAGTCACTTTTGTCTTAAATATATTCAAGATAACTCTGCAAAAAAATTCCCTGATCTGTTAGAAATTATGCAAATTGTTTTGTTAATACTTCTCCATTTTGATATTTTCTTTGAAAAATTCATAGAAAGATATGTAATGCCATATTTGAAACTTACATATTTTAATTTTACTAGTTCTGTAATTATAGGATATGATTCCAACAATTGTGAAACACATTGGCAATATGCTAGATGAATGAAGTAAACTATGCAATTGGCAGGTGTAAAGCCAAATTCCTTAACCCTTGCCAACATCCTTCTTGCCTGTTCTAAAACATGTGCTTTGGAATAGGGCATGAAAATCCATCTAAGTATAATGAAAAGGAGATTTTTGTCAGATATTATATTACAGTAAGTTGAATGAATGTAAGTAAAGAAATTTTTGCATACCTGCAGATGGTACAAAATTTCATGGTTAAGTAGAAGCCTCCCATTAGCAACAAGATCCAAATATCCGTGTATCTATCTCAATCGAGCCTCTGAACCCTTGAGAGCTGTCAAATTTTCCACTAACCTATTATGCACAAAAGTCAAATTTTAGAGTTATGTCACCACTAAAAACAAAAGAAACAGAGCTTTGAAACCAAATCCACACACAACACAATGTGGTATTCATACATAGCCATACAAAAAAACTAAACTCAGAACATTGGAATGGAAACAACTTCAAATTATGATGTAGAGCATGGATTCACTTTACTCAACTGGAGGCACATTTCACAATAATGGGTTCTTCATCTAAAACATTTGTACGAGGTTCAAATAGTAAAGAGATTGATGAAAGATAGAGGAATTAAAAAGATACTTGGATGTAGTTGGATTGAAGGCCGTAAACTGGTACATGTTTTTTGTGTAGGAGTCATATCACATCCACAAACATGGCAGAGCTATGCAAAGCAAGAGAAATTGGCTTGGAAAATGAAGGCATCAGGGTATAAAGAATCATTTTTCTGCCACCATAGTGAAAGGTTAGCACTTTCTTTCATCTTTGCATATTGGTTTGATGCTTCAAATGATGCATTTCTTATAGTGAAAAGTGCATTACCTTATTGAGCTTCTCTTTTTTTCGAGAATAGTTTAATATTCTCTACTTAACAGGGCCAACCACGTGACGGTGGAAGCTCATTTGGCCCCTCCCCCCCCTCACATCACTCTCAATTCCCCATTCCCGATCATATAACATTAATCATTCATTCATCCATTAATAACATATAACATTCATTCATTCATCCATTAATAACATATAACATTCATTCATTAACATATAACATTCATTCTTTGAGTTTTTATATATTATAAAAAATATGGTTGTCATAATATGATTACAATCACTTTTTTTTTTGTTTCATTTTTGAAGCTAAAAAATGCTGAAGTGGAGTATCATTTTCTAAATCATTTGTCTCCCCTTCAGTTGTTTTTCCCTCTGCTCGTGATCTTAATGTACGCCTAGTCGTGTACTCACGACATGGATGCCGCTGCAAGGGGGTTTGTTGCTATAACAAAGAAATGTTAAATTGATATGTTTTATTATTATTGTTACAAGTATTTCATTAATTAAAAGAACATTAGAGTGGTTCTCTTTACTTGATGGGGCCACATCATGTTCCTGATCTTGTCTTATAGCCTCATGCTCAACATGCTGAACACCCTCTAAATCCTGATCTAGAGTTGAAACACGAAAGGTTACATTAATTAATACACCAATTGCAATTAAATATGTTTAAAAGAACATTAGAGTGGTCCTCTTTACCTTATGGGGCCACATCATGTTCCTGATCTTCTCTAGCCTGATCATGCTCAACATGTTGATCACGCTCTACATGCTCTAAAGTTGAAACACGAAAGGTTACATTAATTAATACACCAATTGCAATTAAAGATGTTTAATTATATTAATCCATAATGTGTTTTGTATAGCACATGAATACATCCAGTACCGGGATGCACACCATGACCTTCATCTATAGGTTGTGCTCCACCCGCACCAGGCTGCATTCCAATGTCGTGAAGTATTATCATTGCTTGTCTGTTTAAAAAAAATAGGCACATAATTACTTTATGATGGAAATTAATATTGAATAGATTGCACAAGTATTCAATTTTAAATAAACTTTATTGAGTTTATTTACCTGCGTGTCGGATGCAGTGGAAGATTATGTTTGCCTAGTCAAGACTCTTAGGTGTTCAACCACGACTCCATAGCCTTGCTAGAAGGCAATCTTCAGGTCCTCTTTTGTGGGCGCTCTGTTGAAATCAAAGCCCTGCATTTTTGCATAAGATCATGAATTTTGCTTCTATGGTGCGATAAAACCAAAATTGTTTGCAATTTATTATTTGGATGCAATATTTTATTTATTGATACTTACAATTCGTGTGGCTAATTTCATATAACCACTAGAGCCAAGTTTGTGCTGCTCATGTTTTTCTAGTCTTTCCTTTATTGCCTTCGATGTGTTGGGCAACCTATGAAAAGTTTGAAATACGTTAGATTATGTAAAAAGAAAGAGTAATCAGTATATAATTACATTGTTGATAGTATCACATACCTTCCTTGGCCCGGTGGTGTCTTTCCTTTTTTCTTTTCAGCCTTCTCCTTTCCATCCGACACCAGGTCCTTCCACTCCCTCTCTGAATCATGGGGGGATGCTCATACTTTTTGTTCTTCTCTAAATGTGACCTATATTGGTCCCTCACATACTTTAGATAGGTACTAGCTTTCTTAAGGACCTTGGTTCGGTTGAATGTTTTATCACCAACAACACAACTAAACGGTTAATGAGCTCATCTTTTAAATCTTGATTTTGGGAATTCCCATGTACGTATGGTGGGCCTGAAGAGCTCCAATGTAATATCACTTAGATGTTTATAAAAAACATCATTTCCTGCAAAATGATCATGGGATCATTAGTCTAAAAAGAGTGATCAATAAGTAAATTTCAATTGGATTATATATAATAATAATTAAAACAGTTTAAAGTACCTGGGACCTTCTCTATCTTTATGGGAATGAAATCCTCGGTCACCAAAATGTGACCGGAAATGTTCCCATACTAGTAATACAGGAAGATCCAAGAAATTTTGCTAAAACATCACCAATACTAGTGGCCTCTGCATCCCTAGGTACATGTCCTGACACATGTTCTGGCATGTGTTCGCTGCCAGAGGGTGCACTATCAGATGTCTGCAAGCTGTGTTGCCGAAATTTTAGTCAACAATATAGGCATGGATGATGGGGTCAGATGATGTGATGTATGCATAGGAAGATCAAGATGGACACTTGTACCAACCCCTACTCCTCAGGCAGCACCTGCAGTACCCTGATCATGGCCAGCAGCATCATGAGGACTCAAAAAATCTTGTAAAAACAACACATATTTTAGTTCATGACATAAAAGAGTACAAAATATAAAACCATGAATGAACTTATGCTATAATTAAAGACCTCATGACAACTTACTTGCAAGTTTTGTGCTCTCTCAGTCAATATTTTAATCCTCTCTTATCTCATCTGTTTGAGGCACTATGAATAACAACTGAAGGATTTCATTGAATTTTTTTGGGTCTTCCTTATCATATCGAGAGGGTTTGTTGAATATGCAATGTCATCATCACATAATAGTGACTGCACCTCCCTATGGATGCTCTCCTCTACTGTTGGTGCCTTTCCTTGATCAGCCGACTGCAACAAGAATATTAAACACATTATCGAAATTAACCCAATAAACTCATGAAAAAATATAATAATAAAACATTTTGCTCATATCTAATTTGTACAATTACAATGAGGTAAACCTGTTAGGTAGAAGTGCCTGAAGATGCATTACGATCTGTGCTCTGGGCCGGAGCCTTCCTCATATGATCAATGTCCTGTTGTGAAAAAAATTAAATATAAAAAAATATTACCGAAATGAAACCAATAGACTTACAAAAAAAACATAATAATAAAATGGTATATTGGAGTCATTAATTGGAGGTTGGGTAAAATGGTATATAGTACATACCACCTCGATAGTAACTATGTTTGTATCTAAGCGATTCAAATTGTAATCGATTAGCAACTCTTCCCCTGTAGTTATTGATTTTATCACACATACAAATACACTGTTTCCCTCGCACGCCTCGAATATGCAATTAGGTTGCTTATTTGTTGACCCAGGTCGTGTACTATTTATAAACCCTACAATATTCCCTGATGCTTTTGGCCTTCCGTCAATGTACATAGCCACTCCTTTATTTTGATCCTTTTCTTTTAGCTGTATATAATTTGCTAACAATGCATACCTACGCATACTTTGTGTATATTGAACCAAATGCATCCAATCTTTGTAACTGTAACAGGGTCTGACATACTCCATCAATTCAGTAACTTTGTCGTAACAAACCTTTATGCCGTCCATGCAAAATAGGCCCAAACCATGTAATGACGATGGTGCTATGCGATATATCCTCTCATTTACACAAAAATCAGTGTTTATTGGAGGAAGTTCCTTGGGTACCCATTGTTTCCGTAGATGTTTGTACCTCAAGGGAACCTCGATGTCACCTATGCTCTCATCATCATAAGAACATGACCCCCCTTCAGCAAGAAAAAATTCCATGCATTTACGAAATTTTCTTCTAATCTTTTGACCTCTAGTTGATCTCCCTCTTTTAGACTACTACATGTCTCACTTTCCTCTTCTCTTCCTGAATTTCCCTCGCTCGAGGAAGACAAATATGACAAATACCTATTTGGTGGTACCTGCACTCATAAGGATGTTGGATGAAGTTCTTTCATGGTGATGTGATCCCAAGGTGACATTATGATTAATCTATCATTTCATCGCTAGAATTTGACAGGTTATAAGGTAATCAAGTCTTGATAGATTGCAAGTTATTGTTACTACCGTCCAAATGTGTCCATCACAAATCAAATCTACTTAACGTTTTAACTCCCAAAATTTGTAACAAGTGTTAAATGTGACTATGGTCCACCAGTTACAGAACCAAGGCCTCAAATGTATTCTCTAATTGTAATAAAGAACTTTTTCTCTTCATTCAAGTAAATAAACTTGAAGGGAAACACCACCAAGTGGTTTATTGGACACCTACATGACTAAAAATAGCAGCAAATTTACATTTAATTTCCATATGTCTAAGTGGTTAATGGGGAGGGAGTGTGTACTAGGCTTGGTTAAGTTATCATAAGTTTATGCTTTGGCAATAAAAAATGTTTAAGTCATCTTAAATCTTCCTATGTCTAATTGCTAGGAGACTTTTGGTATGTTTTAAGGTAGGATGAGTGGTTGCATCAATGTTCTAGTTCTCTATGAAAAGGTTTCAACATCTTCAAATAGTGAAATTTAGTTCTCATAGTCATTTGAAACAACAATATTTTGATTACGTATGATGGTAGGATTTGATAACTTAAGAATTGGCTACCCAACAAACTTAAAGTTAAAAAAAAAAATTCAGTTTAAGGGGTTAGCACTTTCTTTCATCTTTGCATATTGGTTTGATGCTTCAAATGATGCATTTCTTATCCCACTTCTATCATATTGTATTCCCATTCCATTGCAATTTTTTCAATTGTTGGAGGAGTTGATACCAAAATTTCATATCAAATACCACGTTCTTGAAGCAATTTTCTGTGTTTTTACTATTTTTCTAAAGTTCTTTTGTGTTGTATGGATCCGTACAAGCTTGAAATGCTCTGAGATCATTGGTGTAGATAAATATATGTGTTCCCTTTCATTTGCATTTGTTTTGAAGTGCTAAATCACTATTTTGTTGGAGAAAACAATCAAATACAGGGACTACCCTATTTTGCCTGTGTAAGGGTTTGAGGGCTAAATAGAAATGACATCCACCAATCCACCCACCGTCTTGGAATTGTAACTCGGTGGAATGGTGTGAAACATGGTATGATAGAGGTTCATTGCATTTAGGGGTGTATTAAAGCAAGAAAATTGGCATTGAATTGATGCACTAGGGTTGACAGGGGCAATTTTCTTGTGAATTTGTGGTTGTTAAGTCAGGGTTTATCAATTTGATGGATATCATGGTAGAGTCATGGTGACACTATTTGATGGTCCAATCTCTACTTCGAAACAAAAATAAATCCATTTGAGCCTTTTATAAATGAAAGGACATTTGCTACAATCATATGCCTTGTCAAAGTTTTAACTTAATAGTAAGGGCATCATGAGTAGTTTGTTGGGACCATTCAACAATCTTTGATGCAAGGATTGAATTGTCTAGAATATATCTACTATCAAGAAAGCCAATTTTTTTACCTGTATGACTATATCTCAAGCAATAGGTTTAATTGTGATGACAATGATATTGACAAATATTTTGTAATCTAGGTGTTGAGAAGCTTAATTGGCCACCATCCTAGGAAAGATTCTTCATTCTCACTTTTAGGTGTTAAAATTTAACAATACCTTGATTGATGAAAGAGCCCAAAGATCCTTTCTCCATGGTATCCAAGCACACATAGCAGCGGTCTTCTCTTATACGGTTAAACATGATTTAAAGAACTTAGCTAGGAATTATTCATTTAACCTAAGGTTTTCTCATAATGCCATCATTGGAAAAGTATGATCAAATTCTTCTATTCTGAAGAATTGGTCTATGTGCCTCTAGTAATCACTATAAATGTAAGGATAAAATGACTAATTGCATCAGGTAGGAGAGGATCAACTTTGAGTTCTTCAAAGATTATATTCATCTATTCATAATTTTTAAGGGTTGTGTGTGGAGGAGGTTATCACTACCAAGAAGGGAGGAGACCTTTCCTTGCATATGTTTGTGGTGGAGGTATGAAAGAAGAATTGTATGCCTCTATTTCCATTCATTATATCTAGCTTAGCCCAACATATACTTGGGCTCCTTTGCCCCTATAAACTTCCATTTGTTTGAGTTTATGTTATGTAAGCGTAATTCCATGCTATGTTGAAATATAAGAGGTGGAGGAGGCCAAAAGGAAATAACCCCTTTTTAGTTGTACCTTCAAATTTTTTCTTATTGTTTTATGTTTTTAGCAACTTTGTGGACATAAGAGTTGAGGTAGGTCATACAACAAAGAAGAACATGTTCCCACCAACAAATTGAACCTCGAAAGTTAGTGGGACTTAATTATGAGTTCTAGATGAGAATGATGACAATGTCAATCTTTTTGGAGGAGGTGGGAGGCATTAAGCTTAACGTGGAGAATGTTGGGGGTAACTAGGTGGTCAACTAGCTAGATTGACATGAGCACATGAAGGATCAATAAGAAAAGGAAACTATAAGTTCAAGTTGTGCAAGATGATTGAAAGGGGAGGGACAAACATAAAGATTGGAGGAAAAATAAAGATAAAGTGGTCAAATTCACTAAGCTTGTAGAGAGGGATAATTCTACAATTGCTTCAGAATCATGTGATGAAGGCTATGTGTGATGAAATCCTAGACCTCAACCAAGATGTGGGTAGATTATGGGAGTTTTTCCAAGACTTGAGGCTGGTTGATAAAAATGTGAAAGACTCAGCTATTTTATTTTTTCTGTCTTATCTTATACCATTTTACGAGAATGGGGGTGCCAATGTAAGAGAAGATCTTTGGAAACTAGGCATGAAAATTGCAGGTTAAAGAGAATGGGGGTGCCAAACTTACAGTACTCATTGTCCCTTGGTTGTCGATTTTCCCTGAGTGCCCTCAACCTCGTCCTCGGCGCTGGTATTGACCTTGTTTTCATTCCTCCAAACTCTTCCTCGACACTGGTATTGACCTTGTTTTCACTCCTCCAAACTCTTCGTCGGCACTGGTATTGACCTTGTTTTAACTCCAAACTCTTCCTTGGCGCTGGTATTGACTTGTTTTCACTCCTCCAAACTCTTCCTTGGTGTTGGTATTGACCTTTTACTTCTCCAATTTTATGAGCTACAACCTGGTTTCGTTAGGTTTTAGAGTATGTTAATTAAATTTAAAATTATGGCGCCATTTAGCTAGGTCTTAATATTCTTCAATATAGTTAAGTATATATTAGCTATATTTTACATAATAAATAATATAATTATTTGAATTATTATAATTATATATTATATTCTTTAACAAAATTATTAAATACATATAAAATTATTATAATTAATAATTAATAATAAGTATATTTTAATATAATACAAAATATAATTAATATAATATATATTTAATATAATAGTAATATTAGATTAAATTATATATAATATAATTATATTTATTATTATATAATAGTATATATATAGGCTTTTACCCGATATTTTAGAGGATTTTACCATTACACTACATATGGTTTACCATTAAATGGCAGTTGAAACTTGTTTTCCAATGACACAATAGTGGTTTCCAGGCATGAGATTTGTTTCAAGCTCAAATCTCACAATGTATGTAGCCTATTAGCTAATACAAGGAGAGATAGAAACTAAAAAGATAGAGAATGAGAGAAAGAGATGAACTTAGATAGATAGAGAGAGAGAGAGAGAGAGAGAGAGAGAGAGAGAGAAGGAGAGAGAGAGGGAAAAGAGAAACTAAATTTTGATTGGTTGTTTCATGTCAACAATCAAAGGATGGCATGTGTCCTTGGGGAGTTATGCTCAAGGTAGCATGCCATTTGATTAAAGATATGATAATTCTCCTTTATGACCTCTTCAATGTACCCATTGCACACTTAAGGAGACAAAGATAAATATAGGGAAGAAAATATATAGAGAGAGGGAGATAATGAGAAACATACAAATAGAAAGAGAGCCAAAGAGATAGAGAGAGGTAGAGAGATAAAGAGATAAGGATGAATATATAGAGATATAGGGAGGGTGATTGATATATCTCTCCCTATCACTCTCTATCTCTTTATATCTCCCACTATCTATGTCACTCCCTCTTCCCCACTCTATCTATTGAGCTATCTCTCCCTCTCCCCCCTTTCTCTCTCATTCCACTCCATCTCTCCTACTCTATATCTCTATCTCCATTTCTCTTTTTATCTCCCTCTCACTCCTCTATCTATCTCTTTCTATCCATATCTTTCTCTACCTCTATCACGATCTCTCTATCTCTTTCACCATCCCCCTCTATCTCTCTATATCACCCCTTTCTATGTCTCTCCCTCTCCCTCTCTCCCCTATCTTCTTCTCCCGCTCTCTCTCCCTTTCTACATATCGATTTCCCTCTCCCCATCTTCTTTCTCTCCCTTTTCTACCTATCTATCTCCCTCTTTTCTCTCTCTTCCTCTTCAACCTATCTCTCCCTCTCTCCCCCTCTTCTCTATCTCTCCTCCTCTGCCTATCTATATCCCTTTCTCTCCCTACCCCTCTCTATCTCTCACCATCTCTCCCTCCCTATCCCCCTATCCATCGACTCTCTATCTCCACCTCTCTTCCTTTCTCTTCCCATATATCTCCATCTCTCTTTCTCTTTTCATATATCTCTATCTCTCTCTCTTTCTCTCCTCATCTATCTCTATCTCCCTATATATTAACTAAGAAGCCATGCAAGCATACAATAGTATATGTTGGTATAGTGTTTTATTAAACTATAAGTAACACTTATCTTTCTAATGTCAAGACTTCTTATAAAAATAGTGTTTTATTAAACTATAAGTATATTATTGTCACCACTCTTCATTCCACATGAAATGCCAAATGTAGCAATTATTTTGTTACTTTTGTCAAGTTTCATTAACCAAGCTATTTAGTGGGTTGAATAAAATTGTGTTATGACCCTTGGTCTCTTTAAAATAATTTGACAATATTAGGGAGATCAGGAAGGGGAGAAAACTAAACTCCTTCAAAATAGGGGTAGTTGTGGGTTTGTTGGTTTTCTTTGTATACTATATACTTAGTTCCTTTAGGATAAATAAGTCACTGTAGAAATGAAAGATGTTTGATTATCTACCTAATATTGTTGTTTTTTTGAAATGGAAGAGATCTACAACTCTATAGAAATTGCTATATGCTAATGGTCAAATTATTAGACTATTTAGATCATTTTCTTAGTTGTGTATACTAACTAATATAGAGTAAGCTTTTTCATTTTAATTGACTACTACATAATAGTTTATGTGTTGAAAGAATTGTTTCCATTCTTTGTAGTTTTTACATTGCAATACAAATCATATTTAATTTCACGCCAATATACTTCTTTCATAAAGATATTTGTTTGAGTTTTCCTTGCTATTTTCATCTTAAAATTTTAAAAAATGTATTCTATAATATAGAATTATTTTCAAATTGGGACAAAAAGGATTCTAAGAGACATATTTAATCATAAATTTTACAACCTACCTTTAAGAGGCTTCTAATAAGTTTAGAATGACCAATTTAAACAATCCAAACAACTCTCAAAGCCTGACAAACAACAAAAGTCAGATTTCACACTTTGACTCCTTAAATCCTTGTAACAGTGCAAACCTAGTTTTTTCCCAATAACTCAAAACTTTCCCAAAACACCATAGAAACCCTTGATGGTTTTAGACACCCATTTTGGAGTTATTAAACATACTTCAAGGGAAAGTACAAGTCCTTTGGACCAAATCACCAAAAATCACCCTTTCTAGGTTGTGTTGATTAGGCTGATTAGGCCTATTTTACAAAGCAACTAGCCTTTAAACTTGTCAAATGCCCATGAAACCTTGGGGCATAAATTTGTTTGCCTCTGTTGGAATTGTAAAATTTTGAAAATTTTACAGTGATTTTGCACTCGTTGATTCCCTAAAGAAAACCTTATCTTGAGTATAATCCATCATAGTCACATATGATCACACCATTCTTGACCATTTGATATCATGAAAAACCTCCAAAATATAGTATTCAAATAACCCATATCGGCAAGAATTTGTGCAGGTCTATCCAATTCATAAATCATTATATTCTCATTTTCAGCATATCGGTGAAAGAACAAAAATGTCACACCGATCGGATTACATAAGAAGATACACATCGGGATGATGCGGTCCATGGTCTCACTGATAAAGAGATTTGTCGGCAAGACAAGTTCCATCGGAGTGAAATGAAAAGGTCATATCGAGCATATAGGTCTCATCGATGAAGTTCCATTGGCAAGAAACCTATCTTGTCTCACTAATCAAAGCACAAGGAGTTGTATCGGCCAGACCAACGCCATTAGAGTAAGATCCCTGAGTCATCCCGAGTGCATTTGTCTCGCTGATGAAATATCATCGGCGAAAAACTCATCTTGTCTTTCTGAAAAAACAAAGAAACATACTATCGCCAAGACAAACGCTATCGGAATGAGTTCAAAATGTCCTCCCAACCCACTGTCACGCCGATAAGATTACATCGGCAGGAGTCTTGGCGACATACTTGAGATTGAAGGAATTATCATCGGGGAGACTTATAACATCGAGAAAATTACTGAATGTCTTAGCGATACACCATGTCTTGCCGATGAAGACACAAACAAATCAAGATAGTCGTCGGGGTGACTCTTGGCGACATTTATATGAATCAGATGGATAGATTATGTGATATCGGCATAATGTCTCCCCGACCAAAAGAATGTTTAATGAACGTTAGTCAAGCTTGAATAAAAGGATCGCCCAAAGTTTGAATTGTCTTGCCGATAGAACATTTGATGTGATAGTGGGTAAATTTGAAGATCAGCTATGCTCGTGTTCAAAGCCATATCAGCAAGAGATGGTGCAGGTCTCTCTGATTCATAAATCATTATATTTTCCAACATATCGGCAAGAGGTTGGGAATGTCATACCAATCAAATTTCATAAAAGGATGCACATTGGAAAGATATAGTTCACAGTCTCACCGATGAATAAGTTTCATCGCCAAGACAAGCTCCATCGAGGTGAAATAAGGAGGTCATAGCGAGCATATGTGTCTCACCAATGAGGTTCCATCGGCAAGAAACCTGTTATGTCTCACCGATCAAAGCACAAGGAGTTATATCAGCTAGACCGAAGCCATCGATGTAAGATTCCTGAGTCAGCTTGAGCGCATTTGTCTCGTTGATGAAATATCATCGGTGAAACACTCATCTTGTCTTGCCAAAAAAACAAAGAAACATACTATTGCCAAAATAAACACTATCAGAATGAGTTCAAAATGTCCCCCCGACTCTCTATGTCACGCCGATAGGATTGTATCAGTAAGTATCTTGGCGATGTGCTTAAAATCAAAGGAAGTGATCATCAGAGAGACTTATAACATCAAGAAAACTACTGAATGTCTTAGCAATACATGATGTCTTGCCGATGAAGACACAAACAGATCAAGATGGTCATCGGGGTGAAGTGAGAAGGTCATAGCGAGCATCTATGTCTCACCAATGAAGTTTTATCGGTAAGAACCTTATCATGTCTCACCGATCAAGGCACAAGGAGTTATATCGGCCAGAACGAAGCCATCAGTGTAAGATCCCTAAGACAACCCGAGCGCATTTGTCTCACCAATGAAAGATCATCTGCGAAGCACTCATCATGTCTTGCCGACAAAACAAAGAAACATACTATCGACAAGACAAACACTATTGGGATAAGTTCTGAATGTCTACTCGACCCGTTATGTCATGCCGATAAGATTACATCGGCAGGAGTTTTGGTGACATACTTGAGATTGAAGTAACAATCATCGGGGAGACTCACAACGTCGGGGAAACTATAGAATATCCTAGTGATACATAATCTCTTGCCGATGAAGATACAAATGAATCAAAATAATTATCGGGGTGACTCTGGGATATATCTATATAAACTGAATGGATGAATTCTATATCGGTGAAAAGGATGAGATGTCTTTTTGATTAACAGGAGGATCAGTGAACGTTGGTTAAGCTTGAAATAAAAGGATCACCCAAGGTTTGAAATGTCTTGCTGATATGATCACATGATGTGACAGTTAGAAATTCAAAAAATCTGCTACACTCGTGCTTAAGCTAAGACATTAACGTCGCCACGAAGCATAAGTAATTTCATGAATTGAAGGGAATTGATCGAAGACGTTGTGGAATTGGTAACAAAGGAAGCAAAGGGGAAAAATGAAGGGCTGGGGTATTTCTTCAGCTTAAAGATTTCAAGCGAAATACAATAAGTTCTTTGTACTCCAAACTTTGCAATTTTGAGAAGATAAAATGGAAGCTACCAGCTCAGGAAAATTAAAGGGTAGGAAACATGGAGAAAGTAGTCATCCTAAAGGAAAAAAATAGAAAATTGAGTTTGAAGTTGAGCCAGAGGGCACTGAGAGAAAATTAAATCAAGATCTTATGGATCAATTACTTGGCTCTGGACCCAAATCTAGATGTTCTGCACAACTTAGGGTAGGAGTAGATAAATTGGATGATAAATGTAAGCACATAGGTGATATTTGGACCCCAATAAGAGGTTATGAGTTGTTCAATTTTCATTATCATCGAAGGAATCGTTTCGAACCAGTATATAATCCATGAAATCTTAACTTGGGGAAGCTTGTTTACCCTAATGTGTTCATTAATGTAGAATTGGTGAAGTTGTTAGCTACCCATTATAATTCAAAGCTTAAAGCCATCTGTGACCCATCCAAGAAACTATTTGTGCATGTATCAGAAGATGCAATAGGTGAGGTTTCCAAATTGGAAGGGGTATGTAATGAAAAAATTGTATGTGAAGAATCAAGGAAGGAATTATGGAGGATGGACACAATTTATAAGGGTTGGAGGCTACCATTACACATAACTAAACATGGTGGAAAACCAATTACACTAGAAGATAGTGATGGACTCCCATTCCATGTTGACTTATTTGAGCCCTATATGAGATACACCTATTTTTTGGTAGGTCAGGTGTTGGGAATGGAAGTCCCTGAATACATGTCAATTGTTCCCATGGTGATTTCAGCATATATTCAATGTCACAACTTTAGGCCTTTTGACTATGCCTCATATATTTTCAAAGGTCTTGATTCAGGATTGATGGAAATAAAGAATGGAGCCCCTATTTTACATCTTAATAAACAGGGTGGAAAACCAATTCCACTAGAAGATAGTGATGGACACCATTCCATGTTGACTTATTTGAGCCCTATATGAGATACACTTATTTTTTGGTAGGTCAGGTGTTGGGAATGGAAGTCCCTAAATACATGTCAATTATTCCCATGGTGATTTCAGCAGATATTCAATGTCACAACTTCAGGCCTTTTGACTATGCCTCATATATATTTTAAAGGTCTTGATTCAGGATTGATGGCAATAAAGAATGGAGCCCCTGTTTTACATCTTAAGTTTTATTCACTATTAATGCACATAGTGTTATATTTTGGAAAAGAGTTAGGGATATGGCCTGAGGAACTGGGGGTTTCATAGTTCGACAAGGAAGGCAAGTTATTGCCCATTCAGTTATGGACTGCTATTTAGGATAGCAGGTTTGCTAATTCCTGTTTTGTGCATTTTGAGGAATATTTTGTATAACCATTGTATAAATTCTACAATCATCTGTGTGCCTATTCTTTGTTTGAAGAAATAAAGAGGTTTCTTATACCTAAGGATTTTAATGGGACAATTAATCACAACTGGGGGGATTGGTACTATTTGGAGGATGCTCCTATGATTAGAGTGTATGGATTTGAGGATACCCCATTTATTCTGCCCAAAATAGTTCCAGACAGGATTGCCTATTTAGAAATTGTTAGGAAAATGGACTTTTCTAGTGTTATGAACTTGAGCTCTTTTGGAAAGCAAGCTTTTATGCCTAGTACACTATGCTTTGGTGATTTTATTATGTTGGAAAAGGAAGGATATGATCTGATTCTTGACAAGTTATTGCAATACAACATGAAAAAAAGACCACCAAGAAAGAATTTTGACCTGGAAGGATACATTAATTCTGCTAAACAAAAGATAAACTTTGGAGGGTATAATCATGTACCCTATTAGTTTGATGATATGATCAGGAACTTAGAAGAAAAAGAAGTAGAAAGAGTGGTTGAAGAATATAACCAAGGATTGCAGGATACAAAAATTGCTATCTTCTGGAGAGGAGGCATCTGGAGATGATATGCCATAAAGCCCACCCAATAAGATTTCTAGATTGAGGACGCAGGACTACAAATGCCTTGCCAGAGTATTGGGTACTGAAGAAATCCTAGACACAGAAAGAAGACAAATGGAATACAAATCATTTGTGGTAGATAGTGAATTTGTAAATTCTCCAGAGTTTAGGGCTTTCTTGTATAAATAGAAAGGAAAAGCAATAAGAGAAACAATTGACAATATCACACCAAGTAATGAGGAGTAGTTATTAAATGATTTGAAATTGAGTGTGGAAAGAGTGATGGCGGGTATGACCCCTGAGAAAGGAAGGAAAATGTTAGAAGATGCTGGTGTTATGATCTTTCCAGGGTTGGATCTCACTTCTGCATTGGTTTTTGACAATTTTATGAAGAATAATAATGCCACACATAAGCTCAACCCTCAGGGGGTGACAAAAGTATATGTAGGGTCTAAATATAATCTAGATGAAGGGTCATTAATGATTTGGGCCTTGTATCCACCTCACAGAAAATCAATTGTTATTGATACTGAGAAAGCATTTGGGCATGTTATGACTCTAAAGATTGGAGAGGTTGATCCTGTGGCAACAAAAAAAATTGGGATAAATATAGCAAAACTAAATAAGGCCCAGATACAAATTTTGATCAAAGAAAAATAAATGTACAAGATGAACAATGACAAAACGTTGAGAGAAAATGACCGCCTGAAAGATATGTTGGGAGTCACAATGGGATCAACTAAGCTGTTAACTCATGGTGAAAGTTCAAAGACAAAGGATCAGTGGGAAGGATCAAGTGCTTATTCTCAAGGGAAATATGATGCACTTGTAGCAGTAATTAAAAAGAGACAAGCCAACCTAATGACTTGGTTGAGTAAGCTCAGGGGAACACATTCACACAATTTTACTGCAGTATAGGAACATAAGAGGATAGATGGTAGGATCCAAGAGAAACTCTAGGAAATAAACCAAATGGATGCTCCTGATAGCATGGCAATCGACACTGCAAATCATCTTATAAGAAAACACAAAGATTTTCTTGAAGAATTACATGGGGATGCACAGGGACTAATCGATGCTGCTAAACAAGGATTCACTGCATTCTTTGACGATGGAGGAAGATTGAAGGAAGCAACCAGGTGGAATGGTGAATGTGAATCAATATTGCAAGAGATCCTGAAGAAGGCTACTGAGAAAGATACAACGTTGGATGAAGCATGCGAACATAACGAGAAGATGGTGAAAATGGAGATCACAATTTGGAACGCATTATGAGATGCAGATATGCATGAGCATCGAGACTACTTGGATCACTTATCAAAGATTCACTTGTGGCTAAACAAAGCTTAATCACTTGTTTTAATTTATTGTTGTTAAACAAAAGACATTTCTGAAAGGATGTGTCCTTTCAAGCATTTGATGTATAAGTATCTATTTTTTGATATCAAAAGGACATAGGATGAATAAGAGAAATATATGATAGATAGTTTTCAATGATGTTCACTTTACAAGAGACTTGGATGCATGTTTGAGACTCTGAAGGAATCAATGGAAGTTATTTGATTTTGTGGCGCATTTCTGGTATCAATTATTTGTTGGATTAATTGAAAACATTATTAAGTTGTCTCCAGGGTTGATAATTTTATGCTATTTAAATTGATATATCAAGTATATGTTCAGTTTATCTATGCACATTTGCTGCATTTGTGTGGTGTGATTTGTTGGTTCTTTCAAGTAAAGATTAAATCCTTTAAGTCAGTCACAGTAGTTTAGAAATATCATCTAGATTATTAAGAACTTAGTAATTACATTTTTCCATTTATGGCTTAATAGAGCATAATTTCTAGTTTGTTATTGTTGTTAAGCAAAAGACATTTCTAAAAGGACGCGTCCTTTCACAATTTTGATATATTTATATATGTTTCATAATGTAAAATAGATATAGGTAGATAGGAGAAAGATACAATAGATAGTTTGCAATGAAAATTTCCTTTAAAAGACTCAGATGCATGTATGAATTTCGATGAAGTTAATGAAGATGTTTGAACTTGTGGCTTAATATTGGTATCGACTGTTTGTGGAATTATACAGTTATCTGGTTGTCTCCATTTTGATGCTTTTCTGTTGTTTAAATTGATATATCAAGCATATATTTAGTTTACCGATACACATTTGTTGTATTTGTGTGATGTGATTATTTGGTTCTTTCAAGTAAAGATTAAACCCTTCTAGTCAATCACAATAACTGAAGAGTATTAATTGGATCAATACGAAGAATCACATAACTAGGATTGTCATTCTATCTCAAGTAGAGTTTGTCAGTCATTTACTTGCACATTTATAGAAGTTATAAACTACATCTATGTGCCAAACAGTTTGAATTATTGCCATCATAGATTACACTTTTCTAGATCTTCATTAGACTCCATACACCCAACAAGGCACTGGCCTCACACATTTCATCTTTTAGTTTATCCATTTTATTTTTTACATATGTTAACTGAACATATTCTAATATTACACATACACTTTATTAGGATTATATCTATTCACTATAAGATTTCCATTGTGAATAGATTGCTATAAACAAAATCACATCACTTAAATCTGCTCAGTTCACAAAGGTAGACCCACCTAGGTTTGGCAACACCTGAAGAGAAGAAGGTTCAAATCATTTGGAATTTTTTGTTACCCTAAAATCATATTCAAATCAAAGCTAACACATATCTTCATGACATGGAATTGATTTCACATCAAAATATGGCTGTATGTGACTGTACAGTGCTGCAAAACAGGAAAAATATAGAAATTTTGAAGAAAAAAATATATTTTCGAATGTCAAGAGCTTGTATTTTAAATCCTCAACCATGAAAAACCTTTACAATGATCACTTTATGCCTTTTAAAGGCCTTTACACCTCAACCACCGAACAACCACCTGTACAACTGACTTTTTAATCTTTTATGATCACATGAAACATAAAACACACAAATTTCAAGGTTGTTAATATCACTATTGAAATGTTTTAATTTTTTGACCTTTCAAATGTATTGAAACTCCTAGGAAACCTCTAAGACCATGCTAGTGGCTTGATAATAGCCTTATTATTGACATGACACTAACCTTGCACCCTTTTACATGTAAATTCTCCAATTTGCCTTAAAAAGGCTACAAAAATCTTTAGTGCAAGACTCAAAATCATAACTCAAAACTTCACCTAGAACATGACTAATGGTCTTGAGTGACCTTATTCACAATAAAATATTCTTGAAATGCCTAAACCAACCTATTGACCTCCCTAATTATCATCACATGATTAAGCATAGAAGATGAGGTGTAGGTGCTCCTGCACCACTACCCCATCCAAAATTTGCTCACATTGCACAAAGCCACAATGTTCCTCCAAGATAAGCTAATCAAACCATACCTTATGTGTCCTAGTAATCAAATTGGATATGATCCTAAAAATGACATTGCGAAGTGTGATTGGTCTAAAAAATCTAAACGACTTTGCAATTATTTCACTACTACGATCAATGTGTCATCTTTCATGAAATTTCCCAAAACACTATTCATTATGATCATATAAAAATTTCTAGGAGAGCTACAATAGTTGTAACATCATGAATTAAAATTAAACATTAAAAACATCAAGAATTAATTATGTAACCACATAAGTCAAATATAATTATATCAAGAAATGAATATCAAATAGATAATACAATCATATAACTCATACATTTCAATGTCATTGATCTTCTTCTTCATCCAACTCTTTGTCTGTATAATCATCTGATCCAGATTCGACATTGTAAGGATTGGTCATATCATCATCGTCGTCATTGATATCAGTTTCGATAATGTCATCATCCACATGTATAATTACATTCATGAACATTAACTCCTACATCATCATTATCTAGTGCGTTCTCTTTGACATCTTTGTCAAGGACATCATCAACTAACCGTTGATCCCGATCATCATCTACATCATCTTCTAGTTCTTCGGTATCTTCTTCTTCCACCACATTATACTTTACCGGCCTTCCTCTTGGATCAAGTCTAACAACAAATGACCAACCTGGTTTACCTGGAACCTTTGAGTAAACATCCGCTTCACATTGGTTGAATAGACAGGCCTATTTCAGTCATTGATCGAATTTAGCCAACTATGGTAACCATTATCAGTGCTCACAATAGTTCTTGGATTTTCATTCAATCGTAGCTCATACCATAGACCTAATAAAAAACTAATTTGAAGGACTAAAGTCACACTCAAGTATATCATCCAAAATCCCATAGTATCGATTTTCTGAGACTTTTGGATGTATGTCGCTTCTAGATGAAACATTAGTCACCTAAAAGACTGCAGTTATCCCAGAATCACAAGTTTTCTTCGTGTCATCCAACTTTTTGATTCAAAATTTATGACCATTGCACCACATAGCCTTATGGTGTTTCACCTGCAATATATCAAACATGTAAAAGTTATTACAATATCGTCGGTTGATAAACATATTTATTCTTGGCTGAATGTATGCAAAGAAAAAAATATCAACATATATATACATCGATATAATTGAAAATAATTAAATAATATGGGTGATTAATATATTTATACATACATGTTTATCTCTTAAACCATATGCTAAATCAATTTCCCTTGGTGTAACATTGGAATCTCCATTACGATGAGCTTTCACCAATGAAGCGCTTCTTCCCACACGCGCCGTACCGCATTGTTGACATCGCTCAATCCATAATTGCCATCCAATCAAGATTGTTTCATGATGACAAATGTGTGCATCCTAATTTCTAATTAACCGTGAGGCAAAAAATGAAATTCATTAAACGACGATAATTAGTTAATTACTACAGATACGACTTTAATTTATAATTGATGTATATTGAAGATTAATAATTAAATAAGTACAATACACAAAACCAAAATGTAAATGTATTCTAATTAAATCTCCAGACCATCTTATATTATCTCACTTTCCCTCAATCTACCTTTCCCCATCAAGACTTTCGAATTTGCTAACGGAATGGGGCCCCAAACGCGACCATATGGGACTACCAAGTAAACTTAGGAAGACATTCAAGAATGCACACCATGGTTCAAGATACCATATATCCCCTCCAACCATAACCCTCGTGATGTGCTCTTTTCATTTCCAACCAAAATCCTTAAAATGCAAGTGCCTCTCAACCATCCACATTACTGACTTGTGTGGACAAGTCCACACACCAACTTCAACTTGGTGTATTATGAGTGTTCTCGTGCATCAAAATGTCAAGGTATACTTTGTATTTCCACACATTGTATTTATAACTTTCTCCTAATAATTTATATCTTCTTTATGGATTTCTTTAGATGACAACCATCTACAAGTGATTCAAGGCACAAATATATTAACGAGATTTAACAAAAATATACAATATATTACATAACAAGTAAAACAAATGGAAATTATAAGATCTATACAACGAATTAAACAAATATCACTACTTACCTCATGTATTTTCCAAGATCATATATAACTTGCTTGACATTGTTTTCAAAGTTGTCTGGGAGAGATAGAGGTAGAACGTACTACAACAATTATAAAATGATCTTTTCATTATTTTTCCAAAATTAGTAAACATAATACACTGAAAAGTACATGTAGTATACAAATATATATATAATATACCAGAATAATTACCTTAATGAAGGTATTCCAATTATGCGTTTTCATCCTTGACCCAAATTCATACCCTTTCTTTTGTTATGATATCATGATGTTCTAACAACCTGTGGAAATCGAATTTTTCAGATGACTTCTTTTTATAAATTGTTGTCGCCTGCTATTGTTCAAGGAAGGGTAATTTATATTGATCGTCTCCAAAGAATAATTGGAATGGACATTTTCATCGCATGACTGATTCCTAAACGCCACTACAAATTTTAACAATTTTTTTCTTTGTCATGCCTTCCATCCAATATTTTCCATAACGCTTCGCTGCTATATTCTTTCCATATGCACTGTGATCAAACAACGACACCTAGAAGCCTTTCACAGTGGGTGGGCAACCCACTAAACTGGCTCCCGAGTAACTTTTCGTCAGGAATCCATCCATTAACGACTGATCGACTCCTTACGAAGCGTGATATGTTTAAATAAATTAACAATTAACCATTTCAATTACAACATGAGAACACAACAATATAAAAATATAAATCAAACATATCATATATATGATAGATACACCATCACGATAACCTCGACGATTAATTCATTATATTCCAACTCCATGTGCTGGCGCAGCCCTTTCAGCATTACGTACTTCTTTCCCATCAAACGATGTTTTCAGTAGTTCAATACTTATGATTTTGTGGAGGAAGTGACTATACTCATCAAAGACCTGCTTTCCTAAACTTGTTGAATGACAAGATTTCATCTTTGGACCACAAATTGGACATGCAAATTTTCCTTTTGTTTGAAGACCTGCAAGATCATATATATAATTGGATTAAATATGTCAATTTTTATAATTATATATAATGAATATTAAAAAATATAAATGATATCATATAAAAATTAAATCATAAAGGCACGAATGTTATAACATACCACAAAAATGTTAAATGCAGACCATGAATTGTCCATACAAGATTGTGTTTGAATTGAAACGTTTCGTCCCATTTGGCCTGTAGGATGTCATACATAATGATTTCATTCCAGAGAATCTCAGAACTCGTCGATAAGATGCCCGATATATACATTTATATCTTTAACTTGGTACTTATCTAGTTGAATGAACATAAACATTACATAATTATTATAACCATTTTACTGCAATATATATAAATTAATGTACAAGACTATTAAATGAAAAAAATATAAGTCATTACGCAACAAATAAGACAAATGAGATGCTACTATGTTAAAGAAAATTGATGTAAATAAATAGCGTTGGAACAATCATCACAACATTACAGTTCCTCTTATCGACATCCATGGAGGAATGTTATCGTTGAGACAAAACATACACCGAAAGAATAGAGATCTCACTTCCAAATGATTGACAATTGTCATTACCAACGAAAGTTCTGCATTACGGCGTTTTTCTTGTAAAGTGCCATTTTTCCTCCATGTCCCTAAATGCGTAACCATCCGTGACGCATTCAAAGAATGTCATTTCTACTTATTCCATGCATTGTATCCATAAATTGCGCTACTCTTTCATGTTCCAAATAATTGTCAGATATGAATAAATGGATGAATGGAAGAAACCTGGTAAGACACCTTTTGTTGGGGCTTGATTTGCCTGAGCATTCATTTATATGACATTCCTGGGGAATTATAAGCAACCCACGTTACGGCGAGGCACATGATCATTTGAGCCGATTGCTGGGTTGATACTCCATTCCAATATCTTTCATAATGACACATAAATCTCGGTATGAGCGAGGTAAAATATTTGACGGTGGTAACAAAAATTCACCAATCAATCTACAACAAAAAATAATTTGTTCATATAAAGAATATTAATGGTACATATTTCATCCTTTATTTACTAGTGATGAACTAACAACAATTAAAATAGATGAAAAAAGATGACATATATGACATAACTTAACATCTGTGAGATTGCTATGTTGGATAAACCATTCTTAACCTTCAAGTTCACCAACAACAATACAACAGAAAGAATAGTTGTCTGGGAGCCTTCATAGGTGGACCGTGACGCCTTCCTCAAAGGTGACAAAGAATCATGAACATTATCAAAGCTCATCTCGACCATCATGACCAACAGGCTAATTAAATGCTGCCGATCAACGATTTGTACCATCATCTTCAACCTGGCTTTTTCTGGGCACATGATCATCTTCTTCCATAGTGATCATTAACTTCATCTTCGATATTCACAACCCATGCCCTCCGGCTGTAAAACCATACTTCTGTGCCCCTGGAGTAATCCAGCAGGCATTACAGCCTTGTGTGGCCCCACCTTTTAGAGGCAATAATGAGGATACAACAAATCCAACATCATGATCAAGATTTTATACATATATATATACGTTAAAACGACATAAACATTTTACAAAATTAATCAATATAAACACATATACCCAATAATCATACTAAACGGATGACAACGAGGCCCTTCAACGCAGGACCATGTTGCCTACAATGTTTCTCGTATTGTGATTAAAAGCCGACTTTAAGTTTCGGTAATTACTGTAAGGATACAATATTTTCCATCACCCTTTCTTTTCAATCTAGCCCACAATCTATCAAGTGTCTCTTCATTTTGTTCTGGACTAATATTATCTGACATGATTTTTCTTTACCAAGCTTGAATATTTAGATCTTCAAAAAATATCAAACTCAGACTCCAATAATTTTCAATCATAGACAAACAAAATCTAATAATTCTGATATTTTACACCAAAAATTTGGCATGCAACCACCCCTACAAAAGAGAAGATAGTCTGAAGTTAATGACCCAAAAAACACTTTAAAATGCTAATTCCAGAACTTATTAAATTCTAATTTTACTATGATTTCCAACCATTAGACTCCTAAAATCAAAATATTGAACTTGCACACAACAAAATTTGGAAATGAAAATTTGAAAATGCACAAGTCTAAAAATGAAATCTGATGAGATGTTGCTTTAAAATATAATTTTCAAACCTGGAAGTACAAATCTGACTTCACAAATGAATTCTGGAAAAAGACAATGACTACCGTCAACCTGGCGATATCTTCTTGAATTTTTTCTAATTTTTTCCAAGAAAATCATCCTTAGTTCTCCACAAATTGTCGCAAGTATAGCAAATTCGCAAGTAGAGAAAATTCGCAAGAATAGCAAAACATCCTCACTTTTTATGTCGTCCACAATTTGATTTTGCATGTTCGTCGAAATTTCGACGAAAACTCAGGTTCGTCGAAATTTCAATGAACGTCAGGAGATAATTTTTTTTAAAATTGAAAATTACACATTAAATATCACAAGTACTTGACAATACATCAAATTATACATCTTTCGTCAAAATTTTTTGTTGGATTTTGCAGTCAAATGAGTTAGTTATTATCAAACATGTCAATCAAACTTTATATCAATGGCCTTTCGAACAACCTATCAAACCTGCCACCATCCACTAACATGTCCTAGGATGCATCCTTTCTACAATGGGAATTATCATTGGAAATCACTTTGGATACTTATCCTTGAAACACATTACACCTTAGGCAAGAGATATAAACAACATTGACTGTTTGTTCATTTGGATCTTGTCTTATGATTTATCTTATTGACCCATTCCAAGGACCTCTCAATGATGTTTGTCAAAATGATTTAGAGAGAAAAGAATGGGGCATCGATCATTATCTTTCGTTTATTGTGCTTGTTGAATGTTCTTGTAAAATAATCTTGGCAAATACTTGCTTAGTTGTGTGTAGGGAAGTCATTTTGAATAGATTGTTGACTATTGTGTATGCTTTGGTCCAAAATGTTCTAAACTTCTAAACTACATTCCAATGAGGTTTTTGTATGTCAAGGTGGGAACAAGGATTATCCTATCTTTTTGAAGAGTCAAAGTCCATTGCACTAGATACAACACCATCCTGGTTATCAATACCTTGATGCATTGTGTCTATGTGATATATCAAAAATAAGGAATGATGAAGTATCCAAATCTCTGAAACGAGAAAATCATCTTTCTCATCACCATATCCAATAAAGTCTCAAATGATCATAGGTTTGTTGGACTTCTGAATCAATCTCAAAATCAATGGTCAATCCATCAATCTTATTCTTCTCTCTTTACTAACATTTCTATCCAAGTATAGAATCTGTGTGATATATCAAAATATACATGAGGCTACTCATGGCCGATGACTGTCTATACATCATAATTTCTGTCTACATAAAAAATATGATCTTTCTAAAGAAGTATCTTTCGTTTTCTTTGAGCTGAACCTATGTTCAATCTTTGTCGCGATATTGACTCAAAATTCCAATTTTTTGCACAATCTCTCAAGGGGGCAGGGAACCACCTTAATTCCTTCCACTGGGGCAACAATGGGGCATCTGAAAAATTAGGAATTTTTAAATTTTTAATCTGAGCAACAACATTAATCCAAAAAGCGTTAATCTTTGAACCAATGTAATAGGTACCTCGCTTCAAAGAGGGGCAAAATGTAGACACTTAAAATTGTCTTGAATGATGTTACACACTTGAATCCAATTACTAACATCGTTTCGTCCTAAAATTCATCTTCTTTTCGCCTATTTAATTAAATAAGCCTAGTTATTTAATTAAATAGATCATTTTCATCTATTAATCTAATTATTGTTATTAGATTAATTCCCCCTTTTACACTAACATTTCGTCTAATTTAATTGAATAATGCAAATTATTTAATTTTAACTCCCCATTATCTCCTCTCATTTAATTAAATAATATAAATCATTTAATTAAATTTCACTTCCTCTTTTCATTAAACAAATTAATTATTTAGGAGCTCTTAACAACAATTTTGGATGGCGTTGGCACTGTGAATGGCTACCTGTTCGACCAACAGCCTGTGAGGCCGGTTTGCATGCATTCCTACTGCGCTTGCATGCAGGTTTCTTTGTGTAGATCGATGGTTGTGCATTTGGCTAAGTGGGGAGGGGGTGTTGATGTTTAAGGCGAGAATCTTTTTCATATTCTGGTGTCCATGTTTTTTATTCTCAGCTTTGCATTCTTTTATTTGGTTGCATTGATCTGGTAGGCAGGGGGAGTCTTTTTATCTTGGGTTAGTTTTTATCTTCTGCTACTCGGTGGTTTTTTCAAAGCCTTCTTCTTTGTGGGTTTTTCCTTGTCTCCTCTCCGGGGATGGATCGAGGAGAAACTTCGGGGGTCAATTTTGCTCTGGATTTCTAATTTGCTTTGGGAATGAAATCTCCAACGAAGGTTTTTGATAACAAATTTTTCTTTAATGAGCCAGGGAATGGAGTATTTGCTCTGTCTGGTGGTCCTCGTATCCTGAAAATTAATGGGTGCCTGGAACGAAGCAAAGATAGGTCGGTACTAGTAATTCATCCTAAATCGATTGTGGAGGATATTGAGTATTACTCAAAGCATGCTTTTCTATGCAAATTTTTGGCAATGAGGGTTTCATTCCAATTCTTGGAGTCGTGGGCTCACTGTACCTGGTCCTTAGAGGGTGATATGAAAATAATGTTGTTAGCAAATATTTATTTCATGGTGACTTTTAATTGCATAGCGAATCGCAATAGAGTGTTCGAAGGTGGGCCTTATTTCCACAACCAGATTGGTTTATTTATTAAACCCTGGCATGAGGGTTTTGATTCTTTGAAGGAACTTTCAAATCGGGTTCTGATGTGGGTTCACCTCCCTAGATTTCCAATTGAATGTTGGTGCAATGATATCTTGCATCAGGTTGCTTTACTGCTGGGGAAACCAGTGGGTCCTTCTCAACAAACCCAGGAGAGAAATGTAATGACTTTTTCTCTCATTTTTGTTGAAATGGATTTAAATAACCCTCTTCCAGATTCTTTGAAATTCGTGTGGGTTCTTATTCATGGGTGCAACAACTAGATTATGAGACATCGCCCTTTCGGTGTCGTCTATGTCATGAATATGGCCATCTACAGAGAAGATGCTCAAAGTATAAATATTCTGAGTCTTAGACTACTCAGCCTCCTTGCATTCCTCCTAAGGTTGACAAAGGAAAGAACCCCATTCTTGGTGGGGTTGTTCGTGCGAAGGGTTTTATTCATGTTAAGGTTTGTAATAGGAACCAGGGTCAAAAGAGGACTCTCAAGGAGCATTGAGAAGGAGATACCTTCAATAGATTTGAGGTTTTGAATGATCTCAGTCAACAAGAGGTGAATTTGGGTATGATGTTTATGGATCAGGGTGTTTCAAAAGGGGTTCAGGAAGGTATTATTCTAGATTACAACCTGTCTTCTTAGGAGGCTGGTGCTTTGAAAATGGAAACAATTTTGAGTTTGGTGGTTCATGGGAGGTTCGAGCCTCTTGTGGATATGAAGATGGGGGAGGTTGAGATCTCTACTCCGTTGGTGAAAGTGGGGTTTGACTCGGTAAAAGGCAGCAAGGATTCTCCTTCGTTGGGAATTCTTCAGAAAGACTAAAAGAAACGGGTTGCTGAAAAGTCTTCCAAAGTTGGGAGAAAGAAGGACTTGGAAAAATAAAGATGATGGGGGAGACTTTGGTGGAGTCTGGTTCTGTTAAGACCTTGGATTCCCATTTTTCTAAACCTCTGAAATGATTTTCCTCTTTTTGAATGTAAGGGGCTTGAACAGTGGCCCTCAACAAAAAACTATTTGTGAATTGGTGAAAATTCATTCTCCTAATGTTGTTTTTTTATAGGAGACTAAGTTATCTGTTGAAAGAATGATTGGTTAGCTACCAAAGCTATGGGGGCGGGGTGATTTCCAGTGTATAGGGGCTCAGGGTAATGCAGGGGGTGTGGCTTGCCTATGGAACCCAATGAAGATTCACCCTCTTTGGTGGATGTCCTCCAAGTCTTCCATCTTTGTGGTTGCTTCAAGTCTGGAGTCAAGGGAAACTATTCTTCTTTCAAACATCTATGCACCTACAAATTTTCATGGTAAGCAGTTATTGTGGTCTCATATTAATTTCATTTGAAGCCTTGCTCCTTTTTTACCTTGGATTATTGCGGGTGATTTCAATGCCATTATAGAGTTGGATGAGAAGGGTGGAATTGCAAGATTGGAGCCTTCTTCTTTCCTTCTTCGTGATAACATATCTGCCTTGAATCTGGTTGACGTTAAGCCACGTAATGGTCAGTTTACTTGGAATAATAAGAGAATGGGAGAAAATTATATTGCTGAGAGACTTGGCCGCTTCTTGGTTTCTTGTTTCTGGAATGGAGGATGGTGGCTACTTGCTTTGAGATTTTGGACTAGAGGGGCTTAGATCACCGGCCTATTAAGTTTTTAGCTACTTCGACGCGTGTTTCCCAGTCCCCCTCTTTCAAGTTCCAACTTATGTGGTTAAGATATTCTTCTCTGTAGGAATATATGGCTAAATGGTGGTGGAGGGGAAGACCTGCTTATGGAATTGCTATGTATTTTTTTTTCCAAACTGATGCAATATGTGAAATATCAACTCAAAAGGTGGAACATGTGTTTTGGAAATATTTTTCATGCTAAGGTTGTTGCTCAAGATGACTCATATGTCATCACTCGGGAGATAAGGGAGTTTGGTATTTTTGAGGATTTACTCAGGGAGACAAAAACACTTCTTTCTTCTTCAATTTGGTGAAATCTAGGAGACATGTTAATTCTATGCCTATTCTTGTGAATGACAGGGGTGATCATTTATCTTCTCTGTAGGATATGTCTAGAAAAGCTTCATGGTTTTTTGCTTCATTATTTAGAGAGGATTCCTAGGATGGTTTGGTGGAAGAAAACTAGGTTTTGTCTTGGATCCCCTTCTTGGTTACTGGTGAAATGAATGAGCATCTTTTGGGCTCTATCTCATTGGAGGAATTGGAGGCTACTGTTTTCCAGATGAAGAAAGGAAAAGCGTTGAGCCTTGATGGATTTTTGGTTGAATTTTATCAAGAATTTTGGGATATCATTAAGCTAGACCTATTGGAGGCGGTCCGTGAGTCTCAGAGGAATAAGTAGATGTTGTAATCTTTGAACGCTACCTTCCTTGCTCTCATTCCTAAATGTGAGGGGGCAGATCAGTTAAGTCAATTTAGACCTATTTCCCTTTGTAATATGGTGTATAAAATCATCTTCAAGTTGATTTCTGAAAGGCTGAAGTGGTGGCTTAGAGGGCTTATCTCAGAGGAACATAGTGGTTTTGTGGAGGATTGAAAAATTCTGGATGGGGTGGTTATTGCTACTGAAACTATCCATTCTATGGAATCTTCAAAAGAGAAGGCTATGTTTATCAAGATGGATATGGCAAAGGCCTATGATAGAGTCAAGTGGTCCTTCTTGTGAAAAGTTCTTATTGCTTTTGGTTTTCTTGAGGAGTGGGTCTAGTGGGTTACGTGTTGTGTTACTTCCACCTCTTTCTTGGTGTTGATTAATGGTGATCCTTCTTCTCTTTTTAGTGCTTCTAGAGGCCTTCATCAAGGGGATCCTCTCTCTCCTTATTTATTTATTCTTCTTGCTGGAGGTCTGGGGAGATTGGTGAAATGTAATGTGGAGTTGGGTTTTATTTAGGGCTGGGTGTGGGGAAATGGTTTGCCTCCTCAATCTCACCTACAATTTGTGGATGATATTGTTTTGATGGGGATGGCTAAGATCAGAGAAGCTATAATTTTTTTGTAAGGCTTTGTATATCTATCTTGTTGCTTCTGGTTAAAGGATTAATGAAGATAAATCTTCCATTTTCTTCTTCAATACTCCATGGCTTATTCAGTAAAGGATTGCTCGTATCTTGAGGTTTCAGATTGGCTTGCTCCCTTTAACATATCTTGGAATTCCTATCTCCTCTGGTGGTCTTCCTAAGGAGTCATGGCAGAATATTCTGGACAAGTTTCCTGTGAAGGTAAATCATTGGACTCATAGATGGTTGTCCTTTGCTGGCCGTGTTCAACTGCTTAAATATGTGGTGCAAGCTCTTCCCATTTATAGATGCATGCTCCAGGTGGCTCTGGTTGGGTTTGTGAAGGATTTGGATTCTTTGGCTAGACAATTCTTATGGGCCAGAAGCTTGTCCTCTTCTAAGTGGAGCCTGGTGAAGTGGGATATTGTGTGTAGCCCAAAGTAGTTTGGGGGTCTTGGATTGCAGTAGTTGACTTGGTCTAGGTTGGCATTGGATGCAAAGATTTATTAGAGGTGGTGTGTGGAGTAGGATCATATCTGGGCCAGAATTTTATCTCACAAGTACCTATCGGGGGTTTTGAAAGAAGAGATTCCCAAGTATCCTTTGGTGGGGAAAGGTTTTGTGATTTGGGGAACGCTTAAGAAAGAGGTTGCGTTGATCAAGGAGGGCTTGTTCTGGATATGTAATAGGGGGGATGAGACTCTCTTTTGGTTTGATTCTTGGGACGGTTTTCCCCCCATTTTGAGCCAGTATCCTAATCTGTTGAATCTTTTCCAATGCTTCTTGGAGGCTGGTTGGTCAAGGGTGATTGATTTTAAGTCTTCTTACCCATGTGGGTTGATGGAGGTGGCTAGGTGGAAGGATTCTTGTGATTGGCTTGTTGTAGGATTGGAGGACTATGCTATGCTTCAAAATATTTTGGCTAGTAGGCAATACAGTTCCCTTAGGGACAAGGATATTCTGGATTGGAGCCTAGATCCTAAGGGTGCTTTCACTGTGGCTAGTGGATATCAGGAGTTGTTGTTTCATAAGTTTGGAGGGGTGGAGGTCCCTTGGTGGAAACATGCGTGGAATAAGTTTTCATGGCCAAAATGTAATTGTTTTGTGTGGAATTTGGCTTGGAATAGATGTTTGACTTGGGATAATCTTCAAAAGCGGGCATTCCAAGGTCCCTCTATTTGTGTTTTGTGTGGCTGCAGTGAGGAGGATTCTTCCCATTTTTTTTTTCCATTGTTCTTATTATATGCTACTTTGGCATTTATGGTGGGGTGTTTGGAAACATCCATGTGTTCATGCTTCTTCCCTTGTTGAGTTCTAGAGCAATCTGGGAAGACCTCCTACCCAGGCCTCTTTCCTCCAGATCGTGTGGTGCATTGGTCCTATGTTCATCCTTTGGAAAATTTGGTTGGAAAGGAATCGTAGGATTTTTCGTGGGGATAGGCTGATGGTTCAACAAGTTTGGCACAAAATTGTTGGTATGATCCAGGAGACGGTGGAAGCCAAATGTGAAGTGATTTATCCTTTGGAAAGGAGTGATGATGAGATTGCGAATAGATTGGGCTTGCAGGGGTTGACTTATGTCTCTGCTTGTGTTAGAAAAGGTAGGAGGGCTAAAAATAAGGTTCAAAGGATTGGAAGATGGTTACCCCCTCCAACGGATATTTTGAAGATTAATACAAATGGTTCCTCTAGGGGTAACCCTGGGCCTGTTGGGATTGGTGAGTTGGAAGAGACTGTTCTGTCTCGGTTATTTTCTTTTTCTCCATCCATAAAAGGTAGCATTCTAACAACTTTATGGAGGGGTTGGTGATTCTCTGGGCTATTGTGTGTTCTTGTGCTTTGGTTTGGAAAATGATTATCTGTGAATCTAACTCATAGATTAGTGTTAATATGTTGCATGAGCAAAAGGTGGTTGAGGTTAATTGGCAGCTAGTGTTGGTGGTTCAACAAATTTTGTAGATGTGCTCTATGTTGGAAGTGGTGTCTTTTTTCCACATTCTGTGTGAATGGAATAGGGTTGCTAACTATTTGGCTAAGTGGGCTTCAAAGCATGCAGACAATTGGAAGGTTGAGGGGTGGGGACAATTATCCCCTGATTATTGTCATAAATTAGAGAGGGTCATTGCTAATGATATGGAGGGATAAGGTGTTTGGGGTTGTTTGGATGGTGGTTTTTGTCTTTGATGGTTGTTCTTGCACTTTCTTTCTTGGGAGCCTACGGGTTCCTTGATCCTTATGTAATTGTTCTTTCATGATTTCAATAAAGTTTTTACCCCTTTTTATTAAAAAATAAACAAATAAATTATTTAATGTGTTAGAAACCAAGATCTGAAATACAAACCAAAAAAGCCTTCCATAGAAGAGAAAAACAGAAAAAAGTAGAGCTTTGCAAGAAGATGTGCAAAATATTATTATTCAGGAATTCTTAATTACAAGATATGATTTGTTTTATAAAAGCAAAGATGCATAACCCTAATCTTATCTTGAGCAACAAGATAGCTCAATAAGATAATGATGACAATAATTAACCTAGGAATTAAATATTACCTAAGTAAAGTTATGCAAGTGTAATTAAATATTAATTACACTAACACCCCCCCATAAGTGCAACTTAGGGAGACTAAAAAAGTATGCACCTAAAACTAAGATGAATGCATGAAAGCATGAATGAATGGGTCTCGACAACAAGGCCTGATCAGGTACCCAAGTACAAATGCAATAATGAGGTAGAGAAGGAAAAACTAGTGGAACAAAACCCCCCTACAATGAGATGACTGCTGCAAGAAGCACTGGAAGAACATTGGAACCACAATCCGACAAGCAAGGAAAGATACTTCTGTCTACAAGAAACCAAAAATGGAATCATAATGTTACAGCAGACCCGATGCCATGAAACACTGGAAAACTCACAAACTAGAACAACCCTGGAATCTATGAAACAACAGTAGATGAGATGATGACAAAATCTGGAAGCTGTGTATCTCGATGCCGATGCCAAACTGAGACTAAAACTCTTCCATTGGAAGGAGTACCAAAAAGACTCTGGAGCATTAACCATAAAAAACATGGCCCTCAAACTGAGAAGGATCTGAACCAATGCGAATCAAGAAACATAATCTCTCAACTGAAGTGTGAACCGATGTGAATCCAAGATGTGTCAAGCAATAGCAAAAATGTGGCCAAAAGAAACTAGGAAACCAGATAACCCATACAAGTTTCCAAAAAATCAAGATGGATATGGAGATCAAATTGAAAACTACACTCTAATCAGATTTATTATGCAAGAAACCCCCTTGATGGGAACTTTATCTCAGTTCATTTATTACAATAACCCAACGATTGTAAAAGGAGAGCATGATAAATATGCATAAATAGAAAATATAATTGATGTCAAATCTATGTAGAGGATAGAATTAGCTTTCCGATGCCGCGAGAATGACAAAAAAAGGATCACCGAGTCAAAAGATATGCCCTCCGAAGCGAAATCTGAACATCTGACTTCAACTGGAAAAAACTCCCATCAAAAAGAAAAATTTCTAAGAACAAACTACACCATCAGAAAATTGGGCTCGCCAGCTTTCCGACGATATCTCATTTCAAAAAATTTGCCTCTGGGATCAAAATTTATGATGAAATGAAAAAAGGGCTATCCATGGGCAAATCAGGGACTACACAGGCTAAACAGGCGCAAATTTTCAGCTCCTTCTGCTTTAGCCCTTGGTCTGCCATATGACCGCAGGCGGGGCTGTGGCAAAAAAAGAGCCTGCTGCCGGTGGTGGTGGCGGGGCTGAGAGTTAGTGGCGGCCGGGGCGGTGCCACCCCCATGGGCAGAGCCCTCGGTCGGTAATGGGACCAAGAGCGGAGGGCGAAAGGGGTTGGCGGTTTGGCGGAGTGAAGGCATCGGTCGGCAGGGAATAAGCCAGCGATGGGGAATAGACACCGGTGGGAGGTGTCAGAAAAGGTAGAAAACGGCGGGCCAGAGAAATAAGGGTGGCCAGCAGAGAAATAAGGGCCGACAGTTACAGGGTACGACCCTGCAAATAGTAAAATCTCCACACAAAAATTTTGTATGATTTTTTTAAAAAAAATCAACCACCCAATGCCATAAAAAAAATTATGAAGCCCGTAAAATTGCAGAATCATAGAAAAAATGAATATATATATTTTTATTCTGTGAACAAATAATCGTACCCTGTACCTAGCGGGTCGTACGACTTGTTGGGTAAATTTTTTTGCCTCACGAACAGCTGACGCCGAATATAGACGAGTTATATGTCATTTTTTGTCTCTCGGACGCTCTGGATTTGATGGCGAGGTCCAATCTGCCTGAAAACGCACCAAAAGCTTCACAACTCCCAGATCTGGAAAATCTTCAAACCCTCATAACTCTGGCATAAAATGTCAAATTCAGGTGAAACAAAAATCGATCTTGACTTTTTCAACAGCCCTGAACTTGAATATGAGCTCATATTTCCTCCAACGTGCGCCAAAAGTAACCTTGCAAGAGCACCTAAATAGAGAGACAAACTCAAGGTATGAAACCCTTGAGGAATCCTGAACGAACTCTGCACTAAATCTCTCAAAAAATCTGAGAAGGGGCTGCAAATCGAGGCTCTGATACCATGTTAGAAACCAAGATCTGAAATGCAAACCAAAAAAGCCTTCCACAGAAGAGAAAAACAGAAAAAGCAGAGCTTTGCAAGAAGATGTGCAAAATAGTATTATTTAAGAATTCTTTATTACAAGATATGATTTTCTTTATAAAAGCAAAGATGCGTAACCCTAATCTTATCTTGAGCAACAAGATAGCTCAATAAGATAATGATGACAATAATTAACCTAGGAATTAAATATTACCTAAGTAAAGTTATGCAAGTGTAATTAAATATTAATTACACTAACATAATGAGCATCCTAATAATCCTCAACTTGCACAATTAAAACTTTATTTTAATTAACTAATTACTAATTTTCCTCACCCATCCACTTGCATAGAGAATATTCTAAAGGAATATTCTTCTATTTGGCTCCAAAAATGGAATATTCTTTCCTAACAAACTTTGTAACAACTTTGAAAGTGTGTTTTTTTGAATCATTGTGAGCCATTGATTGATTCTTTGATCCATGTGATCTTTGATTCTCATCCATTGATGAGAATAATTGATCCATGGATTCACCTTTCTTTTCATCTTGACCAAATCAATCTTAGCCCTTGATTCACCATTTCTTACTATAAATACCTCACATTTTGGAGAGAAATGGATCTACTTTCCACCAAAGAAAAGTTATGTTGCACGTTTGAATACTATATTTATTCATCCTTGCATCCATTATCAAACTTTTTCATCTTTTTCATCCATCCTTAGCATAGTTTCATCCATTTTATCTTAAGATTTCATCTATAGAGTTCAATTAGATGCTCATTTTATCCAAGGTATTGGGAAAGGGTCGTCATTCCATATCAATATGACACCAATCCCCCAATGGGATAAGGTTTGGAGTTCTACATTAGGTTTCCTTTATGCTTTCATGGTTTATTTCATGCTTAGTTTAATGGTTACTTATTTTTCAAGCTTTCAAACATCTCATTGGGATTGTAGCTTAGGTAGTTAAATATGGTTTAAATCCATATGGATTTGGTGTATTTAGCTATTACTATGACTATGATGACAATTCCAACCAAATATTATTCTACATAAGTGTTGGGTGTAGTAAGGTCAAGAGGTAATGGATCTTGTAGGGTGTAGAGCAGTACCTTGTCATACACTAGGAAACATATGTTATAGTTTGTTTTGTTACTATTTGCCACAACACAATATTTACATATCACCTTTGCATGAGACACCTTTTTTACAACTATTTATGTTCTTAAGGTAGATTGACATAGTTACTAGGAGTTGGGGACAAGTACTATTGTGGGAAACAACAAAAGTATTGTTATGCAAATTTTAAAAAAATGAGAGATTCTAAATCAAGAAGACCAATACTATTCTTGGTAAAGCCATGCCTAGATACCTTGAGATTAGTTTCCAAAAAAAATATGATATGATATGTTGAATTTCGCAAGAATACTACAAGGCAGCCCATAACTCAACCAACATATTTTGAAATAAAATTTGAAAACCTAAAATTTGTATGACTATATATACCCTATGCCCTTTTAGGGTAGATCAATGTTTGAAAATAATTTTTTTTTTTTATTATCCTAGTACAAAGACATGCACTAGAGTTTGTGACTCTATAGTTTTTTATTTCACATGTGGTTGAATTTTTCATTTCTATTCCCAACCAAAAAATCCCCTTTTTACAAAGTGGGTAGAAATATTTCAAACAAATGGAAAATATTAACCTATAAAAATGATTGGCACAACCTTAAATAAATGGTCAACGCTTAACCTACAAAAACTATTAGCACAACCTCACCTATTGGAAACCATGTTAAATTTATGATCTTAGTATACTGACCATTACATATAAAATATAAAATAAATGAAATGAGAATTATAGAATGCACAAATAACACATTGCATAATGTGTACATGGGGAAAACCTTTTCAAATAAAAAACCTCAAAAAAACTTATTCATTATTGAGTAAATTTACAATAATGTTTGTATAAACAAACATGTTAATAATATCTTCTTCCTTTCATTCTTTCAATAATGACCTCAATTGCATTTACAATGCTTTCATAAATATACCTCTTATGTAGACTCACCTCTTACACATAGCAATATCTATGCAACATATTCACAATGTAATATATGTTTTGAAGTTGATTAATGGTATTTAAGGTAATCAAAAGGGTTGGTATTTAGGTCACAACCTTTCACCTTCTAACCTTTTGGTTATTCAATTAATTCATTATTTATAAATCTAAACTTTATAAACTTGCCCCTAACTTAATGTGACCATTATCATAATAATATTTTATAAAGTTAAGCCTTATAAGTGAAAGTCTTATAAATGTTATTTAGGACCACTTATATTAAAGTTATTCCTCAATAAAAATTATGGTCTAATAGATATATCATGATTCTTAGATCTTATTCATTTATTTTATATTGTTATTGTCAACTCATACTTCTCAAAGCTTCTTCATTAATCTTAGATTCATATGTCATTGTTCTTAGAGCTTACTTATTGATCTCATATTGCTAGAACATACTTGTAAGAGGTTATTTATTGATCATACTATATCATTCTTATTAGAGCCTCTATGTGACTCTTACATTGATACATTTCCCTTCTTAGAGCCTCACACATTGAGCCTATATTGATGCATCTTACTCCCTATAACTACTACTTGTATTTACCTTGCTATATCATGTTTGGGAAAATATGTCTCAACCTTACAATTACATAAGGTACTGTTGATACGTAAGTGTGCAGGGCATGGGGAGGGGGGTACCCCCTTGTGAGGGGTTCAGAGGCCGTGTGCCCCGACAAGGGCTTGGGGGTAGCGTCCTCAAAAGCTAAAATTTTATGTATATTTTATAATTGTAAATTTGAACCGTTCAACATTAGGTATCAGATTTGACGATAGATATTTTGTTAGCTTGACTTTCCCTAGAAGGCAACCCTATTTTATGAGGGTGTTGTATTACAGTTGTGTATTGTGATGTATTCTGAGAGTCTGATAGTGGTTGTGTTGCCTTTGGATCTTTGGTTGATGATAATCCTTTGAGAAGCTTTCTCTGCAAGTATATTGCAATCTCCATGATTTATGAATAATATATCGAGCAAGTTTTGGAGTGTGGGGGTTTTTCTCCTGAAAAGGTTTTCCCCACGTAAATCACTATGTTGTGTTATGCATAATATTTTTGTTTATTTATGTTTAAGTTTCTAGAACTATTAAAAAGATCTATAAAGTTTGGATTATCCTCCTCTCAAGATTAGTGTAGGAAGTTATGCTACCTTAGCTTCCTAACAAGTGGTATCAGAGCTTGATCACCTTTGGTTTCAATTGTGAGTTGGGTTTTTTGAACTAATCCAAATTTGAGTGGGAGCTTGTGCAAAAGATACTTTGTGATCTTGTTGCATGAATTTTTAGATGGAAAGTTCATCATGGAGAATAGAGGTGGATGGAAGGTAAAGATAGATGATCTACTGATAGATCGATATATGTGGGATCTTTTTAGAAAGTTTCAAGGCAAATAGATCCTACTTTTGGCTACTGAATATGATGTTATAAACCATAAAGCCAAGGGTCTAATCAGATTGTGCTTGGTAGACTTTGTTTTAATTAATTTCCATGAAAAGACCTTTGCATAGAAACTATGGAAGAAACTTGGTGTGATGTATCAAGCAAAATCTTTAGTGAACAAGATTTTATTGAGGAAGAAATTGTATTCCTTGAGAATGGAAGAGGGTGGATGAATTAAATATCATTTGGAAGCATTCAAAATGTTGGTGGCTCAATTGGAATCAATTGGTGTCAAAATGGATGAGGAGGAGAAATGTCAAATCTTTCTTTGTTCTTTGTCTAATTCTTGGGATTCTCTTGTTATGGATATTGGGAGTACTGTTATATTGAAGAATGAAGATGTGGTAGGTTCTTTTCTTTCTGAAGAGATGAGGAGGAAGGTATCCAATAGTGCCAAGAAGGCCCTAAATGTTCATGGAAGACCTAATAAAAAAGGAAAAAAATGAGAAGCATGATAAATCCAAGTCCAAGGGGAGATCCAAATCTCCTAGACAATCCAAAGTTACTTGTTGGAACTGTGGTAAGCTTGGACATATTTGTAAAGATTTCAAAGAAGAAAAATAAGAAATTTGATTATGTTTTTGAGTCCTAGAAGGAAGATGGTGATACAATCATTATAGCTTTGACAACTCGAGCAAGTAATGATGCATGGTTAATTGACTTAGGTGCATCTTTCCATATGAAATTTAATAGAGATCGGTTTTCTAAATATGAAGAATATGGTGGAGGTAAGGTATACTTGGGTGATAATTCTTATTTAAATATTGTTGGTCATGGTAAAGTTAGAATCAGGTTTCCTAATGGTAGAATAAAAAGGATTAATAGTGTGTTGCATATCCCTAGATTAGCATGAATTTTTTTTATTTGTGAGCAAACTAATAGATGCAGGTATGCAAGTAGTATTTTCTAGGTTAGTGATTGCTAGAGGTGTCAGATATGGCACATTGTATAAGCTTGATACATGCAATATTGAGTGCAACAATATTTCTGTAAAAACCAAGTCCGTGGAGGAGGTGAGGGTTTCATCTTCAATAGATAGTCATGGCTTTTGGGTAACCAAGGGTGCTCTTTCTTTTGAATCAAAGTTACTTATAGAGAAAACTATGTTATGGCACGGGAGACTTGACCACATTGGAGTAAAGGATCTCACGACCTTAAAAAATAAAAACCTTTTTGAAGGGTTGTCTAATTATAATCTTGAATTTGAGTTATGTGAACATTGCATTTATGGAAAACAAAACTGTGTTCAATTTTACTTGAGTTCTCATAAATCTTATGGTATATTGGATCTTATTCATTCTGATCTGTTTGGTCCTGTAGATTTTTCTTTAATTGGAAAATCCACATATTATGTTTCATTTATTGATGATTATAGTAGGACATGGGTATATTTTCTAAAGAGTAAATATGAAGTTTTTAGACAATTTAAAGAATTTAAAGCAATGATTGAGTTACAACCTAAAAATAAAATAAAATGTTTGAGGATTTGATAATGGTGGTGAATTTTTCTCTAAAGAAATTGATAGATTATGTAAAAATTGTGGTATTAATAGACAAAAGATAATTCTATATTCTCCACAATAGAATGGAGTTGCAGAAAGAATGAACATAACACTAATGGATAAGGCTATGAGTATGTTGAATGGTGTTGATCTAGAACAAAGGTTTTGGGCTAATGATGTTGCCACTACTTGTTACCTAATTAACAAGTCTCTTACATCAACTCTTGTTGATAAGATTCCTATAGAGGCATGGTCAGGTCACAAGACTTCATTAAGACATCTTAGATTTTTTAGTTGTGATGCATATGCACATGTGCCAAAGGAGAAGTGAACAAAGTTGGAGAACAAGGCTATAAAATGCATTTTCATTAGATGCAGTTATGATGTCAAAGGATATAAGCTTTGGGATTCTATTGCACAAAAGGTAATATATAGTAGAAGTGTAATTTTTAGAGAAACTAAACATTTTTTTGTTACTTTGCAACCAGAACAAAGTAAACAAGAAGATGTGATTCAATTTCCTTCTACAACTAAGAAATTTGAATTGAGGCCCATGGATAGACAAGAAGTTGAGGAGAGCTCATTTTAGCTCTGAATCTTCAAAAGAGGAGGAAGAACCTCCAACTCAACTTGTTTGTCGGTCTACAAGGAATAGACAACCACTTGAAAGGTATTCACCTGATGTTTGGAGATGTATTTTTTCTTTGAATACTAATATGGATGAACCTGGATCAATAAACGAGGCGTTGGGTATGAATGATGCAAAATCCTAGAAGATTGTTATGAAGGAAGAAATGACAACTTTGAAAAAGAATGATACATGGGATCTTGTACCATTTCCTGAAGGAAGAAAACCTATTGGTTGCAAATGGGTGTTCAAGAAAAAGATTGGTTTAGATGGAGGTATTGAGAAGTACAAAGCAAGGCTGGTTGTGAAAGGTTACTTTCAAGTTGAGGATGTTGATTATGGTGAGATATTTTCTCCTATTGCAAAAATGACATCCATTAGATTTTTGCTTTCTATTGTTGTTGCTTATGATTTAGAGGTTGAGCAAATGGATGTGAAAACTGCTTTCCTTCACGATAACTTGGAGGAGGATATTTATATGACACACCCAAAGACTACATGGTGAAAGGTAAAGGTAAATTGGTTTGAAAATTGAAGAAATCTTTGTATGGCCTAAAATAGAGTCTTGGGATGGGGTACCAAAAATTTGATACATATGTGTTCAGTTTTGGATTTGAGCATTCTAAATCATATCATTGTGTTTATTATAAAATTGATGGTGGTCGTTTCTTTTTTATTGCATTATATGTTGATGACATGTTATTTATTGGTAAAGGGAAAGGTATGATTTTAGAACTGAAATATCAACTTGCTGCTAAATTTGAAATGAAAGACCTTGGTGTAGCTAGACACATTCTTGGTATAGAAATTAAAAGAGATAAAGTGAATAGAAAGCTATGGCTTGGCCAAAGTAAGCATGTCAATTCAATTTTACAGAGGTTTGATATGCATGATTGTAGACCATTGGGTGTTCCTTTTTCATCTAGAACAAAGTTATCTATTTCAGATTATCCAACATCCCCATCAGAGATGGAAGACATGAGCAGAGTGCCTTACCAAAGTGTAGTTGGAAGTTTAATGTATGCTATGGTTTGTACTAGATCAAACATTGCCCAAGCAGTGGGAGTCCTTTTCAGATATATGTCTAATCCTAGTAGAGTTCATTGGGATGTAACTTTAAAAGAGTTTTCAAATAATTTATGTGGTACCTCAGAGTATTCCTTGTGTTATCATAGTAATTTGATTGAAGACAATATTTCCCTTGATATTCATGGTTATATGGATTCAGACTGGGAAAGTGATGTTGATAGCAGATGATCCACTAATGCTTATGTGTTTATTTTATTTGGTGGTGCAATTAGTTGGATGAATAAGTGACAGGTTATGGTTGATTTTTCCATTACTGAAGTTGAGCATATGGCAGCTACTTATGCTTGTAAAGAAGCCATTTGTTTTAAGAGACTATATTCAAATATTGGAATAAAACAAGGTACGGTGACAATTTATTACGACAGTCAGAGTGTGATATGTATAGCTAAGAACCCAACATTTCATACCAGGACCAAGCACATTGATGTACAATATCATTTTATTAGAGATATGGTTGAAGATGGTAGGGTGGAGTTGGTTAAGTTAGAGACTTTTATGAATGTTGTTGATTCTCTAACTAAGCCTGTGAGGACACAAAAGTTTAGATGGTGTTAAGAGATTATGGGCCTTTTGAACCTAGCAATTAAGAGATGATGTTTATACACCCTCCTATTTCTATTGGGTGTTCAATAAGTGGGAGATTTGTTGGAAAAATAAGTCTCAACCTTGCAATTACATAAGGTACTATTGATACATAAGCATGGGGGGTGGGGGGGTACCCCCTACGAGGGGTCTGGGGGGATCATTCCCCCAGCAAGGGGTTTGGGGGTTGCATTCCCCAACGGGGGCTCGAGGGCAACACCCTTGAAAGCTAAATTTTATGAATATTTTATTATTGTAAATTTGGAGCATTCATCATTAGGTCTCAGAGATGAGAGATGACAGTAGATATTTTGTTGGATTGACTTGCCCTAGAAGGCAACCCTATTTTATGATGGTGTTGTATTACGACTGTATTGTGATGTATTCTGAGATTCTAATAGTGGTCGTGTTGCCTCTGGATCTCTGGTTGGTGATACTCCTATGAAAAGCTTCTTTGCAAGTATATTGTAATCTTTGTGATTTTTGAATAATATATTGGGTGGGTTTTGGAGTGTGGGGTTTTTCTTCTGAAAGGGGTTTCCTCACATAAATCGTTGTGTTGTGGTGTGCATGATATTTTTATTTATTTATGTTTAAATTTATGTAACTCTTAAAAAGATCTGTAAATTTTTGCATTATCCTCCTCTCAAGATTAGTGTAGGAAATTGTTTCGCTACCTTAACTTCTTTACATATCATGTTGAACTGGAGCTTTAAATCTTGATCCTACATTGTCATAATCCACTACTAGAGTCACCATTACTTTGGGGAAGTAGCATGCATTCCCCCATTACATATTGAGCTTACTTTGTCATAGCTTCACACTAGGGGGCATCAAGCCTTCCCATTATATATCATGCTTTGATTTCCACATCCTTACATTTTGGGGGCATCATTCCTTCCCTTCTTACCTAATGTGTTTTTGTTGTAACATTTGTAGCATTTACATTATAGGCACCATGTTTCCCTCTTTTGCACATTATGTTTGCCATTATTTTTTATTAGGATAAAAAAGTTGGGTTTTTGAAAGGACCCAAGCCCTTTAAAAAAACCATCCTAATGACATAAATGAGTCCCATGAGATATAAAAAAAGCATAGAAATAGAGCCCAATAGAGGGAGAAATAGAAACAACATAAGAAAATAGAAAAAGTGCAGCACTATACTAGGTTGTGAAAAGTCTTGGAACCTTGTACAACCATCCTACACAATGTCATTTCCTTTCCTAGAAATCCTCAAACCATTCACTTGAGGGTGGGAATTTGAAACTACCATAGGGAATAATGGGTAATGGTTAGAAAACATAATAAGAGCAATTAGGGTTAGAAAACATTAAAAACTCAAACAAGAAAGATCAATTACACCCATACTCAGAGAAATTAGAATTTCAATGCTTCAAAGATTCAAAATAAAAGACATGAAATACAATTCAAACATAATTAAATCAAAGAAACATGCAAACCTTCAAACCCCATTGTGGATTTATGACAATTTGTGATGTGGATTGCTCAAATTGTGCATAACCCATGATTGCAAAAGCTTTGATGATGTATTGATTCACAAAAAGATGCTCAAATTACTCAAGATTGCTCAAGAATTCAAGAATGTCTAAGCTCATGAAAATTGTGAGTGAATGTTAATTCATACACATGAGGATTGTGAATATTTTTATGAAGAAATGACTTGTTTTTATAGATTTTTAGGATATCTGATCAACGGTCAAGATTGAATTTGAAGATCAATGGATGAAAGGAAATCAAGGAGATAAACGATGGAGGATGAATGAGAGCCCAAAATATCCCTATTTTCATGGAAAATTGGTTAAAGATATTTGGAGGGAAAATATCTATTCAAATTTGAATTATGGAATATTCCTTTTGGAGGGAATATGTCATTTAGATATTTTAGAGGGAAGAAGATATTTTGAGAAGGGAATATTCCCTTTTTGAAAAAAGAATATGCTTTGCGCAAGTTGGAGGAAAATTAGGAATTAAATAATTAAGAAAATTATTTAATTGTGAGGATGAGAGAAAATTAGGATTTTAATTAAATAATTGAAAATTATTTAATTAGGTAGGTTTGAAGATAATTATAATTTAATTAAATAATTAAAATTATTTAATTAAGGTGGAAAGAGGGAAATTGAATTTAATTAAATAATTCAAAATTATTTAACTAAGGGAAATTAGTGAAAAATGATGTTTAAGAATCAAATAACATTAATTATTCAATTAATAGAGGAAAATAATGAATTTAATCAAATAATTGGAAATTATTTAATTAAATTGAGGAATAAGGAGATAATGAGGAAAATGATGTTAAAAGGTGAAATGAATGTGTGATGCATTCAGACAATTTTAGGTGTCTACATTTTGCCCCTCTTGGAGAAAACACTAAAAACTCAAACAAGAAAGATCAATTACGCCCATACTCAATGAAATTAGAATGTCAATGCTTCAAAGATTTAAAATAAAAGATATAAATACAATTCAAACACAATTAGATTAAAGAAACATGCAAACCTTCAATCCCGTTGTGGATTTATGACAATTTGTGATGTGGATTGCTCAAATTGTGCATAACCCATGATTGCAAAAGTTTTGATGATGATTTGATTCACAAAAGGATGCTCAAATTGCTCAAGTTTTTTCAAGAATTTCTAAGCTCATTAAAATTGTGAATGAATTTTAACTCATGCACATGAGGATTGTGAATGATTTTTATGAAGAAATGACTTAATTTTATAGATTTTCAGGGTATTTGATCAATGGTCAAGATTGAATTTGAAGATCAATTGATGAGAGGAAATCAACGAGATCAAAGGTGGAGGATGAATGAGAACCCAAAATATCCCTGTTTTCATGGAAAATTGATTAAAGATATTTTGGAAGGAAAATATCTATTCAAATTTGAATTTGAATTATGGAATACTCCTTTTGAAGGGAATATGCCATTTAGATATTTTGAGGGGAAGAATATATTTTGAGAAAGGAATATTTCCTTTTTGAAAAAAAAAAGTGTTGTGCAAGTTGAGGAAAACTAGGAATTAAATAATTAAAAAAAATATTTAATTGTGAGGATGAGAGAAAATTAGGATTTTAATTAAATAATTGAAAATTATTTAATCAAGTAGGTTTGAAGAAAATTAGAATTTAATTAAATAATTAAAATATTTAATTAAAGTGGAAAGAGGGAAATTGAATTTAATTAAATAATTCAATTATTTAATTAAGAGAAAATAGTGAAAAATGATGAATTAATCAAATAACGTTAATTATTCAATTAATAGAGAAAATAACGAATTTAATCAAATAATTAGAAATTATTAATTAAATTGAGGAATCAGGGGATAATGAGGAAAATGATGTTAAAAGGTGAAATCAAATGTGGGATGCGTTCAAATAATTTTATGTGTCTACATTTTTTCCCTCTTTGAGACAATGTACTTGTTACGTTGTTTCAAAGACTTGATACTGCTCATAATTTTTTTAAAATTTATCTGATGCCCCACTATGCCCCAATGAACGAAGGAAGGATGGCAGGGTGCCCCTTGAGAGATTGGTTGAAAAAATTATTTTTTGAGTTAGGCTCACAACAAGATGACTTGATGGGTTTTGCAAAAAAATCAAGTCTTAAGAAACCCAAAAACTGATCAGGCTAGATAGCGATAGATGAAAAAAATAAGTTGAAGATGGATAGAGGGTGAAAGCCTAGGTTTTTGGGAACCATATATATGCCTTTAGAGACATTTTAGTTCATTTGCACTCAAAGTTTAATATTTTTAGAGCTCCGAGCACTCTAGCTTCCAGATACTTTGTAGATACCTTGACACTATGGTACACTCAGTTCGCACCCCACATAGTGCAGATGCGGTCTGTCAATTCTAACAACTTGCTAGAGTAGACCCCTGGTACATGTCAAACCCAACTTAATTTGCACGTAGTTCTAGGTAACAAAATTGTAGGAAAATTTAGGTAAACAATTGTGTCACTTTATGGGAAATGCTTAGGAAACTTGATGTGATGCATATGATCACCAATTCGATGCTTTTGAAAAAAGCGTTGGGGTTAGAAAAATTGTAGTGCTTATGATTATGATAGAGCGACACATTTGATAAATCACTCGCTTATAAAAATGGTAAAATGACACTTTTGAAAAAGTGAACACTTTTGACTGTGACAAAGTGACGCTTTTTAAAAAAGCTCTTTTTCTATAAGGCTAATCCAACATAGATTTTCTTTTAAATTTTGACAAAATTGACCTCATGGGCACTATGCTTGTAGGCTATACTAGAGGCTATTCTATCATGGTAACGATGTCCTTAGGTTCTAGAAAAGCACACTTTACAAAGATTGAGGTAGAGTTTCTCAGAGTTGTGGGATTATATTATATTGTGTACATGTCAGAGATTGGGGCCCACTGAGCCTTCATGACTTCCCTAGTCGAGAGGTGGCATTTAGACATCATCTTTCTTGCTACCGACTGAAGAGGCCACCATCACACTTGAGGTTGTATGACGCATATTGCGGGTACCAATTCATGGAGAGTGGGTAGTTTATGATGTTAACCATGGTGTAGAGGCTCTTGAGAGGGTGTTGGGGAATGATGACCTAGAGATAGATGATGGTTAGATTAACCTATGTCACTATATTGATCAGGTCAATGACACTAACATTGTAGTGGTTAGATTGATCTATGGGTAGATTATGCCTGATAGGAGATCTAGGAGATTCAATGTTAGATGGGGTAGAGTCCTAGAGTTGATCATGGAGGAAGGTCATATCTTTGCTTGGGGACCATGTATCTTAGCCCACCACTACCATGATATGTATCAGGTGGTGTACAGGTCCACCATCGGTTTATCAACAAGGGTCACTCTCTTACATATTTGGGCAAGGGAGCACATTGTTGTGCTTAGATTGATTAGGGAGGAAATTCGAGATCCAGGCTACTTGATGGTATATCGGTATGACACTATGCTTACTCAATGTAGGATGGGTGATTTGATTATTGGATGCATCTGATTCATGAGATGTTAAAGTTTAGGTGGAGACCATGGCTAGGGATTGAGGCCTAGAATGACGATGGTGGCCACCTACCATTTTGCAGATAGACTAAGTGGCTTATTGGGCACAACCAGTATATCTTCGAGTGCTACCTTCTAGATAGGGTCTAGAGACAATTTAGAGAGCACAAGGATGTTCCTGCTGATGACTACCACACAAAATTTTCCTAGACTACCTGGGAGATTACAGAGTGGGGGCCTATGCCCTCCCCTCAAGTAGCTATTACAAAGTTTTCATAGCTTTCTAAGGTATAGTGGAGGATCTGGGCTAATGGTCAAGATGACTCTAGGACTACAACTAGTTATGATACATGGAAGATTCTGCGAAGACCACTGAGATTCATCCACCCTGTTGGTGGGGCACCTGGAGGTCAGCGACACAGGGAGGGTGACACAAGGAGAGCTCGGTGATAGAGACAGCGTGTCGAGGTTGAGGTTCCCATGGTCAAGGAGCAAAGGCATGGTCAAGAACCTTTCATTGGAACTATTGCAACTATTGCACCATAGAGGGTGATAGAGGAGTATAGGGGGATCCTGATGATCAAAAGCTTAAAGTCGCTCTATAGGAGCAAGACCAGGAATAACATGAGTGGGATGGTTATCATGCTAAGTAGGATGGTCTTACTATACAACTAGCTCACTATACAAAAAAACAAGATCAGATGACAATTGAGCGAGATTAGCATGATCATGAGAGAGATACAAAGATATTTTGTCACTATCAACTAGAGGTCTAGCTAGCATAGGTGACCATCAAGCTCGATCAGGAGAGGGGGTGCAGACAACAACTAGAGGTTGTTTGGTAGGGTCAGGTGATTCCACTTGCACAACACATATAGGCTATTTGACAACTACAAAGTGAGGCCACCTACTATAGGACCTTATATGGCATAGTCATCCCAGTGCACAGATGCTAGCCTAGGTTCTCATCTAGGAGCACAATTAGTCTAGGAGGATCAAATGGAAGATCAGTGGGCAGATCTTCATGGGCCTAATCATAGGGATCGACTAGACAAGTTCAACAACCTCAGGGTTCTCAAGGGCTTAGGAGTAGTCGACCCTTCTTGCATAATAGATGGCTCCTCCTCCTCATCCCCCTCCTAATTGAGAGGAGAGGGGGAGTTCGATGTAGATTAAATTATATAGATATTATTGATGTAGATAGATATTTGATGTATACACATTCATAAACTTTTTGATAGCCTCTTATATAGATGTTCTTTGTACAGATTCTTTAATGTATATATCTAATGTATCACACATTTTATGAGATGGATGATTGTATCATGACATTTTCATTTTGATGATATATATGGGAGATCCTTTTTTGTGTGGCTATCATTATGGTGTTATGTGATGCATTTATTATGGAACTTGGTATGAAAAAGTCTTTGTATTACTCGAGCACACAAGGCATGTATTCACCAATGTCGTATTACAACAACATCCAAAAAACACATTAGAAAAAAGCAATGACTATGTCCCATTACATACCTTTCTAGACACACCAAGATATTGAAGATCAAGGTGGCTTCAAGTGAGTGATGGAATGAGACAAAATATAAAACCAAAAGAGAAGACCGACTGATAAAACACATCAATGCCATCATATATCTTGCCAAAGAGAGTCTAGGTTTTGATGATATCCAAAATGATGTCTATTGTACGAAAGAAATATCTATTAAGACATCCATTGGATATTGATGTTGATTTATAGATGATGATTTTGGCAATTGATAATAAGACTTTGATATTTGTTTTGACAATGATCAAGATTCGTGATTTTTTGTGAATGTTTGTGTTTTAAGGACTATTGTATTTACTTTTGTTTGTTTTGCCAAATATGAGGGTGACGATAGGTTTATTATGGATGGATGATTGGTGATGATGAATGATTTTATTTTTAGTTTTTTGGAAATTTTTGAATGTTTTTGAGCTTTTCAGATGTTTTGATATTGTTTTTGTCCTTTTGACATTTTTTGAGTTTTTTTTTGGTATTTTGCACTATTTGGATGTTTTTTTATTTTTGAAATGTTTTGGATATTTTGGGGATTTTATAGATGATATCTAGATCACAACATGAGCTAGAAGACATAGATTAATATTTATTCTGAAGTAGGATGTAAGTACCTGCCCTCAGTGTCTAGTAATGTATGGAATGCTATGAATGGATAAATGGATCAACATGACGAATAAATAGGTGAAGGATGCCAAGGATTATCTTGAAATAGGATGACATGTTTGGATAGAGAATGATCATATAGATAATGATAGATGTAGATCATGGTATTGCATGAGATAGGATATGATCAATGACAATGACCATGTCAAGATTTTTCCAAAAAGTAAGTTTGAAGCATACACCTAGTCTTAGTCAACATCAAGATGGATATGGAAGAAGGATGAAAATGGATTGGATGGATCATGGATTTATTATGGATGACATAAGATGCTTCCACCTGGAATGGTGCACGTAGATGCTCAATTCTACACATGATGCATGTTTTCCAAGTTTTCATCATAGTACTTGCCCGAAGCACCACTGAAGTTGTTTTCACTAGAGGATGATTTTTCTATTTACTATTTTTTTTTTGAATGATTGTTGATTATGTCAAACCATCTGGTGGTGTTGATGTAGATGTTACTGTCATGACATGCCAACGATGTCCTGAGTGGAGAATTTTTGTGCCAAGATATGAGCGCTTGTATATAACCCCTAAATTTTCTTGTCATCTTTGTTGATACCAAATTTAGCCTTATCTAAATGTGCACATCATGATAGACTGCCACTAGAGTCCTTATGATAAATATTTTTTGTCAAGACACAGTTAACGTGTGATTTGGATATTCTTGGTTTTAAGTGGGATGGTGGATTTCGATGAGCGATATGAGACAAGGATGGATTAGTCAATAGTTTGGATAGTGGATCTTTTATTCTCCAAATGTGGGATAATGAGCAATGAAATGTGGATATGGAATTTTGAGTGGATTTAGGACCAAAATTTTCATATGCTTTATATGTCGATGTTGAAGCCTTCTTTTGCATTGGTGGACACCTTTGATGGATGAAAGTCCCTTTTTTATATTGTCACATAGTTTCTTTGACTAATGGAGTTTTATAGGGATTGCTTTCTTTATTTTTCTTTGGGATCCATTTTAATTTCATGTGTCCATGTTGATTTTTTGATTCTTTAGCTCCAATGGCGTGCTCTTTTTCTCTGTAAATATTTTTCTCTTGTTGGTCCCAATTAGATGGTGGAAAGATGTGAGGATGATGATTTATGATGTGGATGGTTGGAGTGTTGGTATCACTTTCATTATAAGGACTCTTCATGACTCCATTGTTAATGTTTGCATTAGGTAAAGTTGTCCCCAGTAGATCACAAACTTGTATCGCTAATATGATCAGATTCATTGATTGTTGAATAACTGATACCTTGATGCTTAGGATTGTCGATAAATTGTACTAAATCGAGGATACCTTGTTCATGTAGGTCTAACCCTTTTCCTTGATAATGTATCTATTGAAATTTTTTATTTGCAACTGGTTATGATTAATCTTGGAAACTGTTACCTATTTTAGCTGCTAGCTCAAACAGGTAGAGCTAAAATGATATCAAATGAAAAGACAGGTACATTTTAATTTTCTGCTACCTTACATTCATGTGCATAAAAGAAATAGAAGGCTATTCTATCATATTGCATTTATGCAAATGCAAATAACATAGAAGAAAGATTGCACAAATCTTTTCAAAAGATAGTCTTTATAGATAAAACAATGTTTCTATAATCCCACACAAGCCATGGGAATGACTAGGTTGATTTAATTCAACAATGAATGTGAACCATACATCTGAAGATCAACTAAAGGAAAGAAATAAAACATAAGAGGAGGTCATGTCCGTCATTTCCTTAAGGGCTGATGTAGGGTTGACTCTCTAGTCTACAACTTGATCTTTAGTATATTCAGTTCCTTTTGCTCCTGAGTTCCAGATGCACCTGCAGTTGATTGAGAGATTTTGTTAGAGCTCAGGTCATGAAATCCAGTTACATGCTTCATCAACAAATATATAATTTGCATCCATTATTAGATTAGATCAACTCAATCATTATCGGAAATATAAATGCAAAAGTACCATATCAAATCATCAAAGAATAATCAAATCCATTGTTTTTATCTAACTTGTTTGCTTCATGTGTAGATACATGAAAAGTAATGTTGTTTTGTTTCATCTATTTACAACATGTGGGTTGAAATGTGGCTCCCACAAGGGTTGAGCCCAACATGTTGAGTTTATCAAATAATGAGCTCAATTGAGCTTATTTAAGAGGGAAATGCAATGTTAAAAGTCATCATATCAACATGATCATGGAATGATAGTGAACAGGTATACATATTAAGTTCACAAAGCATTTCTACAAGGAATAAAAATGGTAACAAGTAAACAATCATATGAGAACAAATAACTATGACAACATATGTACAAGTTTGAATATCACTCTTATGAACAATCAATAAGATAGTGAAGACATTGATGCAAGTTACAAACATAGTTCAAAAATATCTTTGACAATAAATGACTCTTACAGTCAAGCCAGGGTCGTGATAAAAGTAGAAGTGTTTAATGCCCAATGAGATTTCAATGATCAGTCCATTCACAAAATGAGTTCATTCTCGGTCAATAGTAAGGATGAAGATATGTATGATCATAATCAAAGAACAAAGCAATAAGAGAGTTCTCCATAATTCATGTGATAAGAGGTTGAAGACAAGGAATACAGTGAGCTACAACACTTATATCATAATCATTTTTGACAGATATTACAAAAATAATGCTTATCATGACAGTCAAAGACAATGATAACAAGATAATGGAGGATTTTCAGCCATAAGTGAAATAATGAGGGCATTCCTCAATGAACAATATCATTACATAGGAGATTGGTGATCACCAAGTTAAGGTACAACAAGCCATGAATGTCATAGGATTAACCTGCAGCGGCATTGGTAAATAGTTTCAATGGAGTTTATACTTTACTTTTTTTACAGAGACCCACTTGGGGTTTTAGTAGGAAAATACAGATTCTACAATCAAGAATCTTATTTTTCTATCAAAGCAATATCAAGATTAAGTAGCAATGCTTAATGGAGATTCAACCTGTACAATTCAAGATAATGTAATGGCATTGAATCATGAGGTAATGGAGACAATCATGGAGGGAACCCTTATTTTTTTACAACGAGAAGAAGAAATCATAGTGATAGAGGCCAAACTTATGCCACTAGGAAATAAAACTCCAAGAAATTGCTTCAGTACCCATAATCAAATACAAGGTTATAACCACACAACCATTAAGAGCACAAAAAACCCAGAATGCAAATATAAGGCCGCAACGTCTATGTACAACATCAGGAAGTTCTTGAAACTTTCACAGAAACATTTTCAAAGAAATGAATACCCATGATGGCCACTTCAATGCAATCTAGCCGTGGCCTGTTCAAATATGATGGAGGCCACAAAATATTTTCATATCTTATGCAAAATATATAAACCTAAATTACAATGTAATAAAGCCACGACCTACAAACAGAAAGGTTTACAAAAACCAAAATGAAGACTCAGAAAAGATCGAGTCATTTCAAATATGTGGAGGAAGACTTACCAACAGGAAATTCAAGCTTCTTTTGCATGAGGATCTCGGCCTAAAAAACTCCATGATATCTCCAATCCAAACCCTAAGTTGTCTCATGGCGGTGCTCTCTCAAGAGCAGAAAAAATAAATGAAAATGGAGAATGAATGTTTGCCAAAAATTTTAGGTTTTGGAAACCCTAAAAGAGGCTCGATAAGAGTAAAGGCATTTAGCCTTCAGTTTTTTTATTTTAAAAAAACTTTCCTCACATAAAAATGTGCCATGCTTTTATGCCTTTGTAATTCCTTTTTTAATATTTCATAACACTTAGTCAATAAGCCTTTTGTATTTGGCTTTTTATTTTTGCATTTTAAAATTTAAAATTGTATAACTTTATTTAAGTGATGAAATATAAATCACTTTAAATAAAAGTTATTTATGAATGCAAAGTAAAGATGTCTTATGATGCAATTTTTAAATGATGGACTAAGGAGTTAAATGGAGCCTTAAAGTTTTGCTTAAATCTAGGAGATGGTTGGAGAAATTAGTGCCAACATGTGAAGAAAAATCAGGAGATTTGATCACTTAATTGGCAGTTAAGAGTCCAAGTGGTTGGAGTTTGACTCAAGGAGGATTTTGAGGCATTTAAATCCTTATTTCTTGCAATTTCAACACCTTTTTTGAGGGATTTTCAGTTATGTACAACCCTTTGGGTTGTTTTCAGATTCAGAACTCCTTGCATATTTTGGGGAGTTTCTTTTAGTTAGATGCCTAATTTGAGGGAGAGGTTGGAGTTTGACAACTTGTATAAGTATTTTTCTCCTCTCATTCTCTCCTCAATTCTTGGCTTTACACTTTATGCACATTGTATCTTTTCTGAGTTCTTTTGTAGAAGAATACAACTTTGTAACTCATTTGGTCAGATTTATATGCAACTATTTGGAGAGCATCTTTAATCAATAGAAGAAGTCATTTTATCTTCTTTCGCTACTATTTTTTGTGTGTATTAAGATGGTGCATGCAAATCTTGTGGTGATTCTTTCTTGCCTTTGATTTATGTGCTATCATCTACACCTTATTGCAGGAATATGGAATTTTCACAGGTCAAGACTTGTGTTTAATCAGTGAAGGTGAAAGTTTCAGTTGTGTTAGTTTTCCTTCTAAATGATTACCTTCTTATATTGAACCAAGATTATGAATTACTGATGCAAAGCCATATGTAATGTGGAATTTGTGTATGTCATGATTTCAGTTATTGGCTATATTGTGTGCTCAAAGTAAGTTGTGTTGTAAGTCTGGAAAAACCATTAACTGGTGTATCACCTTTTTAGGAGATAGGTTTCATTTTACATGTTCTCTTTCTCACTCTTTCCTCTGCAAGATGGGTTAGTTTAGGTGAAGTATCAAGGGGATCCAACCCTTTCTTTGGAGGTCCATTCTCACTACAGGTTACCCACAGCTTGGGAATGTTCCCATGTGTCACAAACTTGTTGAGTTGATAGCTTAGCAAATGGTGAAAGTTTTAGTGACAACAAACACAAGGTGCTAATCCTTCTCTACATTGTTGGGAACCTTTAAAGATGATAGTCTCTTCATTAGTAAGAGGTTTTGCTTTGACAAAGATAAGTTACCCAAGTTTGTAACATTGGATTTTGATTGGTCTTCAAAATATGTTGGTGTCTCAAAGTCAATGTAGAAACCTTCTTCATGGTCATTTTCTGAAATTTCACCATGAAGTCTTGTGAATTCGGCTATAGCTTGAAATTTACAAATATGTCTAGAGTGGGAGACTCTTGTTCTAGAGGAAGATAATCTACTTGTCTAGCGGAAGCAAGTTTTTCATGGGTAGAAGTAGGAGTTATTGGTGTATGGATATGGACATCTTTTGTTGTTATAGTGTTAGAAAATATACTCCTTTACATTTTCACACTATCTTTGGGTCCCCTTAATTAATTGGACTTAATTAAGCCTCTAATTGGCCCAATTATGAATTTAAAAGCCTAATTAATCTCATTTTCTGAAGGGAAACTTGTATTAAACAATTGCAAGCATTGATTAAATTTCCTTGAAATTGGTGTGTCCTAGGTTTGGGGCCTAGGACCCATTTTCCCAAGGGCGAATGAGTCCCCCTTAAGTTTAGGAATCCAATTTTTAATATGTTTTTGGAAAAAAATTTGTAATTCAAATTCAATTTACAATTGTAGGCTTTTGATGTTTAATTTTCGAGAAATTAGAAAATTACCTATAAACACAAGGTCTTTTTATCAATTCAAATCCTAGAAGAGATCCTAGAATTTTCATGAGAGAAAAAATTATATCAAAGATTATTGTCAGAGGTGTTCAAGAGCAGATTTCTTAGTCATTTGTTGTAGCATTCAAGATCTCAAACATCATGACAAAGTTATCTTCATACATGCATGTTTTTGGAGCTAACATTGTGATGTAGGTTTCAGGCATTCAAGTCAAAATTCAAGCATCAAGATCAACATCCAATTAAGCCATTTCATGCAAGATCAAGACCTTAGAGAGATTTCAGTTCTTCAAGGATCTCCATTCAAGGGTTTGGTGACTTGCAACAAGCTAGTGTTCATTCATCATTCCTTTCATTCATTGTTTCATTTCATTTCAAGGTTTCATTACCAAAACAAGGTTTGACCAAGGCAAACCCCTATTCATAAAAAATAAACAAATTTTCCCTCTCTTTATGTTTGCAGATCTTAGGTTGAAGAAAGATTGAAGATTGATCAAAAGTGCAATTTTGCAAAGTTGTCAAATTGTCATCAAAGTTGTCAAGCCACAAAAACTCACTTGTAGAATTCAATTCCAACTTTCCGATTGTGAAATCTAGAGGAATTGGGAGTCTAGATCCAGGAGCAGAGGACTATGAAAACAGATTTTGGATCCCAATAGCAAGACCCATTCGCCCTAGGGCGAATTTGTCCTAGGAAGACACTCAGTAGAGGCTTTTGGTGACAAGTGCATAAATTCATAACCTTCTTAGATATATTGAAATTTTGTGGATTTTGATAGATTAAGGTTTTAAATTGATAATTCATGTTTTGCATTGCATAATTGCATTCATTTGGTATTTTTCATTTATCTCCCAAAAGTGCATTTCAAGTTGATTTACAATGTCCTCAATCATAAGGAAAACAACAAGATCTCCATTAAGATTGACTCACCTAAGGGTTGAAAGTCAATCTTGCCCTAGGGAATCTATTTTTCCTAATGAAAGTAGGGAAATTGGTACATTACCCCCATTCAAAGCCTACCTCACCTATTTTCCTTCATTTCAATTGTAAAATCCTATATGGATTGGAAAATACTCATTAAATTCATTGTAATATTTTGGAGAGACAGATTCTTGATCTTGACTTATTTAAGAGAAAACTTTGTTATGCTTTGGATTATGTTCTTGACATGGACCTTGGGTTGATGGTAGAGTATGAATGGAAGGCTCTTGAGTGTTATCAATGTATTTGGATGATAAGTTAGAGGCTTCTTGTGATGGAGCTTCTTCAATCTACCCTATCATGAAATTGAATTAGGGGTATCTGTTACGATCTAAGATATTTAATATCGTTATTTTGATGTAGGACATTGCTAGACACTGGTGGATGGTTTTTATTGTGCGTTAGGAAAGTATCTTGATAAATGCCTAATTTATCATTATGAGAGCAATGAATAGTGTGGATGTAATCATCGGATCCCTGGATGTGTCCTACTACTTTGTCATAGGAATAATTGACTTTGTTATTACTCCTCCTTGTTTTACTAGATTCTTTTGTTTTTCCATGGTTGGGCATTGTATTTTTGTAAATTCCTAGATCTTGGTTTCTAGAAGATCTCGAATGTTATCTACACTTATTTCTCCTTGATCGATAAGGCCTTGTATGAGATATTTCAGTTTCACACAATTTTTTTTCTTGTGACCTTTTGTTCTATGGTATTGGTAAAAATCATTGTCATTATACCAGGTTGGTTTGATTTGTGGTTCGGTATAATTCTTGGCTCAGGAAGCTAGATATGTTTTGATTGAATTAACTTGTTTAGGACTGTTTCAATTGGTTCCCCTAAGGGAGTGAATTGGCGTTGAGGAGCATTGTTATGTCTTGGTGGTAGTGATTCACTTGGAGGATTGGCGTTTTGAAATTTTGCATTGACAACACCATCATTTGTTACGTTCTTGTTCTTGGCCCATAGGCAGGGTTTATCATCTGAGCTTGACGGGTAATCCCTACCATCCTTGTCGATCTTCACTAACCATTTAGCAATAAGAGCCTTTTCGATGGCGAGACCTTTCGTTATTAATTCTTCAAATGTAGTGGCACATTGGATACATAAATGAAAGCCAATTTTTGTGTAAGGTTATTCACAACAATGTCTACTTGTTTTTTTGGAATAGGCCATTTACATTTGCTCACTTTATGTCTACATCTTTGTAGAAAGGAAGTGAAGGTTTCTCCATTGTTTTGTTTGACAAGATATAAGTCATTTAAAGTGACTTCTACATTAATATTATATAAGTGAGCGACAAATTGGTCTACAATTTCTTGAAATGTCTGAATGCCTAGGGGTAAGTGTGAGAACCATTCGATCTAGCTTGCCACCTAAACTTCAAGGAAAGAGACACATGAGATGTATCACTATAGGACACCTCTAAATAGGCTACATAAAATTCTCGTATGTGTTCTTTTGGATTACCACATCTCTTATACTTGTCAAACTTTAGTATCTCAAAATTAGGGGGGAATGGTATCATTATTATGCTCCTATCAAATGGGTAAGGACATAGATCTTGAAGAGCATATGATTTATTTATTGGTCTTGTCTATATATCCTTGATTTTTTGTGATAAGCTCTATATTTGTGATGCTAGATTGTTAGGGGGATTTTTCAATGTTGGTTTATATGTGTTGTGTTGGGGTATGGTAGATGGATTGTATGTTGGGTTTTTGATTCGACATATCATGTGTTGGGCTTGCGGGTTGGTATTGAAAATTGTTTTGTTGTGGTGGAGCTGTATTATATGGACCACATTGATGTTGTGGTATGATGTGTTGTTGGGATTTTTTTGGTTGATAATGAATGTATTGTGGATGGGGTTTTGATGTGTGGATTGTTGTTATTGTGCGATTAGTTGTTGATAAGCAACATTTTGTTGTTGTGGTGGTATTTGTTGTTGTTGGGAGATGTAGTGATGGTGTTGAGGAGTTTGTTGTGGTGTAGGAGTTTGTTGTGAGATGTATTGAGGTGTGGGTTGTTATTGCGGTGTAGGGGTTTATTGTGACGTATTGATGTGTGGGTTTTGTTGAGGAAGTTGTTGAGATATTGGAGTTTGTTGTGAGATGTATTGATGTGTGGGTTTTTGTTGTTGTTGAGTGAATTGATTTGGTGGTGGTGTTGATTGATGTAGTGTTAGGGATGCTTGGGTGTATGTTGCATGAAGGGGTAGGTGTTGTGAATGGATTAGTCCCATAGTTTATTGTGTTTGGATTTGGAATGTTTGGATTGGGTTGATTTGTGTCTATTGTGTATGGTGGGAGGTTTGCATTTTGAAGTCCTTGATTTGTTTGATTTACTATAACTTGGTTGAACAACAGATTTACATATTGTCTTGAAAAATTTAACAAATTTGTGTCGAATGGAGATATGGTTGGTTGACTTGACACATTTTGTATAGGAGGTGTTGGTATTCGTTGTATGACATGATGTACCAAAGGTTCAGTTCATGTGTATGATTAATTAATGTCTTTGCATGTGTAAGGGATTTTTCAGTAAGTATATTAACATCAAATTCAGTGAGTAGTTTGGCACCTCCCTGTGCAAGTTTGAGCAAATATTGATTAAGGTCAGCCTATAACATAACATCAATTGCTTTAACAAGGGTCGGGTCTTGTGTCATCTCTAATAGATGTTCGGGAGAATACTCTATGAATCTGTCAGTTTCATGAGTAATGTCCTCTATGATGACCCTTTGTTCTTCAAATTTTTGGGGTTGTCTTGGAGTACTATACCCTCTAGGATCAAATTCGACATTGGGAATTCCTAGGGTTGTTTTGGTAGCGCTTGTGGTAGTGGGTACACTAGAACTACTAGGATTGGATTCCATGTTTTTCTTATGTCAGGACCTCGTTATAGGCATAAAATTTTTAGTGATCCTATGAGATATGGGGGTGAAGTTGGATGAATATTATTCAAATGGATGTTTTCTTTATTTCAAGTTGGACTAGTAATGACAACTAAGTAGGCTTGAACCAATGTTTTGATGATGCTTGGATGAGTGGAAGATATGAAACCTCCAATAGACAAAGTTCTTGACTAGATCTCATGTTTGATGATAGTCCTTTCTTCTCTTAGATTGATGAGTCCAAGCAAAGGAAGAGGATAACGAGGCTACAAACTTAGAAGTAGACGATGGTGACTAAGTAAGCAAGCTCACAAAGATTTGATGTTAATTTAACTGGGTACTTGAAAGGTGATTATTTTTCAAGCAAGAAGCTAAACTAGAAGAGAAGATATGAGATCTAAATCAAATGGCGTATGTCAAATGTAGGTTGTTTGGATGGGTTGCTTTGTTGGTTTGATGAGGTTAATTTTTTATCCAAAGATACCTAAGAAGTGTTTAAAGAAGTCAATAGTGAATGAATGATATGGGATAAAGATAAAAACATTGTATGTTATTTTTTTCGATGGTGGTGATGACTGCAAGTTTGTTTTGAACATGTCTCTAGTCCTATATTGACTGTTAGTTGAAATTAGGAATCTGATATTTTTGAGAATTATGGTGATTTGTGACTGATAGTCAAACGTGCCACTTTGCAAAAGTGTCATTTTAACTGGAAAAAGCGGTACATTGCCCCTTATAAAAGCGACTAGGTTTTCAAAAGCGTCAGTTTATTTTCAAAAGTGTGACTGTGTGACAGTCAAATGCGTCACTTTGTTATTTTTTTAGGATCTTGACAGAGAATTATTTTGAGATAGAAGTGTCGAGTTGCACAGATGTGTCAATTTGCAAACATAAGTATCAATATGAAAAATCAGACGTGTCGAGATGCAAACAAAAGCCGTACAAAATGACAATCAAAAGAGTCATTGTGATTTTAAAATGGAGTTTTTGCAATTTGAACCTAAATTTGTCTAGGGATTTGAAATTTATTGATTTTTATTTGTTTGATCTGGAAAGTGATAAAAACAATAAAGAATAGCATAGAGGACTGACTCCAAGGATTTTTGGATAGACTTTTTGTGTCTTCTTCAACAAGAGCATGCTATTTGGTGTCACAAGTATTTGAACAGTGAATACATGCCAAAGGTACACAACCTAGCTACTAGTAATAGAATGGGTGTATTAACTTAGGGTAACCCCATCTGCTGAAGCAACTACGTCCACAATGAATGGGTGACTAGAGTAGACGAAGGTCATGTACCACCTTCACACCTCTCACCTTAAAAAGGACAAGGTCCAAATCAAGGAATATTGGTCACCTCAACAAGGGGAAGTACATGAAGAATTACTTCATGCATGATATTGTATGATGCATTATCCCAAGCTAACAACTGATAGCCATAAAGGATACTAATAAACAAGCTTCATAGTGGGGGATTAGTGAATAGTGATCCCATCAGTGGATGTCCGAGTCAAGGGGGTCTCCCCTTTCCTCGTCACGTATACATGTCTCTACAAACTGAGGGTCATGAGGCTTAGCTTAAAGGATTCTAGCCACACCTTGGGGTACAACTTTCATTCTCCCCCTATATACCCCGCTCAAGAACGTGGTTGAGGTCGACCTTGAGGTGATGAAATCCCCAAGAGACCTCCTAATTGAATTAAATGGTAATGATGTTGTTTCCAATTCATAAGGTCATTCTTAAGATTTGTGAAGGAAGAGCATACGTAGATAGTCACACCTCAGGTGTACAAACAAATTACAAACTAATGGTGTTTTTGATTTCCAAGATCGCACATAGCGCAAGGAAAGAGAATACACATCACTAGCTTACCAGACACAACATAGAATTCATTTTAGTGCATCAAATTCAAAGATGAGAATTTTCTTGTTCAATTTTAATACACCAAAATCAAGTGTGCAAGTTGTTCATTTTAGAGCACCAAATTGGAATATGCAAGTTGTGGGTTAATTTTAGAGCGCCAAAACTAAATGTGAAATATGTTGTTCAATTTAGAGCACCAAAACCAAATATGATAGTTGTGGGTTCAATTTTAGAGCACCAAAACTAAATGTGAAATTTATTATTCATTTTAGGAGCACAAAATTGAAATGTGAAAACTAGATTAAACAAACCCTACAAGAAAAACTCGTTAGTAGTTTTGTAATTTAGCCTTTTTCCCAACATAAGCCACAAGCAGAGAAAAGTATTGTTGTATGCAAATGTGTTGTTGTAAAAACACAGAAGTGTCAATCCTACACATAAGCATCAATTCAACTTGCAAGAATAGAGAAAAAATGCGTCAAAACAAAAATGTCGAAACAAGGCAAACACATCACTATATCTCTTGCATATGCATCGACTATGGATAAAAGTGACTCTGTAACTCAAATGTATTGTTGTAACGTGCAAGAGCACAAACAAAAAGAAATATCAAACACATCATGTTAGAACAAAAGTGTCGTTGTATTTTGGCATAAGCATCAAATATTAGCAAAAGCGTCACTATGAGAAAAAAATAGAAGCATCGCGCTACTGCAAAAGCGGCTCTATAACCTATAGGTCAACAAAAACTCAAAAAGACGTCAATTTAGGGACGTGGTTCCCACTGGACGTGCCAAAATGTCGTAGGGGAATATGGGTAATGATTAGAAAGCATGATGAGAGCAATTAGGGTTAGAAAACACTAAAAACTCAAACAAGAAAGATCAATTACACCCATAAATGAAATTAACATTCCAATGCTTCAAAGATTCAAAATAAAAGATATGAAATACAATTCAAACACAATTAAATCAAAGAAACATGCAAAACTTCAATCCCATTATGGATTTATGACAATTGGTGATGCGGATTGCTCAAATTGTGCATAACCTATGAGCAAAAGCTTTAATGATGATTTGATTCACAAAAGGATGCTCAAATTGCTCAAGATTGCTCAAGAATTCCTAAGCTCATGAAAATTGTGAATGAATGTTAATTCATGCACATAAGGATTGTGAATGATTTTTATGAAGAAATGTCTTGTTTTATAGATTTTCAAGATATTTGATCAATGGTCAAGATTGAATTTGAAGATTAATCAATAAGAGGAAATCAAGGAGATCAAGGAGATCAAGGGCGGAGGATGAATAAGAGCCCAAAATATCCCTATTTTCATGGAAAATTGGTTAAAGATATTTTGGAGGGAAAATATCTATTCAAATTTGAATTTGAATTTGAATTATGGAATATTTATTTTGGAGGGAATAATCATTCAGATATTTTGGAGGGAAGAAGATATTTTGAGAAGGGAATATTTTGTTTTTGAAAAAAAAATGCTTTGTTCAAGTTGGAGGAAAATGAGGAATTAAATAATTAAGAAAATTATTTAATTGTGAGGATGAGAGAAAATTAGGATTTCAATTAAATAATTGAAAATTATTTAATCAGGTAGGTTTGAAGTAAGTTAGAATTTAGTTAAATAATTGAAACTATTTAATTAAGGTGGATAGAGGGAAATTGAATTTAATTAAATAATTCAAAATAATTAAGAGAAATAGTGAAAAATAATGAATTAATCAAATAACATTAATTATTCAATTAATAGAGGAGAATAATGAATTTAATCAAATAATTGGAAATTATTTAATTAAATTGAGGAATTAGGGGATAATGAGGAAAATGATGTTAAAAGGTGAAATCGAATGTGTGATGCATTCAGACAATTTTAGGTGTCTTCAAAAACAAATTTAGGAAGACCTTTCTACCTTCTTTGAAAAACCATCCAAGGCCCACAATTTTCAAGTTCCTTTGATCAAGGAGAGGAGAGAATCTTCAATCATAACCTCAACCAGAGCCTCCTCGTGCAAAGAGGAGGAATTTCTACTCAAATATGTTAAATGTTGTATTGAATTCTCATACTAGGTAGGAGCATGAATCCTAACACAGTTCCAATCCATGGCAATAAAATGAAACATGAGAGCCTTGAATCGACTCCAAAGGAGAAGCCACCACTTGGGATGATGAAGCAACTTGGGCCATACCAACCATAGGGGAAACCATCCTAGGAAAAGTGCGAACCATCATTGACAAGGATCAACTTTTAGTGGGGAAAGGGACACTAGAAGTATCCATAGTCAAATGGTTGGGAAAGGCATTCCTCCACAATGTAGTGAACTAGTATACCTGTAGCAAAAATGGGGACACTTAGAAGCCAAATATCTAATAGCGAAGCACAATCCACATCGAAATGATAGGCTCTCATAATCAATCAGTTGAATCCAATGCTATCCTCAACCACCAAGACAACATCCTCAAGAAGAGCCTTGTAAATGTCAATGTGCACCAAGATACGAGCAAAAGAAGCCAATATTAGTTGTAGTGGAATCCACCTTTAAAAAAGTCCAATATAACATTTTCAATGTCTTCAAAACATGAATCATCCTAGAAATGGAGAGGGAGGTTTGGAAACCTCACTCAAATCAGCATAATACTGAGAGATTATATCATAGGGTTGGAAGAAGGAAACCAAGGTTTGAGAGAGGAATATTCTCCCCACATCGAGAACTTGCCATTTATCACCATCTCCAAATCCTTTGAAGACTAAACGCCTACAATAAAGTGGTCCATAGCACAAGGATACAACTCGATTGGGGCCCCAATGTTATGTCTTGCTCACTTGCCCCATCACTTTAGTTTTATACCTTTTATTTTGATTTTATGCCTTGCTTTGAGCCCTTGCCCCATTCTTTCAGCTTCATGCCTTGTCTTAAACACTTGCCCCATAGTTCCAACCACATAGCATCATTTACATTTCCATAATCATTAGGGACTTATTTCCTTATCTACCCATTTGTGTGCTCATGCTCATGACTTCCCTTCTAACCTAATGTGGTTCTATTGTCACATCTCTAGCATTTACAATGCAGGCGTCATACTCCTCTCTTTTACACATTATGCATAATATTGCTATGTCTTGGTCACTTGCCCCTTTACTTTGGATTTATGCCTTCTATTTCAATTTTATGCCTTGTCTAATCACTTGCCCCGTAGTAGTTTTGAACACATACTATAATTTACATTTCCATCATCATTAGGGATGTATTTCCTTAACTACAACTTTATGTGCTCATGCTCTTGGATGTTACATTGGGGGCTTATGTCACCTTAGTGACATATGTACTTACATGGGTGTTTTTGTCCATTAAGGGAAACATCATTTTTCTATTACCCTTGTTGGGGCAACAATATTGTTCATCAATATCATCCTCAACCCATGTGTTTAGACAATGCATTCTTTACAAACATTGATTTACATGATTAGATAATTATATGCTTACATACTTAGATTACATTTACTTTTCATGTAATGTTTTTCCCTCTTTTGACAATTCCTTATATCTTATGGATAAAAACAATTGATAGTGGGCATATATTATCACTAACATTTACATGTTTAGACATGCAAATAGTTATGAGGGTCTGTAGAGACTCCTCTTATGGAGAATATATGCACAAAAGGCGAACATACATGATCATATCCTCGTAGAGTCCATTACTTTACATGGACCCCAACATAATATCCATTGAGTGTCTAAGATAGTTACATGCATTTTTATGAGTGTTTCATAATTTGACATACATGATAATGTTAGGATTCACATGCACCTCAAAGTGGTGGGAAAATGTAGTGAAATTTGTATATACATGTCATTTCCTATTTTTAGGAAATGTCTTCATAAATGTACTCAGTGAGAAATCTTGTATGAAGTTGGGCTCATTTCCCTATCCTTCTATCCATTAATACACACATGCCCCACATACACTTAGCCTTATCCTATCCATTTATAGACACTCTTGTGCATTCACCTTATCTGCCTATTTATCACACTAATCTTTGTACCTACCTCCATTTAGTCATTTACCACCTAGATTTTGACTGTTTTCCCATTCTAGAAAAATATTTACAATTGTGGGGGTGACCTTGTGATCACAAACTTGACCCCTTCCGTTTTAAAATTCAAAATTCAAAATTGGCTAACTGGCCCCATTCACTCTCTTGCCATGAGCCAACCCAAAATATGTTTGGAACAATTTGATGTTATTGAATAAGACATTCAATGCATTCATTTTAACAAGCCATTAAAGCATTGAAAAGCACATCATTGTGGTGCATTAGAGTAATCAATAATGTCACATTTTGATTATGATGTAATAAAAAGGTAATAAATCTATGTACATAGGCACTAAATACGACATCCCTAGATATTCAAGAAGAACAAAGCAAACGAGCATACATTGAGTGAAGTTACAAAATAAAACACAACGAATTACTAGAACAAGTTTGAAGAGAGTACAAATCTATGGTACAACTTTGTCCCAAATCAACAAAATTGTCCTCTAACATAATAGAGACCCAACACAAAATTCAAGGCACTTCACTATTAGAGATGCATAATCTCTAGGTCTAACATCAAGCACATCCCCAAAAATTCTTTTAGCACCCACTCTTTAGTCATCAACTATGTACCACTCTCCATATTCCTAACTTAGCAAGCACAACCATTTCAATTTTGATTTCCATCCACAATTAATTAGTCTATGTTAATTATGCTTAATTGTATGCATTTTATTAGATAGCCTAAACTAAGGCTAAGGAAAGATTGTTTTCATTTACACTTTTATTTCCATCTTTATTATTTGGAATATTTAATAAAATACATTATAATTAGATTCTAATTTAATTTAATAAATAAAGGGTTAGGGATATTGTTTCATAAACTAGCTCTTGGTATTTGCAACTTCAAAATCCAAGCCTAGTCCAACTTCCTTTAGAAACTTAGTCTAATACATTGCAAACTCTAATATACCATTAGCAACATCTATGTTATGCAATAAAACTCGCATAATGAATTAATAAATAATCCAATTAAACATTTCATCATATATTCAAACACATTTACACTTTAAATTCAAGCATACAAATGAACTCAATGTCAAACACATTCAATATTGACCAACAATCAAGCTTTCGAAATCCACTTTCACATCAAGACAACACTACAAACCAAATAGGTCAATGAATAGGGATATTACATATACAGGCTTGAAACTTGAAATATTTCTCTCCTTTTGGAATGTAGGTTGTGTTTGATCATTAATTGAATATAGATGTCAAAAAATAGAAGAAATCCATGATGCATTTGACACAAAATTTATTCTCTATTGTTAAATATGTAGGAGCAAATTAATTGTCCTTCCTATCATCAAAACTAATCATTTGTAAAAAATGCATGTGCAAGTGGGTTTCATTGTCTCCACATATATTTGGATTTAAAATGTTATAATAATTACATATGTTGAATTTATCATATACTTAGTTTGAGTTTAGCATATCCTTACCAAGGTTCTCTCTCATGTGATCAATCATTCTGATGACATTGACATTCATAAAGGTAATCTCTCTTGCAATTATATGTATCCCTTGTTTCCATTCTTAAGTATGCTTAGGTTACATTATTATTGACAAGATTATGTAAATTACTGAACATATATCAAAGGAAAACATGCTATCTTTAAACCAATTATTCTCTAATTTCTTGCCATCAATTTAGTCATATTTGTTAACTTGAAATAAGAACTAGACTTTGTCAATAGGTACTTGTAAGAATTTCAATGGTTGTGAGTTACTATCGTGTTGCAAATTGAACATATCATAAACATAATAAACGATTGGGATTGAGATTTCATTTTAATATATTTAAAATAATAATGAGATGAAATGTAAGAGTGAAATGTGTAGGGGTAGCAATGAGGTGCAAAAGTATAGCAAGGAGCAATAGTAGAAGAAGAATAGCAACACAAAGAGAGATGGCGATAGGGTTTTGATCCACTTGGGAAGTTGGGTGCACCACCAAAGGTGGCTAGCACTACCACAAGTGGCCTTGAAAGAGGTTCTCTCCACAACATCTCCCCCTAGCTCAACAATGGCATCCTATCCCAACACCTAATGACTTATAGGATGATAAAATTTACAAAGAATGCAAAACTAAGATAAATCCACATCATGTGGAAAATTTTGTAGGAAGCAATTGTGCAAGACAACCCCAATCTTTCCCTCATTTTGGTGGTAGGGAATCTGGCAAGGGATAAACATTGAGGAGTGTTGTCTAACGTGTAGATGATATTCCCCCTTCTTCCTACCCTCACCTAACAAACAATTCTCTTACTTTTCTCGGGCGATTCCAAGGTGATTTTAGTAATCCACCCATCCAACTCCCATATCTTTGGTGATTGTCTTCGTCAAATATCAAATGACACTAGCAATCATTCTCTTATATGCAAATGCACGGGGAAGTGCCCATCTTTTGAGAATTTTGTAGCTTGGACTAAATCAATGTGGAATACTCTAGTGGTTCCTTTAGTGGAGATCTTGGAACATGGTTTTTTTCTTTTGTAATTCATCTCTATTTAAGACTATAATTTTGTGAAGCAAAATGGACCTTGTTTCCTTGGAAAAGTAAGCCTATTTTTCACCCCATGGTCCCCCTTTTCGACCATATGGCTACCATCATCACCAAGGTTCCAATCCAACTCCATTTGTATAACTTGCCTTTGATAATGAGAAATCCAACACTAATAAAAAAATTGATCAACTAGGTGGTTGATTTTGTGAAATTGGAATTGGAATTGAGGAACTTGAATTGTGGGTTTTTAAGGGTTTGTACCATGATTGGCATCTCCAAGGCCCATTATCCATATGGTCATAATACATTCCTCTCAAGGGACTTGGAACCAATTTTTGAACTTTTAGGGTTTGTCACTAAGGTGCTTATGTAGTAATCAAATCAACCACAAAATAGTTGGGTGCCCATCCAAAAATTCTTGTAATACCACAATGATCAACCTCATGAGATGGGTGAGAAAACAAGGCTCCCAATACAAAGAATTTGGTAAAATCACAACAAAAATCGAGATGGATCAACCTCCTTGGCCTTAGGAATTAAATGATGGGCCTGTAATCTTGTTCAAGAATCATGTTAAGGCTACCAATGATGTGATGCTTTCAATCTAGACCTTTTCAACAACCTCAAAGGGAGGATTTTATTGGTGGTACTCAACTTTAAGAAGATGAGGAGGATTTTCAACCTTGTATGGAGCAAATTTTAAGTGATGAGGACCATCTCCTCCAAGATTCAAATATGTTACACTTCCTTGACAAAGATGATGTGCTAGTATGGCTCTTCAACACTATCACCATCTCCTAGACTATAAGAAAAAAATCAAAACTCAACTATGGAGTTTCTAGGAAATTAAAAGGTGAGAAAACAAAAGAAAAAAAGCTACAATTAGGTCATGACTCTATTGAAGATGGAATTTGATGGACAATGGATGCCCTCCTTACTAGAAGTAGGAGGGAGCAATCAATAAAATAATCTCGAGGAGATGTGAACTAGCAAAAGATTTCTTGTTTTTTCTTGTTATGTTTGGTTATAGATCTTTGGGCATTTTTTTTGTAGTATAGACATTTCGTTTCTTGGGTAGTATAGACTCTAGGTCTTCTCTCTTTAAAGGGTTGTTTTACCTTCTTGTAAAGAGCTAAGTTCCCCAAACATTTCATTGTTTTTTTCTTTATTATGGTAGAGGGCCATAATCCCTCACTTTATCAACCAAAAATAAAGAACTAGATATTCGAAAGGAATCATCCACACAAATTGCAGCCATAAATAAGAGCCAAAAAATAGTAGAAATACAGATCTCCATTTCTTTCCAAATGATATTGTGTAACTGGCTTGCTTTTATTCCGAGGATAGTAATAAGGCAGCCATATATGGAGGACCTATCATAACAATAGACATGCTACAAAAGGATGAAAGGCTAATGGCTAGGATAAATAGCAATCGACCATTCATAAATCCCATTTGAATACATTATCTAAGCCAACTTAATTAAGAAAAACCTAGTGGACTACATGATAACAAAATTTCCCTTGAAAAGGAAGTTAGAATCCCAACAATATACAAGAAAAAGTTGGAGTTGGAGAATAAGAAGGCCTTGGAGCTACATATGCTCTAACTAAACCCAAATAGGCCATCATTGAATTGTAGTTGGTCCATTGTAGTTGTTCTCTAGAACATTTTACAATCTGTACCACCTCTAATTTTCCTTAAAAATGGTCTCACTTTGATCAATCCTCTTAACCTCACCAACCCTAGCCTTCAACTAAGTTAACTCCTACTCATACATAAAAGCTTTGTTGGCTTGGGTTTGAGTTAGAGTTAACTAAGAAAGGTGCTCCCAAAAGTAGGTCAATTGCCCTTCCAACTCACCATGCAAAACTTCACTTATAAGCATGACTTTAGTTGCCTCCTCTTCAAGGCAATGTTGCTCAATAAAAGTTGTTTGCAATGTCAAATACTAATAGTAGAAATGATACTCAATACAAAGTGTAGCCTCAAGTATATTAGAGATGGAACAAGCAATATTAGGATGAGTCTTCATTGGTAACCACTATTTTGACAATTTAAAGGTGTCTTGCTCGAGGCAACTATGGTTTGCAAAAACACAAACTAACTCTAAATCAAACCTTCGCTCTACAAGCTTTTGGAACCAAGTAGTTCAATTTGAAACTAGAGCACAAGTGTGACAAGCAACCAAGTCTACATCCTTCACCAGGTTTGCAATATCGAAGATGACATGAACCATGATGGTACCATACTTTGTAGGAAGTACAATTACCGTATGCTTTAGCACTATCCAAGCAAGGAAGATGAATGGAAATAACATCTTGATAGGAGTTGAAATGTCATTAAGGCATGCTTGTGAGGGAATTGTAAAAGAGTTAAATTCTTCCTCCACCTAAATGTTGTGTTCTCGTAGTGACCCTTATGTTCATTGACACTCCACCTATTGCTCATGCAAAAATGATGCCTCACACTCTAAATGGAAAACCAATGAACAAATAGGGTAGTGTAAAACCAATGAAAAAATAGGATTGTGTTCATTGGTGCACTCAATTGGCCCAATCCATCCTTAATGTAGTATACATCATTACTAAGTGAAAAAGGGGTGACCACCATTGCCTTATTAGGAGAAATAGCATGCATGGTAAGCCACTCTAAAGATCGTGTGAGGAAGTAGGAAGGCCTTGAAAGGAAACCCACAACTCTTTGACTAAGCTTGGTCTTCATTAGTATCTCTAAACTCTTCAAATTTTCACTAACATTCTCATGATTAAAATCTACTTCCTCGGTAATGATTAGCCTCCTCTTTGTAGATTCCCAATAGTTTTTGTATGTTTGGCCTATCCCTTACCTTCAACCAACAAATTTCCCAAATAATCCTAAAAATAGATAGCCATGCAAAGCCATAGCTTATGTCAATACTCAAATCGCACCAAAGGGTTGCCTATCTATATATTGCAACTAGGAAAAGTCAAAGAGCATATTGAGTCATATAAAAACCCCTATGCTTCAAGCAAAGTAGCTCGTGATTCTAACAGTTTAGTAATTCCTTTCAACTATAAATTTCACCAACTATAAATTTCACCCTGTTTTAACCCAACCCTATAATTATTCATCCCAAACAACAATATCAAAATAGTACATTCAAACTAGAATTGATCAAATCAATGATACAACACCATTCTTTGATTTCCAAGAACTCCTTTGTGTGCCAAATCTCCATTAGTCCAATTTACTCAACATAAAGTTTAAAGAACATAACCCTTATAAGCTTGCTAAATCTAAAAATTAAGTATTGATATCTTAATTGAGAGCCCAAAAGAAGGTGCTCCATGTACCCTTGTAAAATCAGCTGGTAACTATGTGATATGAACATCCTTTTTCCATGTAGCATATGATAGACTCTTAGCTTTCAAACCAAGGTTCAAAATCAAAAGGAACCTTAAGTATGGCAATTGCAAAAATATATCCACATTAGTCTTCCATGGACGTGGTGGAACTTGGTTTGTTGTGGCATTTTGCAACCCTTGTGAGCAATGTCATATCTAGCAAAAGCCTTACCTAGGGCTATTTTGCATACTTTAAGCAACACAACTAAGAAATAAGTTTCTATACCTTTGGGGTTTTTGTTGTCTTCTTCCACAACTACAATTGCAAACCCAGGAGTCAATTATAAGATATTGTTGTACCCAAACCAAATTTTTTGCTTCATTAAGGCATTTTGCTTGAAAGAGTCTAAACCTTGCTAAAATGATGTCAAATACAGTTTTTGGGCAATATCAAGCATGGAGTTTTGTTAGTGTTTTGTTAGTCTAAAGGCAGTATCCATTGATCAGAACCTGAATCAGAGACTCAGAATGAGGCAATTCACGGTGAAGGAGCATTTCACGAAATTTATACCTTTGTATGGTCATTTCAGTGGCTATGACGAAGATTTCAATGGTTAATTTATGAAGATTTCTCAAGGAAAAGCAAAATTGTGCCCCTGTAGCCCAGGGGCGCCCTTCTTTTTGAAGGCCTAGATTTTGTGGTAAATGCTCATGAATACAGTCAATCTCTTTAGAATTACTCCAGTTATCCGATGAGCTATCCTGCGAGGCTATCCGAGACTCGTAACTCCAGTAATTGACGTTAGAAGTTGAGGATTCCAAAAGTTACAGATTGCAGAAGCCTGTCATTTTCCAGCTTTTGCGCCCCTGTAGCTCAAGGGCACACCTCTTTAAGGGGGGTTAAATCTTGTTATTTTTTTTATTGTTGATGCATCTAATCTTTTCACGACTAGTCTTCCTATCCGACGAGCTATCGAATGCAGTCATCCGAGTCCTAGAGCTCCGACAGTCGGCGTCAGAAGATGAGATTGCAAAGAGCTCATATCACAGAACTTCTTCAAATGGTGAAATTGCGCCCTTGTAGCTCAAGGGTGCCCTTCAAAATGACCCTTGAGATGATTGAAATTGCTGACAAGGTCTTCCTAACATCTGTGCTACTCTAGTTCAGCTTCGCGATACACCAACTTTCCTGTCAATCTGATATTCTGAAAGATCGTGGCAGAGATTCTACCAGGCACGTAATTTAGCGGGCAGAGAAACATGTAAATTTCATTGTACTTCTATAGGCCAGGGGCGTCTAGCTTTTAGGCATGTCAGATGGAGTTGTTCGCTTTCGAAGTCTTCACGGGACTTGTGCGTAATTACTCCAGCTATCCAACAAGCCCAGCCGTCAGCCTTCGAGATTTGGCAAACGCTCATACGTGTGAGGTTTTTGTGAAATACTAAAAACGAAGACAGCTTAGAAAATGGCTAAGTCTAGTCGTCTATTCCATCTTGGGAAAGGCCCCTTTCTCTTTGAGGTCTTAGAAGCAGTTTTCTTGCTTCGTCACCTCTAGAGACGTCTCTCGTAGGTCCTTCTGGCTACATGTAGAAACAGACGATGCTCAAATCAGGTCACCCCAACTCCAGATATCAGAGGTCAAAGTAGGACATCTAGTTGAGAGTTGTACTTTCATCAAAATGGTGTTTGTGCTTTTTCAGGCCAGGGGCACCCTTACTTTAGGGGTCCTTAATGCAGCTTTCAGATGCCTTGCGTATATTCGTTGGATGCGGAATACTCCTAGTCATGCAGTGAGCCTGTTATTTAGTTAGCAGGGTTCACCGTTCGACGTCAGCAGTTGTTTGAAGCGTCAAATGGTAGTTTGGAGAAATGGTTAAGTCTGGTACCTGAAAATCAATTTAATCAAGGGCGCCTAATTCTTTGAGGTGTTAAATGATGGATTTTGCAGTAATGACTCCCAACAAACATTTCTTACTTTCTTTGCAGGCTTCGCAATGAATACACTTGCTCAGTCCCAGATCATCTGGTCACCCGGAAATCAGTGTCGAAGATGGCCAGTTGTAACTTTATAGTCAGCTACAAAATAGGAAGTTTATAAAAAACGTAATATCTTGAGCAAATGGACGCCTATATGGACAAATGAGGACTTTTCGAAATCAGTGAAGTTTTCCGAATCCATCCAAGTGCTTTACATGGTTTGTCAACTGAATAAAATAATATTTAATATTTATTTTTGCATGTCAAAGCATTAAATGGCGATTTTCTCAAATTGGTGCCTCTTTGTGCTGGGATTTCAAAAACGCATGATGAATATTTTGATTATTATTTTAAAATCCGGAACTTGAGTCAGTCACAGTTCAATTGAAGGGGGTCCAATTAGAAGCCTTCTATTTCAGTCGAGGGTTTTTAGTCTTGCAGTCACCTTTGAGGTGCAAATTTATTCTATTAATTCAAGCATGGCATCATATTTCATTCACACAGCTTGAGAAAATTCGTAATTCTTCAGAGCAAAGGCGAATTTCCTTCAGAGTTGGGCAAATTTCTCATCAGCAATCATTGGTGAAGACATCAAAACACTTTCTTTGCAGGAACAAGTCCAAATTAATCAGCAAACTTCAGACAAGATGGCGATTTTAGTAGAAGCAAAGCACAAAAAACTTCTTTCTTCTGTCTTAAATTCTTCTATTTCTCGTCTTAAATTCTTTTGCATGTTTGAAGAATTGACGACTTTTGACAAAACAAATCATCTGGGTTGATTCAGAATAGCTTCCTCGAGAAAACCCATGTGCCAGAATTTTTCAAGAAAATTTACTCCAGAGCATTAGTTCTCGAGGCTCTAATTTTCTTAACTGAAAATTCCTTGCATGGTCGAGTAGAAGTCAAATTTTCTCATTTCTGACATTCTGGGTTGTCTTAGAATTTTTTTCTGGACAAAACCCATATCTCAGATTTTTCTATGAAAATTGCCCTTCGATAGGCTATTTTTAGTTTTCCAAAAAAGTTGTCAGAATATAGTCGTGTTCACAGTCAACAGGCGAGCTTTTCAAAGTGCAGTTCACACAGACTGAATTCAAGACCAAATCGGTCTTAATTCATGATTTCGTCAAAAAAGCTGAGACCGATTTGTATCAAGTGCATTCAGAGGGTTGACAGGCGTAGTCACTCAAATCCATATGGTTGCATGCCTTGTATGGCCGATTGTCTTCCAAAGCCGGTTTATAGGGTTGATACTGTTGGAATTTTGCATGTGTAGCAAGTTTGTTTGCATTTCTCACAACCAGAGTGTGCGCAATCAAATCTTGCAGTTTCGTCATGCAAAAGCATCAGAAGCATCAAGCTGCAGAAGAGATAGTGGCCATCACTTCAATTATGGAGCCACCAAAGTTACCAATCAATGAAATGCTAATTTGAGTGTGCAAAGATTGCCAAGTTTGCTCAAGTTGCTGACAAGCAGTGAATTGTGACAACCTTTAGATGCTGATGTAGTTAACAATCTCGTTGAGGAATTGGTTGCTCAAGATCACGGCCAGTAGACTTTAGTTCCCACCTCTCAGGATAGACATTACACATAGGAGTTAAATTTGGCGTTACCTTCTCAAGTTAACTCGCTATCTCATCTCATGCATATCTATTCTGAGATCAGTTTTATTCACTTGGAGTTACATTTAGGGTTTACGTTAACTGATAGTAATGATCCAGTTAACATGCTTTCAATAAGGATGTGCATGCTTGCACAATTGTCCATTTTTAGATTAGATGTTTTGGTTAACTGATGGTAGTTTTCTAGTTAACTGTATAGTTTCCTTTATTAGGGTTTAGTAATAAATCTTGCATGTATTGCAAGACTGTAGTCGACTCAAGGTGATTTTAGGGTTCCCTACACCTTTCGATGTCTATAAATAAGAGCTTTTGCTCATTTGTACACAACTTTTGCACAAGAGAGAAATATATGTTGTGCCTACCTTGCCTTCAATATTGCTCGTTCTGTATCTATTCATGCGTTTTTGCTATTATGATGAATTGTTATGCCACTTGGGTTTCATGCAATTATAATGGTGAATTCTTTCCTTAGTTAGATCAAATATGTTTTGTGTTCAATAAACTTGTCCAGATTGAGCTGATAGATGTGCCACCTTGCCTTCAAGTTGAGAATCTGTACTTGGTTATTGTGTGATGTGTGTGAATAATAAACTTATTCAGATTGAGCTGATAGTTGTGCCACCTTGCCTTCAAGTTGAGAATATGTACTTAGTTTATCGTATATTGTTGTTTCCAATAAACTTGTTTAGATTGAGCTGATAGATGTGCCACCTTGCCTTCAAGTTGAGAATCTATACTTGTTTATCGTCAGATAGTCATCCTTGCTCCATTTCCTCATGCTCTATTTTCTTGAGGAAACTGGATAGATTTTAAGTAATTAAGCCTAGTTGTAGTTAGTAATCTGCGAAACCAGAAAATACTTAGCTGCAATGTATATAGTTTTCGAGAAAGCCTTGTACCTCTTACAGCTGAGACAAAAAGACAGGATATAGTTTAGTTTACTTTCCTTTTCAAAGCACTTTTGTCAAGCACAACGAAGGAGCTTCCCCTCCTAATTTGAAGAGCACTCATTGCGTAGTGTGCATAGCCGTCCGTACCAACTCTTACTCCAGAGGTGCCAGTGGTTACGCCAACAGATACTAAAACCCTCCTTGTGAATACTCAAACACCCTTAATTTAGCCCTTGGAATCTTTGAAGTTTGCCAAAAATCTTGGAAAAGAGGTTGTGTATCCAGCTGAATATTTCATCTGCCTGATTGGCCCTTAAGAAATTTTCTACCACAGAAAAAGATAAATTATTTCAACAAACAAGGGCATCCGAACTTTGATTTTTTTAGCATAGATATTCTTCCTTGAAAGATGAGATTTTACTTAACAATTTGTAGGAAGGCAATTTATCATACAAAATGGTTACTGATCAGAGCACAACAATGGGAAGCAACCAATATACAGAACCAAGCAGTTGTACAAGGCTCTAATGGGCATATGACATGAAATTGTTCTGGTGACTATAGAGTGTAACACTTGTTGAGTGTCATAATTAATGGGTGTTAATGGCTATATTATGTGAGTTGTTGATGGCAATACAGGAGTCAAAGTACATGCAACTACAATCCGGATGCTATGTGGTTGTACAAAGGTAGCAGATATAGGTGATCATATGCCAGCAGAGAGAGGTGATTGTATAGCAGAAAGGGTATGAACATACAACATGAGGATCTACCAAGCATATGGCTGAAATAACATGTTATCCAGGGGAGTAGAGCTGGGAGAATGGAATAAGGGTTAGGATGGTGGAGACAGGAAGGGAATAAGTATTAATCTGGACCATAGACATCAGATTCTGTGTTTAATGTTGCATTAGTTTTTCAGGAAATTAACGAGCTGAGATGAGTTTTTCTCAATTCTTTTCAATTACCCTTGTTAATTTCAGCCAAATTTGTTAAGAGTTCATACAATTTTATAATTACTGGGTTTGATGTTATATTTAATATTAATTTTTCCAGGAAACTGATAAGCTGAGCTGGGTTTCATAGAAGATTGTACGAACTCTAAACAAATTTGATTGCAATTTTAAAAAGTGCTATGTAGTAACAAATGTAATTGAAAAGAATTGGGAAAAAATCATCACAGCTCGTCGGTTTCTATATAAAGAGAGAGAGAGAGAGAGAGAGAGATCATCTCAGCTGTCAGTTCCCTGGAAAAATTAATGCAACATCAAACCCAGAATCTAATGTCTATAGGCCAGCAAATACATACACACACACATATCTGCCTGAATTTAATATTGGATTAAGACACAATAAGATTTTATGCTATGATGCTGTAGCTTTCCCATATTTGTAATTTCCATAAATATTGTTTCTTAGCAAAGAGAAAAACGAATTGCATTTTTTTCAAATAATTACCCGACTGCACTTCCCACTTATCAAGATCTATTGAGAGAAATTATTGCTGCAATTACGAGCTTTTATTTTAAATACATATTTTAGTTAAAACAGTATCAAAGTCTGACAGATTATTTTTCAGTTATAACTTATTGTCGGTTCATATGAATGCAATGGCATTCTATAAGGTTATGTTAAAAACTTTAGTCACTACCCAAATTCTGAATTCTCTGAGTTCTTAATGCCAGCAACCTGTTTTCCCTTAAAAGGTGGGAGGATTTTCCTTTTGTCATAAAAAGTGCTTAGAAGATATGATGACTTTTCCTTGCCATAAAATGCTTGTTTTTTCAGAAATCATTCAAATCAACTAGACACTGAATACAGTTGCCAAAAGATTTTACTTCAACAAAGTCAACTCCCTGGAAAGATTGATTAGGAGTCTCTGGTAGATGAATTTGAAACCCTTCTAAACACTGCACATAACCTGGAAGGTGAAAAGATCTGCAAATAAAAAAAATTCATACATAATTACTTCGATGAAAATCTTTAAGGAAAAATCATACAGACTTTTCTGCTTTCCAGTACAATACTAAGTAGACAAGACCTCAGCCAAACTTAAGTAACATTAAAACTTGGACTTTCCTAGATTATGAAGAATAACTAATGTAACAAATCTAAAGGTTCTATATTTAGCGTGCCTGAATAAATGCAAAAGGTAATGCTGATCATCTTACTTGCCACAAGACTATAGAGAAAGTGCTAAAATAAGGTAGCATGAAACTGCACCCTCTGCTGATGATTAGGTATATATATTAGAATGCATTTTCCACTGCAAGTATTCACCAAGCAAGCATTCTAAGCCCAACAGACGTTTTATAATAAAGATCAATAGTCACCACCATAACCTCTTGCAATGCTATGTTACCGGGTTCACCTCCTGCAGGGCCAGATCTGGGTTTGGTTCGCACCAGATCCAGATTCTAGTTTGGTTCCTTTGTGGGTTCGCACTTTCCCACATGTGTGCAGGAGTTGTCATTAGATCAGAAGTCAGGCTATAATAATGTCACTGAGAATGAGGACCACATGATAACAGATGATGATAATGTGGCTTTGATGGAGGAGGATCCAATCCAACCACCACAAGCGATCACAGCATGTAATAATGTAGTAAATGAAATCAACAGTGATGGATTGCAGTGGCAGCATTGTATGACTCCTCAGTCGCCACTCAACCCACAGGTGATGTGGTCATATTAACGACTCTTTGAACTTGAAGCATCTTTCCATGATGAAAGGTATGGTACTTAAGACTAGTCCTGAATGGAGAAGTTGGAATTTTTCTATATAGAAAGTGGAGGACGCAACAGTGATGGATTTGGAGGTTGAGTTCTTGTTTATACTATGATGGATTTGGGTTCATTCTGAGCTATATGCTCATCGCTGAAGCATCTTTTCTGTGATTACTGTTAAGACATGTTGTTCTTTTGCTCTCTGTTTTTGCTTCAAGATATTCTATCTGTATCTTGGTCTCAAGACCCCCCTCAAGGATTATCTAATATATCAAAGTAGATGCTTTCCTCCAATGGATATTTTAACTGACATTCAAGTTTATGGTGGTTTTATTGTTTATATGATGCTATGTGATATTCTATTCCTAATTCATGCTTCTAGGCTGCATATATATAGATAGGTAGACATAAATATATGTGTACACATATACATATATATGTGTGTGTGTGTGTATATAATTATTACATGTTTTTTGTACGAACGAACCCAAACCCCCAAAAAACATTTAGCCGAACCCACAAACCAAACCCCTGAACCCGAACTTGAACCAGTACCAGAACTGGCAACTTCGTTGCAATGTAGAGACTTTTATATAAATTTGATGGTATGTCTGGATTTATATCAGATTGATCTTCTTAAATTTTCATTCTCCAAACATGAGGCTTGGAGATAACTTGGTTTATCTTCTAAGCTCAAAACTGAATCAGATCATTTTTTAATTTTTCCAATTATCAAAGTTTTGCAAGCCAGTCATTAGTGAGGAATTGGAGCCTTGGGCTGCAGTCCACAACTATCAAGTGCAAGAACAATCACCAGTCTCCCTTCCAACTATGAGGAGGATGAATAGACCATTTTTAGTGTTTCTCATGCATGTTGAAAAAATATTTGATGCAAATATGTGGTAAGCATTATTACATGCGTGACTGGTTTTCTGCACTAGAGAGAAGTGACTTAATCTTAGGGAGGCAGCTTTAGATTTCTTTGCAAAGTACTCTTAATCTTTGATTGCTGTGACTTTGCAGGGCTTTTATGGTTCAATTAGATTCAGAAGCTCATGCATTGCTCAATCCAAATTAAAAGTATACTAAGTTGCCAGTACAGGCTTGAGTTCAGATATGGCAGTTTACCAATTTGTTTGTTTAACAAGGTTTGGTAAGGATTGGGTAGAGCCATACAAAAAAATATAGAAAATATTAAAAAAATAAAAATTAGCCATAATTTGCACGACATAAACAAAATTAACCACAAATAACTGATAATTGATTCTTCAATCCAAAATTTTAATGAAAAATCAATATGGTTTATATTTAGGGTATATGTTCAAAATGGAGCAATAGTTAATGGTCAAACTACATCAACATGGTGCAACAATGCATGGAAACTCAATACAAATCATCATATTGCTCTTCAAAAAGAGTATCAACATCATCAATTGCTTCTTTTGAACCACAAGCAGCACTAGTGGTACTCTAGCTAGCCAATTTGTGCATGTCCTACCTAGCATCCTCATGTCTTTCATCACCAATCAAGACTACAGAAATTTAAGCAACAAAAGCATCCAAATCAGGACAATCTAGTGCTACATCAGAATGCCTCATTGCCCTCTCCTTGTACTCAACTTGTTTGTGTGAGATGAAGCACAAGTTGGAATGCAAAGGCACCATCTACACTATCATTTTAGTTGCCAACCAGTTTGTGATGACCCCAACTGGCTCCAACTCAATCCCTGTCGTTTTCTGCTTATCTTTTTATGTTTTGATTGATTTTAAGAAGAATTCTAGACAGAAGTACAAGGGGCGCCAAGCATAAAAATGCACTTAAAACTGAAATGTAAACTAGATCTGAGCAACGATCAATGTATTAAGCATTATTCAATTGGAACAATGAAATTACAAGCAACAAACATACCCGAATCTCTCCAGAATAATTAAATAAAGAATTATTGCACTCGCTAGGCAAGAATGGCTGAAACTGGATAAATGCAACGCTTGGAGCCTGGATCAACTTTCTCCCTTGTAGAAACTAGTGGAATGTAGCTGGGAAGTGTAGGCGCCAACAATGGAGCTCAGAGAAAGCCAGAAAGAGAGGCGTTTTTGCCTCCAACTCCCAAACGCCTTTTCCAAGTAACACGCCTTTCAAGGCTAAGTACGGCCTCTGAATGCTGAATGAGAAACTTTATTGAAAATTGTAAAATGTGAAGAATGGCGTCCTAGATCTGAAAACTCTCTTCTTATTGAAACCTGTAAAATTCTAAATAGAATAGCTTTGTAAGCACAGATGAACTTCTGAATTGAAGCTCCCACAATTGCAATCATTCAATTGGTATTCCAGTCTCACAATCACACATCAATGAAGAATTTCTGCTCTCCAGTGAAGAAGTTTTCTGAAACCCTTGTCCTCAGACAAATGCACAGAGAAGAAAAATATCAAGCAATGTCAAAATAATCAAGAAGTGAGTTTGAATTGCTTATTCTTCCTTATATCAAAAGGCACACACTTCTCCCAAAAAGCAACGCATTTTTGGCATTTAAATTCTTTCAATAGTTTTTATTCTCACTTTATGAAGTGAGCACACCTTTAATATGACTTAAGTGATTTATTTCATCACTTTATAATCCTTAAGTCACCTTTTAATTTATTTAAGTGGCTTTTTAATAATATTCCATTAAGTTAAATAATTAACTTAACCACGAAAATAATCATAACTCCCTCCAAACTCAGTATTTTTCCATGCCGTCAGAAGCTAGCGAACACTGAGCTACAAATGCCTGCACTGAATCCACTACTGAAGCGAAGGAATGGGAATGACAACACCCACCAAAAATGGTCACTGACCCCCTAACCAAATCCTGTTAGCCTACGAGGGTCCAAGAAATAGGCTAACTCAACTGCTCCTGGAACTGACTAGAATGGGGACATTACACAGTTGCACTTAACTAACTGGATAAAGGAGTATGTACTCCAATTCTACTCAACTAAAGAAGAACTAGCTACCTACTAAGAGTTGAGACAAAGTAAATACAAAATTATAACTTTTTATGAATTTTAGAAATAATAAATTTATAAATTTTAAAAGTAAAGGTGGTTAAGTAATGAAGAAAATTTAAAAAAATTAAAAAATGCATGCTTGTGATAAAACTTTGATGATAGGAGACTATAGGTAAATTGATCCTTAGTAATGGAGGTACCACCATGTATGAGCATCTCCATTTCAAAGATTGCTAAGGGTGTGACCAATCGAAGTTCTAAACTTCCCAAACTCACCCACAACTATGTTCTCTATATTTAGATCAAGGAATAGTAGTGAATATCGCCTTGTACCCATCACTAACTTCAACATCTCTAGGCAAAGATTGTATCCCTATGTTATAGTACTTAGACGAAGCAAAAGCAAGGAGATGCAACACATTGGTCATTTTATTTCATTGTTCAATGAAAAAAAATTCCACTTAAAGAAATGTTTTTGAAGGGTTTTGTTCCTTCATTACTTGTATGCCCTTTATTTTTTTTCAACTAGGGAGTTAACGTTGTTATATATTTTGCCAATTAAATCTGATACATATCAATAAATTCTATCAAAACCACGATGGGCTAGGTGAAACTCAAAAAGTAGCCGATGCAATCCCACCAATCATCATGAAGTGCTAGTACTTTCACTTTTTGAACCCTTCTTATTTCACTACCTTCATACACCTCAAAGGTTGTTATTACCATGGTACATAATGCCTTTCATACCTTCAGAAGTCATACAATTGTATGAAAGGAAAATATAGTTTTAGTAACCTAGTATGATACTAAAAACTCGAGTTAAAACATCAACTATTTTGTTTTTAAATTTTATATTTAAAAACAATAGAATAAAATAAAATATTATTTCAGTAAGTTACCTTCAATCTGGTCAACTTCAAGAGGGGCGTGAGGGTGGCTTGTGATATATGATGATTAGTACCCTTCCTAGGGCATCCTTGCTCTAATTAAAATTTTTGGAGGGATGAATGCATAGAGTTTTAGAGAATTGGATGGCACACATTTCAATGAGTGTGGCTTCTATTTATTATTGAATGGGAAAGTTACTTTAGTAGTTGTAACTTACATTATAAGTTACCTTTTAGACATAACTAAATGATGTCATTACATCATTAACATAAATAATCTAACACTATTGCCAACATTAAGTTATCTCTAATAACATCAGAACTTTATGAGTGACTTCAATTTGGCCCCTTGCTTGTGAGCAATATGGACTAGAAAGAGTGGACAATTTTGAATTCTATTGTCATCAACTGAATAACATGGTTGACAAAATGTCCACCCCTATAACTTGCGATCTCAATTGGAATGTCGGATCTCATATTTACCCATTCATAAATAAACCGAGCCATACTTTGAGCATTGTTGTTAGATAATATAATAATTTTTTGACCTTGGCCCAAGTTGAGGTATTAATGATTTTGAATGGGCCGGTAAAATTCAATGTATATCTTTCAAAGTGTTTTTGGCACTAGGATGGCCAAAGGGGCATAAAGATTCTCTTTAGAAGCTTCCTAGTCCTCGAAGGGGTATTGCACCCCACTACCCATTCATTTGCATAACCTTGTAGAGTCGACCACCATTACCTTGCTAAAAGAAACTTCTTTTATGGTGTCAAGGCCCATATGGCCTCTTGCCAAACCTTCATACTCCTCTTGTAGCATATGCCAAAAATATTTGCATATTAAACATTGCTTTAACACTTGATCAAGCCCCATCATATACAACAGCTTGTTCACCAACTAAAGTAGTTTGGCCCTTAATGAAAGTATTCTACATTCATCTTGTTGCATGTCCTTGTGAAACAATGTTGTAGACAAGTACCCTACAATGTTTTCATACTATGATGGTGCTATGTAATGTCCCCTTCTCACACATAAGCAAATTTGTGGCCATTAGCTTATTTCCCATATTTTCCTGTAAGCTAGTTAGCAATAGCCAGTAAAATTTTCTCATCATTATTCCTTATGACACTGCCTGCTCCTAGAAGTCCTCGATTACCATGTAAAGCTCCATAAAAATTTATCTTTATTATCGAAGGAGAGGGCGCAGTCCATTTTGCTAATTGTCTGCCAATTTTATTGTTACTTCCACTAATTGAACCATTTAGAGGATGTGGATTTAGGAGTGTCCATTTCTTGAGGATCTCATTATCCCAATTAGAAAATCTATTCCTTGTAGCAGCATTCTTGATGAAGAGCTTTCCTCCATTACCAGGAAATGTACAGGGAAGCCATGAAAAAACTTGAGCAACTAAAAACTTGAATTCAACTGCCTCCTCTCTTGCCTCCAGCCTTGATACAAATGCACATATTCAACTACTCTAATCGCATGCATACCAAGAACGTGCTTCACTGGGAATTCTTATATTATTGTATTTGAGCTCCCAATTACAAGTACTAAATATTATGTTCACCAAGTGACCACTTAGAAACTACATAAAATAATTTACTACGTAGAACAATATAACACATTTGAACACTAAGTGCAATATAGGGCTAATAATTCAATCAAAGATTCAGATTATTGTTCAATTTAACTTTGAAGTGTGTGCATCACAAGAAGTTCCCAGTTACAAATTCTACCTAGTCCAATGCAGTTATCTTTAGTTGCAATTTTCTTGTAAAAAATTGTGAATATCAGATGTAAATCCATCTATTTTCCACAAAATTCAAAAATGCCTGGTAGTTGGTACAATGCTCAGTTATACATTTAAAATATTGTTGGTAATATTAATGTTGTCTTGCATTCCATAATGTCCCACTGGAATTGGCAAATGGAATAACAAGTATATTGTATACACTACAAGTACAATTTTAGGAGATCACATCCATATAGCATTGTTCATAAGTTATAACAACAAAGTGCAACTAATTAGTATCCTGGCCTCTCTAAAAGTTTATAGACAAAAAAATTAAAGTTAGAAGAATATGTACAAATAAATACTTGCTAGACATCAGTCTACACAAACAATAAGTTGATGAATGGACATGAATCAGCAACTGATATTATCATGCTTAGGATCCAAACAATGTGCATACCTTGGCTTTAAACATGAAATTTGGGGGCACGTTTATAATTGCATATTTATCGCGATCCAAATATTTCTCAAATTCCTGAAATAGGAAAGTCAAAGCATGTGAAGCGTATAAGATTTATAGATCATTTTCTGCAATGTGAAGTGGTCCTCTGGGTAATATCAAACTGAAAAAACAAAACAAGCTTTCTAATGATCATTGCCATTCAAAAATCTCGTGGTTAAATGTAATCACAGCAAACCATTTCACTTAAACAAAATTCTTTATTTCTCTTCATAAAATTAATGTTTCATTTGAAATTCATCTAACAACAAAGTCGTCAGAGCTAAGAACATAAGAATGGGAAACGGAGAGAGACAACATTTAATGTTCAAAGAAATAGATAAAAAATAAATTATTGAAAACTTGCAAGCTAATAGGTCACAGCAACATAAAACATAAGAGAAGAGCAACCTTATCGTAGAGGTATCTAAGCATGCAGTTGACTTGAAATTTTTCGAGCATTTACTCATACAGTAGAACTGCTAGTAGCATGAACAATGTAACTTTGTTGTAAGGTCAAAAATAGCATATGGGAATTATCAGTTATCTTAAAGGGTGATATTTTTATATATTTGGATTCTCTTGAAAAGTTATGCAATGTAAAAAATACATAACCTTGTTTCAAGCCCATATGCAAAAATTTATCACCTCTTCAAGTTGCACGACTAAGTATTACTGAAAAGCTCGAACACTATCAAATTTGTCTCTAATGAGACAGGGTGACAGGTACAGAACAATGATAGAACTGACAGGTCATTCAAGAACTTGAAATGGTTCTCCTTCTTGGTCAAAACAAGGCATTACTTTCCTCCTTAGTCGAATCAAGTAATCATCTTCTAGTATAAATACATCCATTTGGGTATGTACTAGTAAATTCTTTCTTTTTGGAACTTATTCCCTTTTAGGAAACTCTTCCTTCTTTGGAAGGGAAGAAGAAAGTAGTAGAGGGAGAGTTCGTAAGAGAGCTGTATTTAAGTCATGCTAAGTTTTAGAGTTATTGGCAATTAAAGGAAGAAGTCCACTGCCATGTTTCTTGAGAGAGGGTGATTGCATGTAAGCCATAAAGTAGTTCTTCCTATTTGGAGGCAATGAAGGAATGTGAGAGATGGGATTTCGAGAGAGAGAGTTGCTTTCCAGTGATGCAGAGCATCCAACAACAACATCATTTCTTCAGGGAACTTCAATCCCCAACAAATCAGGAGAAGATCAAATTAAACAAACCTCTTTGATTCACATAACTTTACATCAAAATCAAAACTCATTCACCATCTTTACAAAATTCATCAAGTTCTCAAACTCAGCAAACCACATCATTAGAACATCTCTTTATCAGATTCAAGGCTTCTTATTCATCACCAAAACCATTTACCAGACCTCTATACATCTCTAATGTCATTATTCCAAACTTCATCAGACTCAAATACAATCTCTGAAAACATTCCACATTACCATTCACCCAACTTACCACTCTTGACAATTTGATTCCCAAGGCACAAGACAACCAATCATTCATAATTTCTTTCTTTCAAACTAACATCAAACCTTACATCACTGTAATTCTCATCAATTCAACTGAAACAAATAAGAACATACTCACTTATCACTGATTTATCGGATTCATGGTTTTCTTGCAGTCAAATCACCACTTAAGCTCATAAGGTTCTCATTGCCCAATTCCTCAAAACCTTCAAACCTGCCTTCACAACATTATCCAAGCATAGATACAACTCCAATATCACTGTGCAAACAAGTTTATCACAAATCTAAACACAATTATGACTGTTACATCAGGGTTCCACCTGTTGTGAATTCAAAGCACTATTTGTCAAATAGGACTCCATACCCTAAAGTGGGTAAATTCCTCAATCCAAATGCAAATACCAAGAACCAAAGACATATTCAGAACCACTTTACTGTCCTCTTCAAAGTAACAAAAGCTTTCAATAACCTGCCTTAAAAAATTATCAGTTTCTTACACTGTACGCTGGAAAAGGCTAGTAAATTAGGCCTTATTTGCAAAGGAGACCCCTTCGAAACCACTCCAAATCACTGACCAACCTTAAACAGTCTTTGGAAATGGCATAAAACTCAAGATTCATTCATTTTTAAGGGTGGAGAAACTTGAAAACACACTGTTCTATCAAACCCTTGTTTATAGGGTAAAAACACCAAAAACAATGAGGGTTTCATGAATATCACCCTTACAAACCTCAAGCACTCCGGCCAACAGTTGAAACGTGCTTCACTGTGTCTGCAAAAGCTTTTGAAATCATTTCCAAGTCCATGCATGCGTTATTTCTTCAAAACCCTGTTTGTAACCTCAGATTTTGTCTTGAATCAGCAACACAACTTCATATTCCTATTACCCCTGCAACCACACACTACACAAGATTGAAAAGACATTAAAACCAATCCATTCCACCGACTCACTAACCCTACATCGGTGGAATGGCCATTGGTTCTTTAATGGACTCTCAAAACTAATGTGAAAGAACACAGTCCGAGACACAGGGAATTGTCTCTTTTTCCTTTGTTTCTTAAAAATCTAACCTCCTAACTGCTTGAAATGGAAACTAACTCCTTTCTAACAGATATCACACAAGACTTAGCCTTTATTGTTGCTAAACTATCAATACAAAGTTAGAAATAAAGGAAAGAATGCTGCAAACTCAGAAACAGGGGTTTTATTTCAAATTTTTGGTTACAAGAATACAAGAAATCTGCTTTTCCTCGCCTTACAAGGCTTTTTATAGATGTTCCCTCTTAGTAACTGTCTTCTCAACTTCCCCCTCAGTGTAAACTACCTTTTAACTCTTGATTTTCCTTATTTCCTTGTGTTTTGTCAATGTAACAACTTTTGACAACATTACAATATAGGCAAGTTACACATTTTTCCCACTTTGACCACCTAGTGACTTATTTCATGACTTGAATACATTCAAATTAGGCATTACATGATTTGAACACATCATTTTGACTTGAACATACAAATTGGACAAATTAGCCTTTTGAAGGCATTACATGATCTGGGTGCTCCTGCACCATCCAGTCATGCTAAATGTCAAGGTCCTCAACAATTAAAGGTAGAAATCTATTGCCATTTTTCTTGAGAGAGTATGATTGCCTGTAGTCATTGGAGTTTACCAAATTAGACGCAAAGTGATAATGCTAGTGAAGAGGCGTCTTTGGAAGACCCTTGAAAAGAACAATCTTGTACAAACTGATTTTTATAGTGAATTCTTGTTACCCTTATTAAGGACATTGGGAGATGCCAAGAAGTCCCTAGGATGATGCGGGGAATTCACTAAGTCCCTCAACATCTTGTAAATTCTAGGACCTTTCCACAGCCTAGAATGTCAAAAAGTCAGATTTAAAAAAACTTTTTGGAACTCTAACTCACTAACCCTAACCCTCAAAAGCTAATGGGTCCCACCCACACCCTAAACCCTCAGAAAAACCTATAAATATGCATGCCTACCCTCAATTTAAATCACTATCAACACTCTGTCATTGCATTGAGCAAGAGCAAGAGAAAGACTTCAATTGTCTTCATAGATCAACCATTCAAAGCATTCATCAAGCCTTCAAGGAGACTCGACAAATTTTGAAATTCATACTTAGTTCTTGGCATTTGCAATTCATTGCTAAATCTGAAATCAAAGATCATCTATTTTTCTTTGTTTTCAATTTAAATATTTAATATATTGTTTATGTATGCAGATTGGAAATTGTTTGTAGGATTTGGAAGTTATTAAATGTTGTTTTTAGGGCTGTTTAATTACTGTTTTTACTATTTAGGGGTTTTGTCACAACAGTTTTAGGGTTGTTTTAAATATTTTAGGATTTTAAATTTACTTATTAAATTATTTTCAACTGTTTATTTGCAAATTTTCATAATGGTATGGCTGATTTTCTGATTTTCATTTAGCTTTTGTGTATCCTCTACTTCTACACCTCATGCAATCTAAGTAAGAAAATCAAAAGTAAAATGAAAATCAGAATTCCTCTTTTAGTTTTAAATTTTTTAAGTCTAAACATTAAATTTCTTATTTTGAAATTCAATATTTTTACCAATAGTTAAATTAAGATTTCATCTTTTGTGTATCCTTTACTTTTGCATGTTGTGCAACCTGAAGTAAGAAAAAAACAGAAGTGAAATCCTTGTTTGATGAAGGTTGAAGAACAAATATTCCAATTTTTGTGTATCCTCCACTTCTATGTCTCGTACAACCTAAAGTAAGAAAAACAAAAAGAAAATTCTTGTGACTTGAGTCCTTGCATTATGTATATACACTAAATTTTAAAACTTGAAACCATGAATTTGTCATGTCCCCTTCGCAAACAAGGCGTCGAGGGTATGGCTCATTGCATGCCATGGAACCACCGGGGCTTAAAGATCAAGGGTGCGGCTCGACACGTACCTAGCCAACAAATACGGCAGGGAAATCTGAAAGGGTTGTGAGGCCGATGCGCCCAAGGATCAAAAAGTGATGAGAAAGGGGGCTGACGCATCCCAAGACAAGAGGAATGATGGAAAAAGTGTAGTGTGTGGAATGGCAGGAAAATCTTTAGGGCGTGGAATGGTGGGAAAATCTGCAATGTGATGTGTGGGGTTTGATTTTGGGCCTTGGCCTCATTTTGGGTCTTGGCCGGCTTGTTAATCTTCCGGGAGGGTATTGGTGCAGGGGCACCAAGGTCATTTTTGGGTAAATAGTGTCATAAAGGGAATTTTGGTGTTTAGAGTCTCTAAAGTCATGTAATAAGGCCATAATAGACCATTCTTGATGTATTGAGTCAATTTGAGTTCATTTGGCAAATAATGTAAAAAGTTGCAAAAATTGCCAAAATGTTGTCATGGCAAAATTGCAAAGAAAGTGCAAAATGGAAGGTGAATGGTCATGTAAGTTAAAAAGTCAATTTGGGTCAGTTAGATGGGTTGGTTTTGATGTTCAAGGCTTATAAACAATGTGTATGGTCGAATTCAGGAGTGAGTTGAAGATTTTGGTGAAAGGAAGCAAATGAAAGCTCCATTTTTCTGTGTTTTCAGTGAAATCTGCTGTTCTCAGCCATTGTACGACCACATACTGTGTGTTTTTTATTCCAAATGAATTGTAGTTGATAGATAAAGGAGTTAACAACATTTTGGTTTTTATCTGATCAAATTTCATCAATTTTGAAGCCATTTAGAGGCATTTTGCTGTAGGCGGCTTCAAAACCCTGTTTGGAGGGTTTGAGGGTAGGAAAAATGTGATTTTCACCCATTCCACCGTTAGTTTCTCCTGTAACTTGGTGGAGTGGGTGCTCTAGGGTAGATAAACATGTCTAGGGAGTTTAAGAAGCAGGGGAGGTCGTTTGCACTTTTTGGGGTGATGGCCTAGTTGAAGATTATGCATGTCTTAAAGCCAAAAATGATGGCTAAGAGATGACATATGATGAAATTGCGTTGGTGGAGGTTGGGAGAAGGTTTATGAAGCATGTGCAGACCTTATGCAAGGTATTTGAAGTGCTGGTAGAGTTTGGGAAGGTTTGGGAATAGGTTTTGCAATAAACCCTCATTGGATTAAGCCTAGGTTGGGCAAAAGTGATATTTTGTTGTTGGGAATGTATGGAACGTTTTTGGTGAGCAAAAACCTTTGATTCAGTCCATTTGACATCTGAGGAGAGCTTTGGAGTTGGTTTGGAAGATTGGGACATTGATTTTCTCATACATGCTTTGTAAAAGTGGCCTAATTGGCCTTGTAGGACAGCGTACCAGTCAAGATTTGATGGAGTTGGTCCAAAGTGACCTATAGAGTTTTTGTGATATGTTTTGAAGGAGGATAATGGGTATCTGAAAACCTAATTTGTTTGTGGGTTTGAGCAGGATTTGTGGAGATATGCTCTAGTTTCAGTGTTTGGAAACCTACAAGGAAGACTAGCTGAGTTGGTGGAGATATGTCAAGATAAGGGTTGTAAGATCTGAAAGATTGTTTGAATTGGTTCAAATTGTGATTGAAAACAAGTTGCTTCCCTGCTTTGCGTTAGGTACCATATAAAATTAGGGAACTTTGCTATTGTAATCATCCATGTTAAGTTATGTAATTGCTAGGCACTTATGCTCAAGAAATATTCTATGGACGAAAACCCATAGGAGACTGTGATCAATGGACGGAACCCTGTTGGTCGCTAGAATCAGAGGACAAAAACCCTTTTGGTTCTTTGGGAGCATTCTCACTCAGGGAGTATAGTAAAGCTTCAAGGATTTGTAGGAAAGTTCAGTTGTTTTATTGAGCATTGTAGTTGCAGAATTCTATTTGATGTTTGTTGTTGTTGTAATAACAATCATAATAGTCCCATTGACCGTGGAAATAATAACTATATCAATATATGAGCGGTTGGAATTTCTAATTCATTTGTGCAAAATTGTCTATGTTATTGTGCTATTTGAGTATGATTAATTGTTGTTGTTCATGATTCAAATCTGATTATGTTTCAAGTATGTTATCTTTATTAAATTTATTGGAAATGGACACAATGGTAGTATCAAAGCCAACATCTTGTCAGCGTGTAGGGTGAAAGTTAACTTTTAATGTACTAGAATGGGAAATCAAAGAGGAAGATCTACAGATTCACTTGAAGATATCTTTAATTGCATTCTAGAGCGACTAGACAAAATAATAGAACTATGTTGGGACAAATTTTGGGAAGAAATGAAGTCAAAAGAACCTATACACCCACAACAAGAGGATGAAATGGAGAGGTATCTCGCTGAATATAATGCTCTAGATCCAACCATCCATCGTGACTTGTCTTTTTTTGAATAGTGCGAGTTGAAAACAAGGAATGGGCATAGGAGGAGAAGGCATGAGGAGCAGCCCTACAAAGAGGGTTTCGGAATGGAACAATGGGATAGAGATGATAGGAGGAATCCTAATAAAGGAAGCCTTTATGACTACATAAGAAGAAAGAGAAAAGAAGATGAAGATTAAAAATTTGCTATGGAGGTGATCAAAGAGTTGGAGCCAAACGAATCATTTTTGAAAGAGGGAGAGACCAAGACGGTGGAACCGGTAATAGTGAAGAATACACTGGAGCCAGAACCACAAGAGAAGATCAAGAAAGAAGTTGTGATAGTTGAGCAAGAAGAAAAATCAGAGTCACAAGATGTCGTAGAGAAAGAACAAGAGGACACCTCAATGATAGAAGGTAGTGAGGTCCAAGATCAACACAACATCATCCCCAATGAAGAGCCAATATTGTGTGTTGGAGATGTGTCAATAATTGCAAATGATGTCAAAGAAGCATCCACCCAATTTTCAAGTACGAAAATAATTGCACCATGTAATGTTGATTTGCAATGTGTGAAAGTGTTTGAATTAAATGATGATGATTTGCAAGATAAGATCAACCCCCAAGAGGAAGAATTGCAAGTTTATCATGGAAACCCTAGCAATATTGGAGAGATAAAGGTTATAACCTATATAGTGGGGCATGAGGATCCCTTAATTCAAGAAAAAAGGATATTTCCATGCAAAGGTATGGGATTCAACAGACTACGTCTTTGATGGAGCCACTCTCACCGTCGACTATAGATTGTCCATCCCTTAAACATTGACAAAATAGTGGTTAAGTTGGATCATGAGCTAGTGTGAGGTTGATCGGAGGCTTGAGGGAGATCTACAAAATGATAGAGAGTCACCAAAAATGGGCCACACAATTTCTAGCCATTTTCCCCTTTCAGCAATTGCTGACATGAGGGAAGGGAACTCCACAATGATACACACTGGTTGCATAGAAGTTGATCAGGAAACATTCAAACTCCTTTGCTCCAAGATCAATGAGCTTGTTGCTAGGTCAGTGTGTAGTCATGAAAAGGATACTTTTGGTTCGCACATGGCTGATACAAGATAAGCCAACATGAGGGACAATGGATGCATTCATCAAGTTGTCACTTTGGTACACCTGAAGACCAAATGGAGATAGTCACCCTAAGAAGTTTGATGCTAAATGAAGGTAAGCAAAATGGGTGTCATTTTCATGGTCAAGGTTTTGTGACTAAGCCTAGTATGGTGTTGTGGGTTTCAAGCTACAAGCAAATTGGAGGGTTCATAAAGAATGAGACACCCCAAATTCCAAGCATCACGAAAGCTGAGCAATTGGTCGCCATTTTGGGTGAACACATGATATGCAAAGACTTCTATGTAGAGTTTCAATGGCCCACAACTACAACCCTATTCAAAGGTGAGTCATCTATTGGTGTACTTGGTCTACCTTGGAGCAGTAGTGTGTGAAGATTGATTTTTCAAGGCTACCATTAAGCAAAGACTATCATCACGAATTGAGGAGGCAGGGTGTTTCCATTGAAGGAACCAAAGGAATCACAAGGATATTCCAAGGAGAAATTCTGATGCATGTTAGGGTAGCACAACAGGAGTGGGATGGGATGACTGATCTCCAATAAAGCATGAGGAGGTTGAGTTATGATAGGATGGTATCCTTATATCACAGTGGAGGCATACCCAAGACAGCAACGGACCTAATCTCCAGTCCTAATATTGCTGTCACCATTGTTAACAGCCACCCCATTACCTCTTTGGCATTCACACAAGTGATTTTGCAGGGATTCCCAGCTATGGTGAAGAGAAATTTACAGTTAGCAGCTTCTAATGGAGAGTTCTCAGTTTGTTAATAATATTCACCACTCCTACAGTAATCACATGGCTGAATTTTGCACAGGTCTATCATACATGAAGCTGTTACATTACTTTGATGTTTCAAGTTATTGACAGTATTGGAGTGATACATTTTGAGAGGATTTCCTTGCATGTTAATTTTAGTGGAAAGGTTCTGATATGGGGGTAAATCGTTCCAGCCATCCTAGCACTGATGTGGATAAGGTGCTGAGTGAATTATGATTTATTCCTAGCTCAAGGGTATAATCACAAAGCTTAGCTAGATGTTTGGGATCCTTCGTCAAATAAGAAGAACAAGTGAGTACAACAACATACCAACATAGTAGATGGAAACATGGAATGCTGTTACTTGTATGTCATGGGAGAGTTCAGCATAATATGGAGCATGCCAAGGATACATCCTATGAGAGAGTCCACTACAGAGTTGAAATCTAAGGAAGAGGAGGTAGAACTTCCATGCATTGGAGGAGATCCCATAGTGGTCATGATGAAAGACCATTGGGAGACAAACATAACTTCTTCCAAAGCTAAGGTGCTTAACCCTAATGATAGTTGGCCTAGTTTGGTCATGCTCAATATCACGCTTCTAAGTTGGCCATTTAAGGGGATAAATATTGAAAGGAAATTTTTGGTTGAGGAATATCAATTTGACATAGCTGGGATGAGTCAGAGTATGGTTTCAGATTTTAGATCTGCCACCCTAACATCTCTAGCAATCCCCACACCTTCCTAGCAGCCAAAGAAGAACTTCCAGCCACATGGCAGAATCCCTGATCACGATCATTGTTGAGGTATTTGCAGCTAGTATAGGGTGGTTACTAACCATTACAATTCTGATTCTGAGTGAAGAAATGTAGTATTTCAGGGATAATTTTGGGAAGGCCCTTTGGCTTCATGTCATGTGTAAAAAGTCTCATCCTTTGGAAATATTAAGTGCCAATATTCCAGCTTATATATCACTGTTTGAAGGGAGATTTCAAGCCAAATATGACTGTAACAGTCACCTTCCAGCCCATATGCAATCTGATCTTAATTATCTTTTGAGTGGTAAAGTTTAGGACATCATGGTAAGAATCTTTGGAGTCTATGGTAAATCTTATAACACCAGTTTGGAAGAGTTGAACATCATAGTTGATATACATTGGTCACATTTCTTTGAAAGGTACATTACAGAGATAAAGTTCAAGAGAAAGGAGTCCATACAGGAGTATTCAATTATAGATTTGAGTGATCTTCAGTTTGATGCTACTGTTGGAATATTTTCAGGCATTGTACGGTTGTTTCCAGCTTCTATATTGTTGATTTTTGTAAGGGATCTTCAGTGTTGCAGCTATTGTACCATTTTAAGCCTGCTGCTTTTTAGGGTTTTCGATTTTAGACTGCTGTTATCAAACATATTCAGTTGCCAGAGTGTAGATTTTTGGAAAAGTTTCATGAACCATGCTGTTTGTGAACGGGGTCAGCCATTGGAGGTGCAGAAGACAATTGTTTCAGTGACAGTACTACTGTTTTGGATGAGGTTTAGGACAAACTTTGGTTGTTGCAACTTCATTTCACCTTGTATGCAAGCTGAGTGGTCCAAACTCATAAAGGTTCTAGCCTCTAGCACGACAACAGGATCCATTGAAACTAAAGGGGTTATCATCTGGAGATTAGAGTGGCACAGCAAAAACATGGTGGCAAACACATAAAGTTGCACTTAGTCTTATGAGAGTTTGTGGATCACCAACATATGGATATTTGGTTGTCTTCACTGCTTGAACCAAGTCAAAGAAGAAAAGGTACAAGATCCAAATTACATAGGCATTATAGTGAGATTCATGATATTGGCATGGGGACACTTGAACATTGGGGTTTTCATGGGACTCTTTGGCAAAAGTTGTATCATCTAACATGTACAAGATTTAGACTCTATGAACATCACATCATTAGCACGGAGGTACTTGAGCATCCTAATTTGCATTGCTTGAGGGCAAGCAATCTTGGGTCAGGAGGACTTGTCATGTCCCCTTTGCAAATCAGGCATTGGGGGTTGGGGGTATGGCTTGTTGTGTGCCAAAGAACCATTGGGGGTCAAAGATCAAGGGTGCAGCCCAACGCATACACAACTAGCAAAGACAAGGAGAAATTTGTAAGGGTTGTGAGGCCGACCTGTTAGGGCCAACACATCCCAATACAAGAGGAACGATGGGGAAACTATAGTGGGTGGAATGGTGGGCAAATTTGTAGCGTGTGGAATGGTGGGAAAATTTGTAGCTTGTGGAATGGCAGGAAAGTCTACAATGTGACATGTGGGGTTTGATTTTGGGTCTTGGCCAACCTGCTAATCTTCTAGGAGAAATTAGGGAACTTTTCTATTGTGATCATCCATGTTATGTTATGTAATTACTGGGCACTTGTGCTCAAGAAATAATTTGTGGACGAAAACCCATGGGAGACTATGATCAATGGACGAAAACCCATGGGAGACTATGACCAATGGATGAAACCCCATTGGGTCACTAGAATCAGAGGACAAAAACCCTTTTGGTTCTTTGGGAGCATTCACACTCAGGAAGTGCATTAGAGCTTCAAGGAGTTGCAATAAAGTTCACTTGTTTTATTGAGCATTGTTGTTGCAGAATTGTATTTGTTGTTTGCTGCTATTGTAAACTAATAACTATCATAACAGTCCCATTGATTGTGGAAATCATAACTATATCAATATATGAGTGATGGGAATTTTTGAGTCATTTGTGCAAAATTGTCTATATTATTGTGCTATTTGAGTATGATTAATTGTTGTTGTTCATGATTCAAATCTGATTATGTTTCAAGTCTATTATCTTTATTAAATTTACTAGAAAGGGACATGACAAATTTCATTTCTTGTAGTTTCACTATGAGTTCTCATGGCATGAATGATGATGAGGGTCAAGGGGTTGGGAATTGAAACAGTCCACTTGAATCTGAAAATCGAAGTATAGATGTGGGGGGCTCAAACAAGTGGCAGAGATAAGTAGTTCTATTGGAAGTACTCGTTTCAATTGCCCCTCCTAATTGTTATAAAAAATTGCTATGGGTCCCTCTAATAAGAAGGCCCCTTTAAAACAATTTTCTAACAAAATACAAGCAAAAACTAGGACATTAGGGGGCAGCACTAGGCTATTGATATGACAATCTTTGTGGCCTTGAATTCCAAGGCACCATTACTAGAGTTAATGTCCATCTCTTTCACATCCCAAGAAAATGCACATCCCTACAGAAGGTGTTGGAGTATGTGGCCAATTGTCACTCAAGCAAAGGACAGAGATACATAAAATGTTTTGTACTAGTGAAGACAGACCCCTTGCTACTATGCCAATGAGGGGTACTAGCATATTCTAAGAGCCATGATTTTCCCTTTTTCCATCTAGTGCAACAGAGCCAAGGAGGAATGTACGGTGACAATTCAACTCCCAACCTAGTGATAGAGTAGTTTCATGTTCAAATGAAATGTGAGGCAAATGATGCCATTAGCAAATTCTTCTTTGCCAATGGCATCCAATATATGTTGCTCAATCTCCTTATTATAAAGAGTTTGTGGCTAAGATTATAAGAGTGGAGAATTAATATGTGCTGCTAAGGGAGACCAAACTAAGGACCACAATCTTGGATAAGAACTATTCTAATATTAACATTCTAATGGAGAAAATGAAGGTTATTGGATCACATGTGGATGCAACATTGCCATGGATGGGTGGCTAGATATTAGGCATCGTCTTCTCATTAATGTCATGGTGACACGTACAAAGGACCCTTACTTCCTTAGGGTTGTTGTTCAAGGCACCACAAGGATGAAGTATCCCCAATGAGATCTGCCCCAAAATTCTGATTTTTATTTCTGCTCAAACCCTAATTCTGATTTCTGATTTTTTTATTTTCTGAAAACAAAATATCACAGCAAACATACAAATGCCCGAACATGACAAATAAACATGCCAAATGATGCTTCCAATTGATATTCATATCCAACATGAAATCCATCATGAAAAACACAAGATAGGGCATCCAAATGCCACATACAAATCTGATTTTCTGTAGGTAACTTCTGCTGTTACAAAACAGAATATTCTGGGCTGATTTTTCAATGAATTCATGGGCTCAAACATGCCAAACATACGCCCACATTTCTGCTCTATAAATCAGATCTAAAACTAGGATTGTACATACCACAAATATGCAAATTAGTCTTCAAACATCAAACCCTAGATGGGTGAATCCTTCATTGGCAAGCGCTTAGGGTTTGCTGCTCCAAAAATGCAAAATCGCCCTCCAAAGATGGGCATTCAAGTCTGCTCCAAAGTGGCACTCCAAATTAGGGCAAAACCCTAATGCAATATGGACACAAATTGCCACAACAATGCTGCTCCAAATCTGATCTGCAAATCTGATTATGCAATGATGCTCCAAACCTCCAAATGTCTCCAATGAAGTGCAATTAGAACTCTGTCATAAGTCCTCCACAAGATGAGCTAGGTTTTCGTCCAATTCACCGTATTCACAAGGGTTTTCATCCTTGGAATAAAGCCCAACCAAAGTTCCAATCAAAGAGAGAACCTCCAAATGAAAAATATGATATGAATCGATGCCCAAATGGCCTCAAATGTACTTATATTTAAAGCCAACTTTCTCCTCCAAATCTGGCCAACCTCCTCAAGGCAAAATATTTATTTTATTTTCTTTTTTTTTCACCTCCAATCTTGGCCAACCTCAATAAAGTATTTTTATTTTATTTTATTTATTATTTATTTTAATTATATTATTTATATTTTAATATTATATAATATATATACTACTGTTTAAAAACACTATTAAAATAGGGTGGATTTAGGGCAGGAAAAAGGGGACATTACAAAGGATCCCAATTATCAATTTCAAATCCATAGAGATGTTATGGAGGAGGCCCTAAGAATGTGGTGCAAGTTGTGACAAATGTAGTTTATGTGTGCAAAGCAACAAAGAAGTTGGTTGAGGTAGCAAATGAACATATATGGTGGACTCCTTGTTGTGTGCATACCATGAACATTGCACTCAAGGAAATGGGGAAAATAAAGTAGATCAAACAAGTGGTTTTTGATGTTGGAGATGTGCAAATATTTATCTACGACCACGACACATCATGTACATTATTTGGGACCTTCTCCAAGAAGGAATTTCTAAAACCTATAGAAACCAAATATGCATCATACTTCATTCTTTTGGAGAGGATGCTTGAGTTACAAGAGGCATTGTAACTAATGGTCATGACATAGTTCGCAAACTTGGACTTGACAAATCAAAAGTTTCTAACTCAACAAAAACTTGACAACTTTAAAAATGCTTAAATTGTTTGAAAAACATAAATTTTATGCAAAGAATAGCTACAAAATATATTAAATGAGTTTGGCGGGGATCTAGGGACAATGCCCCTTACAAGGTCCAAGGGCATCTCAAATGAAGCCCTTCAAAACCACACAAACCTTCGTGGCGCACTCCATTTTCATAATTTTGTAAAAGACAAAAAAATGCTTATAAAGCCAAAAAAAAATGTTTAATCTACATTTTTGACACACAGTGCAAGTCATAGGCTCAAATTTGGCGAGTACCCAAATATTACTTGTTGGTTTTAGACAAAAAACTTGTCGTTGTCTTTTTGACAAGTATATGGCGATTCGCCAAGTCTACCAACTATGGGTCATGACACATGGAATTTGTGGCCCAATCCTAAGTCAAAGTAGGGGAAAAAGATGAAGTGGTGAAGAGTGACATTTTTTGGGCTGATGCCAAATACACTGTCTCAATCATATCCCTATTTTTCACCATCATCAAATACAAAGATGGTAATGCTCCAACCTTGGGGAGGTGTATGAGTGCATTGACAACATGTTTGGCCAAATGAAGGTTGTTATACAAGCAAAAGATTCCGCCATACAATGCTATGATGAAAAAATTAAGCCTATCATTCAACAAAGGTGGGAGAAGCTCAACACTAAATTGCACATGGTTGCCTATGCAATGAATTTGAAGTGGTATGTGTGAATGCCTAACAGAGTTTCCCCTATGGCAAATGTTGAAGTGAAGGTAGAGTTCATGAATGTAATTCAAAAGATGTACGGTGCTAAGGATGTCACACCATTCATACTAAATGGACCAAATTTTCCACACTTAAGGGATATCTATAAGAGGCAGTTGGATAGAGAGATAGCATAAGAGGATTCAATGATATGGTGGATTATGTATTGACCTTATTCATTATCAACCACACTAGCCATTCACCTCTCGTCCCATGTTTTTAGTTCTTTTGTTGTTGAGAGGAAATGGTCTACATATAGCTTCATCCACTCTATTAAGAGAAACAACCTTACCTCTAGAAGGTCAGGAAGCTTGTAGTTGTACATAGCACTTTGCATTTGATTGACCACAACACACTTACATACAAGGAGATTCCAACAACACAATTAGATGTAGAGCAAACAAAGCGAACACAAATTAATGATAATTTGACACAAATAGGGTTGGTTGGTACTCATTTGGAGTAACTTGAGCTAGATGGGTCTAGCAATTCAAAGGTCAGGATTTTTCCATAACCTTTGGGGATGATAATTAGAGGCATTGGCCAAGTGTATTTCAATTTTGAATGTAATCATCATATTGACATTTTGAATATAATAATATATTGATATTCAACATTTTCATTGTTCAATGCATTGTGTTTACTATTAGGAAGTTTATAATTTCAATTGTTATTTATTTTACATTTTCAATCACTAATTTTTCATGAACTATATTATAGTTGTAGTGTCATCCCCCATCATCCCCAAATTTAGGCCCATCGTCTCCCCATCCCTGAAACCCCCTTGTCCCCCTATTCCAACCTCCATGACATATGGTCGTAACACATAATACAATGAAAAAACAAGCAAATCAACATAGAAGACATCATAACTTTGAGGAAGAAAATATGGTGTTCTTTATTACCAAACAAATAGATGTTTTTGCAACAATAAAGGGAAACAAGTTGACTCCTAAGTTCTATGGCCCAACAAGTTACTTTCCAAGTTTGCTATATTGCATACAAGTGGAGCTATCATCATTCTCAAGCATCCATAACTTGGATCCATCTTGCTTGAAGTTGGTAGTTGGTCACAAAATCTCTATACAAACATAGTTACAAGAATTAGACAATAAAGGCCAAATCATATTGGAACCAAAAGAAAGGATTGACAAGTGATTCAAGTGGCCATGCAACAAAGCTATCACACAACATCTTATCAAGTGGAAAATTTCAATGCGGGATGAGACAAGGGTAGAGGAATATTCATGCAAAAGCACCCATAATTGGCAAGCATTGTGGCAAACATTTCTTTAAAGGGGAGGGGAATGTTACACTTCTTAGATGTAAACAAGCCAAATTTATGGATGGGCTATGGAAAAGTCTACTTAGCATGCATAACCCTTCGTCTTAGTCATGTAGAAGTTTCTAGATTGTATTAGTTGACCTCATCAAGGCTATTAGGTTCCAACCTGACTACCTAGTAAATAGAGATTAGAAACACATTTGGACATCACTCTTTGGGTGAAATCATTCTTGGCTTAAACTCTCGCAAGATTGCCCCATTGAAGTGGCATTGCTTCTTTATTATGCTATATAGTAATTTTGGGCTTCAAAATGTGACAAATCTCTACTTCATTTGCATCTATGATGAATGTTATTACTGTATTAAATTATTCCTATGGATTTGTTAAATTTCTTACACAAATAACTTAAGTTGATTTTTGTCTTTTCTTGACATTTAAAACAAAGTTGATTAAAATCAGACTAATTCTCCTTTAACTTCAATAAAATTAACTTGAGATATAAGATTATAAGCATATAGTGTAAAGAGAAGGGGAAGTAACTTTCATTTCATTCTCACATGCACAAGAAAATGTTGGCCTAGGTTTTTATTCATTTTTTATAATTTTATTAAGTATTTTCCTACACCTAGTTAGCTTGCTTAGGTAGGCATATTAGGGTCAACAATGGTGAGTAGAAGTGATAAGTGCCTTTCTCTTACATAGACTTTACACTTTCCCTTTTTGGATATTGAAGTGCATTCATATCCCTAGAGTTACACTTCTTAGCAGATGAGTGGTCCACCTTCCTCCTCTTTTGCATTTCTTATACATGCACTCATGTAACTTTGTTTTATCTCATTATCTTGCATTGTATGTCGGGGACAGGGGGACAGAGGGTCTAAGTTTGGGGACGGCGGGGGGATGATGGGGGGGACGACGGTGGGGGGGGCGGTGTTGATATACATATGGTACTTGAATAACTAGTTATAAAAAGATGTTTAAGAATAACATTTCAAATTAAACTTAGGTAAATTAGTAAAATTGCAAATATTAACATTTTAAATACTTGAATACTATTACTAAAAGACTAAAAGTAAATAAAATATTAAAATTTGATAAATGAAATTGTCGAGTTAGATTTCTATTATATGAATATCGAAAGTATGACGTCACATCATAATATCATATCATAAAGATGATTACAATGAGTAGCATGATACATTGATCAAAACAAGTACAAAATGCAAAAATGTACTGAAGGGAGGCCTCTAATCATCCCCAAACTCCTCATCACTGATTTTCCTCTTCTTCACCTAGCTGTTGCAAAACGTCAAATGGCATATGTGAGCAAAAAAATGAACAATGAGAGTGTTTTATTTAGTTTAGAGGCTTTTAGATGGGTCCCACAAGCCTTTAGGGTTCAGCCCCAAGCTCAAATTCCAATAAAAGCAAACAAAATTTTAAAAAAAGCGCCTTTTTGGACGTTCCAATGTGGGGGATGCCTAGGCGTCTCCTAGATGCTCGAGGAACGGCTGGGAGTTCCCAAGACGTCTCGGGGACGTCTAGGCGTCCCCACCGTTTCCTCAGAGTTTCCCAAGTCCCGGTTGCAGTGGGGGGACAGCGGGGGGATGTTTCTCAACTGTCTCCAAGTCTCCGAAACGTCCGGGTCAGGGGGACGGCTGAAATTTGGGGGGGGGGGACACGTCCCCGTGGAACACTGGGGAATAGCATTGTTTAGCCTATCTTTCAGTCTTGAATAGTGTTGTGGCAATCACTATGGCATTAGATCTTGGTTGATCTCTTGCTTATTGCAAAATCCAACAAGACAAAATTAGGAGGAAAAATAAAACCTTTGGATAGAGGGAATTTACAAGTTTATGTAAGGACTCTCTGAAAACTTAGTTCTAGTGCAGTATCAAAACTACTCTTGGAGGTCCTTAGGCCCTGTAGAATATCCATGGATTTTCAAGAAAGGCACCCCTTACTTTTAAATATACTCTAAATTATTACTTTAATGATGCTGAAGTTATATAAAATGGTTTTAAATAGTTTATTGTTGTCCTACAATGTTGTTGGACATGATGAAATATATTCAACTAAATTCCATATTGAATTAAAAAGAAAAAGGAACAAGCAAATTCCAGTTTTTAGTGAAAATTTTCAGCTGTTGCAGATCTAGTTCGTGTAAGTATTGTTCTTGAGTTTCGCACTGTGTAGACCTATTCAAGATTTCAGAGTCCCGTCTTTACAAAAGAACAGTTTTTTTCAAGTTTCAACAGCAGCTTTCCGAGGAGTATTCACAGATCTACGTTGGACCTCGGTTTGCCAGAAGTATCAATAGATTTGTACTGGACCTCAGATATTCAGAATATTCCAGAAGCTTCCTGCATTGGACCTCGGCTTTTCAGAACATTCTAGCAGTTTCCTACGTTGGACCTCAGCTTTTCAGATATTCTAGCAGTTTCCTACATTGGACCTCAGCTTTGCAGAACATTCCAGATGTTTACTAAGCTTGTAAGACGATTCCTCAAGTTTCCAATATCATGTTTAGGAGTGTCTGAAACTTGTGATACTGTTTATAAGAATATCCCAAAACTCCTGCATTTACAAGTCTGTCAAGAGATCCACACCAAAATGAAACCAAAAGTAAACAGCCAACAGGTTGTTTGAGATTTAAGGCTTTGATGCCCAAATGGCAAACAACATGTCAGCTGTTTAAGCTTTACCGAGCTTCGCCTTTTCCTAATCTAGTCTGTACTTGTTTTTTGATCCTCTGGACTCTAGGAGCAACGGTAGAAATATTGTACTGAATTGAGAAGCAACAAATATTAAAATATATGGTTTGAGTAAATTTGTTACCTGAGGCATGCCATGCTTTGTGGTGACACTCCATGGCACTGGTTTAAAAAGCTCTCCGGTGAACTCAAAAGACGAACCCTCCCATTCCGATTGTTGGGCTACCTGTCAATCCAACGGCAACCGATCAAAAGGGAATGCTCACCCACAACCAGAAGCAGAAGTAATTAGTAATTCACATACCTGGTTGCAGAAGAGCTCAGACGACAGCAGCACTCGCAACGCCTCCTCAGACTGCACATGGAAATAAACACAAAGTCAAGTGGTTGACGAGTGCGATATGAGATAGAGATAGAGATAGATATATAGTTTGCACTTGTGGCTCCAGTTGAAAAGATCCATCATAGCTTTCAACCAGCTTAATCGCCTGAGTGACATGTAAGGGATGCGGACGCCCACTCCGCCAAATAGATTTTCTTCTTTGGTTGTGCAGGTGAAGAAGAGGAGAGGGATTAGACAAGAGAGGAAGACCCCGCGGGGGTGGACTGGGGGATGGCAGTCTAAAACTAAACCTTGTCAAGGAAGCGGCCATGGCTCAGGTTTTTAATTTTGCGGATATGTCATACACGGATTTGCAGAACAGTAGAATTTCCCCGTCTCATTCGTCTGCTCAAACAGACACTTTGCTTTGGTCGGTAGCAGGACTACCGAGGATTATCTAAGAGTGTATATGAGATTGACACCCCCTATACAAATAAGCCGGGATAATGATATAGTATTTCTTGGATATAGCTGGGGCTGATCACTTAATTAAAAGGTATTATTTATTTATTTATTTTAAGGTTTTTTTTTTTTCTTTTCTTTTTCTTTTTTTATTTGGGTATTGAATGAAGTTTTAGGTTTGAGCTTGACAAAATGGTTCTTTTGTTCTAGTTTATTTCACTTATTAGTTCCTATCGATAGGCACATTTACTATTGCATTTGTTGCATTTGCATTTAATTTAGTTGTTTGGCCAATGAGATTGTATTGTTTAAAATATTTTTGTCTTTTTCTTTTAGTCAGAATTTAAGCACATATTTATTTTGTTTGAAAAATACGGTTTATCTATTTTTTTATTGGTTTGAGTAGGTCGATTTTTTATTTTCTTTTAAGTAAATTAGGAAAATAGGGGAACATTATATATTGTGGCAAATATTTAATCGGGGGATGCATATAGTGTGAGTTTTGGTGGTGGCTGGTCGGTATTGAAGCAGTGAATGCATGTTTAATGCATTAAATGCAAACCTCGCAATATGTGTTGGACAGCTGGCACGAACACAAGTAGAGAATGCATAGTTTATTCATGAAATATGAGGTGAGCACTGGTTTTTGCTTATTGTTTGTTGAGAAACTTGTGTGTTTTTGGTTGTGGGTTGTCGTCTCCGACGTTTGTCATTTTGTGCAGTGTTTGATCGAGAGAGGAGCCGTAGGAACGGTGTGCAACTGGTGAGTGGTTCGTCTATTTGTTTTTCATACTTGATAACTAGAAGCTTTACAGGGGAAACTGAACGGTTTGAGCAAGGTCCTATGGACCGTGGGTACACATGTAGTGAACGTATAGTTAATTCATGAAATGTTAGGCGAGTGTTGGGGTTTTGTTTGTGTTTATTCTCGTTTGTTTATTGTTTGTTGAAAAGCTTGTGGGTTTTTTAGCTCTTGGTTGTGTTTTTGCGTGTGGGTACACATGCAGTGAATGCATAGTTAATTCATGAAATCTTAGGCGAGTGTTGGGTTTTGTTTGTGCTTATTCTCATTTGTTTATCGTTTGTTGAAAAACTTGTGGGTTTTTTAGTTCTTCGTTGCACTTTTGCATGTTTGTTATTCTGTAAAAGTGCACTGTTGGTGAATGGTTTGGTTGTGTGTTTATGATACTTGATAACTAGAAGTATTGCTTGTTGTTACAAGGGCTAACAAGGCAAGTGGGTACAATAGATTACATATGCATTACAAGGGCTAACAGGGCAGTGAATGCATTAATTATGTGTTTATTGTTTGAGTGGCTAACAACTTATCAACAAAGCTTGAAAAGCAAATTCTGCAAGATGTGTTGGAGGGCTGGTGGGTACAGAAGCAGCAAATGCATAGTTAATTCATGAAATCTGAGGCGAATACTGGGTTTTATTTGTGCTTATTCTTGTTTGTTTGTTGTTTGTTAAAAAGCTTGCATGTTTTTAGCTTTTGGTTTCGTTCTTGCATGTTTTTTATTCTGTGTTAGTGCATTATTGGTGAGTGGCTTGTCTCTGTGTTTATGATACTTGGTTGTTGTTACAAGGGCTAACGAAGAATGTTTGCAAAAAAATATCATGTTGGTCTATTTTTTTCAAATTTTATTGTTGTTTTTATGGTTCATGTTTATGAATAGCGTATTATATGTCATGGACTATGCTCATTTGTCTAATTTGTCCTTGTAATAGGAACCATTATTTGCAATTGGATTTGGAGGCAGACATCTATATGAGTGCAAATATACTTGGTTGTTGAACAAGGAACTGGAAGGTCAGATTCTTGTATCATTCTTCCCCTTTGTTTCCAATGAATTTTAGGTCTTCTAATGTGCATAAAATTTATGCTTTGGAAGAGTTGTGAACAATAAAGAAGAAGACTGGTTTAGGAATTTGACTTATTGAATAGACAAATGAGCATAGTGAATGGCATGCCATGTAATTCATAAACATGAAACTTTTTTTTGTTGAAAAGCAGGTCACTATTGCAATTGTTAGTTTTTGTCGATAAGTAGGTATACAATTGCATTTGTTGAATTTGCTTTCCAATTAGTCGTTTGGCCAATGAGATTGTATTGTTCAAAATATTTTTGTCTTTCTCCTATAGTCAGGATTTAAGCACATATTTTGTGTGCTTGAAAATTACTGTTCATTCATTTTTTGTTTAAGTAAATTAGCAAAATAAGGGGACATTATATATTCTAGAAAATATTTAATCATGAAGCAATGAATACATGTTTAATCCATTGAATGCAAATTGTGTGAGATGTGTTGGAGAGCTGGTGGGTACGCAAGCAGAGAATGCATAGTTAATTCATGAAATCTTAGGTGAGTGTTGGTTTTTATTTGTGGTAATTTTTATTTGTTTATTGTTTGTTGAAAAGCTTGTGTGTTTTTAGCTCTCTATGTTCTTAATCCTAGGAACAATGGACTACTGGTAAGCGGTTTTTTTGTTTGTTTATGATACTTGTTAGCTAGAAGTGTTGGTTGTTGTTACAAGGGCTATGGGGACAAATGGGTACAGTAGATGGCATGTGCTATGTAACCCATGAACGTGGAACAGTTGAAGCCAAGGAGTAGGTGAGTATTGTAACAAACGAGAATTATCACAAGAAAATGTGAATGCTTTGAGCAAGGTCTTGTTCACTGTGGAGGCATTCAATGCATTAACTATGTATTCATTGCTTTAGTAGCCATGAGCCTACTAGCAAAGCTCGCAAAATTTGCATTTGATGTCTGGATGTTTCCATAAATTTATTGCGTTGGTCTTTTTTTATTTTTGCATATTTTAACATGTGCTTCTATGTTTCATGTTTATGGATAACATATTATCTTGCACAATTGGCATTTAATAGACTATTGTTTCTGATCTGTGAGTCATACTATTTAATGCATTAAACATGCATTGATTGCTTCAGCATCTACCATCTTGCTACGAAATGTGGCATAATTTGCATTGATACATTGAATATTTGCAAAATATATAATGTGCTCTTATTTTCGCAAATTTTTTTAATGGAAATAAATAATAGGCCTACTCAAAGCAATAGAGAAACAAAATAAATGTTTATTATCACTCAATCACAAATGAGACCATTGCAATTGTAACCTACTCATTGGCTTCAACTATTTCACGTCATTTGTTATCTACTATACCTATTTGTACAATTAGGCCTTATAGTGGCGAATAATATTTCTAGTTGTAGCAGGACAAAAGTACTGGTATGAGGCAAGGATAGTCACTTAAGTGACTTTGTGTAATGAATACAGTTCCAGCAAGTTACTATCGCAATTGTTTAATTAACTTTTGAAATAGTTGATTGTCCAATGAAATTGTATTGTTTAAAATACTTTGCTAGTAGGCTAGTGCCTATCCAAGCAATGAATTGAGAGTTAATGCATTGTATGCATGTACAAGGAAGAAGACCTTGCTCAAAGATATAAAGGACTATTGCTTTATCTAGTAACAATAGGCTACAAGATGTTGGGATTGGTCCCTATCACTAATACTAGCATATCATGTTTCTTAACACACTTGTTGATGTTGTTTCTATGCTAAAGAAGTCTAATGCATTCCCTATGTTATTTGAATTTTATAGACTATTGTTTTCGATCCACCTATCATACCATTCCATGCATTAAATATGCATTGACTACTTGAGTATCTATTATCCTGCTCTCAAAGGTGGCACGATTTGCATTTAGCGATTAAATATTTGCAAAATATATAGTGTCATTTTATTTTGCTAATCTACTTTAACAAAAATGAATAATAGGCCTACTCCAACTAATAGAAGAATTGTAACAAATGAGAATTGAGACAGGAAAAATTGAAAAATTTGAGCAAGGTCTTGTTGACTATGGAGGCATTGAATGCATTTCCTATGTATTCATTGCTTAGGTAGTTGTCAACCTATCGGCTAAGCTTGCAGGATTTGTATTTAATGTTTGAATGTTTGCGAAAATCTATCTTGCAAAATTTGCATTTAATAGACTATTACTTATGATCCGATAGCTATACCATTTAGTGCATTAAATATGTATTGACTGCTTCAGTAGCTACCACCTTGTCGCCAAAGCTGGCACAATTTGCACACAGTGATTGAATATTTGCAAAAAACATAATGGGTTCCTAATTTCCTGATTTACTTTAACAAAAATGAATAATAGGCCTACTCCAACAAATAGAAAAAGAGATAAATTCTTTATTATCTCTTAATTGCAAATGAAACCATTGCAATAGTAACATATTGCTTGGTTTCAACTGCTCCATGTCATATGTCATCTACTGTACCCATGTGTACAATTAGACTTTATAACAACAAACAATGCTTGTAGTCGCAGTAGGACAAAAGTACTGATTCCAGGAGAAGGGTTGCCACTCAAGTGACTTTGTGGAATGAATACAAATGTAACAAGTTACTATTGCAATCGTTGAGTTCGCTTATGAGATAGTTGCTTGTTGAATCAAAATGTATTGTTTAAATTTTTTTAGAGAAGCGTGAAGCTTCTACATTTTTTGGAGAGCTTGTTAGTAAGCATATGTTTCATGTTCATGAATAACATATTGTATGCCATGGACGGTGATCATTTGTCTAATTTTCCACTCTGACAGGAACCATTGTTTGCAATTGGAGTTGAAGGCAAAGACCTGTATGAGTGCAAATATTCTAGGTTGTTGACCAAGAAACTGGAAGGTCGAATTCTAGTATCATTCTTCTCATTTCTTTTCAGTGAATTTTAAGTCTTCCAATGTGTCTAAAAATTATGTCTTGCAAGAGTTGTGAACAGTAAAGGAGAATCCTAGATCAAGAATCTAACTTGCTGAATAGACATATGAGTATAATGAATGGCATGCTATGTAGTTCATAAACATGAAACTATTTTATGGCAAAAAGCAAGTTACTTTTACAATGAGATTTGTGCATAATTACAAACATGTGATATGTAGTCCATGTGCAATGTTTTGCTTTGTATATTGACCACATTGTATAATTTAAGTATATTTCCCTGTTATTGTTTTGCTATTGACTGTAGTAGGCCTAATATTCATTTGCTTGTAAGCAAATCTGATTAATGTGCTATGCAAAACATTGCATATCAATTGCATATCACATGGTTACAATTATGCATATCTCTGACTATAGCATTGTTGCAATCAAATGATTGCAAAAGTCATTTGATCATTAGTATAAATTGAACAGTTTCAAACAGTTGGCATAATTTTTACAGACATTTGAAGAATCAAACTTCATTGGAAAGAAAAGAGATAAATCATCTGGAATTCAAACCTTGTAGTCTCTTGTTCAAGAATCAAGTATATTTGTATGTGAAAAGTTATTATAAATGTTATGTCGAATGCATGTTTAATGCATTAGATGCAAATTGTGCGAGATGTGTTGAAGGCCTAGTGGGTACAGAAGTAGTGAATGCACTTGTTTATTTATTGTTTGTTGAAAATCTTGTATGTTTTTAGCTCTAGGCTTCTCTCTTGCATGTTTGTTATTCTGTGCAGCGTGCGAACACAGGAGAAGCCATAGGAATAGTGCTCTACTAGTGAGTGACTCCTCTATATGTTTATGATAATTGACAACTAGGAGAATTTCTTGTTGTTAGAAAACCTATGGGGACATGTGGGTACAATAAATGGCATATGCTACATAATCTGTAAATATGGAACAATCAAAGTGAAGTAGGAGGTGACTAGTGCAATAAAAGAGAATTATCGTAGAATAAATTGAAACCTTTGAACAAGGTCCTATTCACTATGGAGGCACTGAAAGCTTGTATGTTTTTAGCTTTTGGTTTTGTTCTTGCATGTTTGTCATTCTGTGGTAGTGCACTTCTGGTGAGTGGCTTGTCTCTGCGTTTATGATACTTGGTTGTTGTTACAAGGGCTAACGAGGAATGTTTGCAAAAATTTATCATGTTGGACTTTTTTTTTGTAAATTGTATTGTTGTTTATGTGGTTCATGTTTATGAATAGCGTATTATATGTCATGGACTGCTAGCCTATCATCACAGCTCACAAAATTTAAATTTAGTGTCTGAATGTTTGCAAAAATTTATCGTGTTTGTCTATTTTTTTGCAAATTTTATCATGTGCTTTTGTGTTTCATGTTTGTGAATAATGTATTATATGTCATGAACTATGCTCATTTGTCTAATTTGTCTTTGTACCAAGAACCATTGCTTGCAATTGGACTCGGAGGCAAACATCTATATGGCTGCAAATATACTTGGTTGTTGAAGAAGGAACTGGAAGGTCAGATTCTTGTATCATTCTTCCCTTTTGTTTGCAATGAATTTTAATTCTTCCACTTGCCTAAAAATTATGCCTTGGAAGAGTTGTGAACAAAAAGGGAAAAGCTCGGTTCAAAAATTTGACTTCCTGAATAGACAAATGAGCATAGTGAATGGTGTGCCATGTAATTCATAAACATGAAACTATTTTTTGTACAAAAGCAAGTTACCATTGCAACTGTTGATTTTGCTTTTGAAATAGTTGCTTGGTGAATTAAATTAAAAAAATTATGTGTTTTTTCTATAATTGGGATTTAAGGAAAAATTATCATGTTTGAAAATTAACTAAAATTAGGAAAATAGGGGGATATTATATATGTTGGAAAATATTTAATCGTCAAATACTGAATACATGTTTAATGCATTGAATGCAAAATGTCCAAGATGTGTTGGAGAGCTTGTGGGTATGCAAGCAGTAAATGCATAGTTAATTTTTGTTTGTTTATTGTTTGTTGAGAAGGTTGTATGTTTTTAGCTCTCCATGTTGTTTTTTTGTTTCACAAACTTTATAACTAGACTTGTATTGCTTGTTGTTACAAGAGCTAAGGGGACAAATGGATGCAATCCATGACATATAACATGCTATTGATAAACATGATACACACAAGCACACAATGAACTTTGCCAAATGTTTAAGAATTAAATTGAAATTGTAAGGGCTTTGTTTCTAAAAATTTGCTCATTGTGTTTCATACACAACCCTTGTCAATGAATCAAATTCTATAATCTAAACATTTCTTCTTTTATTAGTTCCTACTGATAGGCAGGTTTACTATTGCATCCGTTGCACTTGCTTTTCAAATAGTCACTTGGCCAGTGAAATTGTATTGTTTAAAATATTTTTGCCTTTTTCCTATAGTCGAGATTTAAGCACATATTTTTTGTCCTTGAAAATTATGGTTTATTTCTTTTTCTATTGGTTGGAGTAGGTCAACTTTGCAATCGTATGGTGTGTGTTGGATATGGCATGCTTGTCTATCAATCTACAGGTATTGCATTAAATGCCACTAGGTATACTATTCAATTTTGTTTAAGTAAATTAGGAGAATAGGACATTATATATTTTGGTAGATATTTAATTATTGAATGTAAATTGCACAAGCTTTGATAGAGGGTTGGTTGGCAGAAAAGCAATGAATGCATGATTAATGTACTAGGTGCATTATTCATTTTCATTTAAGAAAATTAGAAGACTAGGAAGACATTGCGAATTTTGGAAAATACTCAACCAATGAATTGCATATCCAATGATTGCAATTATGCATATTCTTGATTGCAAAAGTAACATGTTTTTGTGCAATTGGAGAGGGAGGCAAAGATCTATATAGCTGCAAATATAGTTGATTGTTGAACAAGGAATTGGAAGATCGGATTCTTGTATCATTCTTCCTCTTTTTTTGCAATGAATTCAGTGAACAATAAAGGAAATGTTAATGCTTACCGATTTAATGACAAAAAACTAAGCTATTGAGATAATTGTTGAAAGGAAACTTTATAGCTTCTTCGGTATTCAAGGGCCTCACAAACTTAGGAAACATAAATAGATGAGTATAGTGAATGACATGCTATATAATTCATAAACATGAAACTAATTTATGGCCAAAAGCAAGTTACTTTTGCAATGAGAGTTATGCATAATTACAAGCATGTGATATGTAATCCATGTGCAATGTTTCGCTTTGTACATTGACTAGATTGTATAATTTAAGTATATTTTCTCTCATTTGCTTGTAAGCAAATTTGATTGATGTGCTATGTGGAACATTGCATATGAATTGTGTTTCACATGGTTGCAATTATGCATATCTCTATCCACAACATTAGTGCAATCAAATGATTGCAAAGGTCATTTGCTTATCAACATAAATTGGACAGTTTCAAACACTTAGCATAATTTTTACACACATTTGAAGAATCAAGTATATTTGTACATGAAAAGTTATTATGAATGTTATTTTTAATGCATGTTCAATGCATTAAATGCAAATTGTGCAAGATGAGTTGGAGGCCTAGTGGGTACAGAAGCAATAAATGCATAGTTAATTCATGAAATGCCAGACATGTGCTTGGTTTTTTTTTGGTTATTCTCAAATTTTGTTTACTGTTTCTTCAAAAACTTGTATTTTTTTGTTGTTGCCACATAAAGCAATGTTATTTTAGATATTTGAGCAAGGTCTTGTTTGTTGTGGAAGCATGGAACACATTAACTGTGGATTGATTGCTTTAATAGGCATTGGCCTACGAACAAAGTTTGTAAAATTTGGATTTAATGACTAGATATTTGCAACAAAAAAATTGTGTTGTTCTATATGGCTTATTTGCTTAAAGGAAAATGAATGGTAGACCTACTTGAGGGAATAGAAAAAGATATAAATGATAATTTTCAAACATTCCCCTTTACATCTGTTCACCACTAACATACTACGAGGTATTGAGATTGCTTCATACTGCTAGCCTCAACATATTGTGTTTCCCAAGGCACTCTTCCATGTCATTTCATTTCCCTATTACATCACTTTAACAAATTGACACCAATTTTTTTTCGTGGCACTCTTCAATGATGTAAGCCGATTAATATTTCAAAGAAAATTAAAGCAAGGTCTTGTTCACTGTAGAGGCATCAAATGCATTAACCATGTGTTGATTGCTTGAATGCCTACTAGCCTATTAGCAAAGTTCACATAATTTTGATTTAATGTCTGAATGTTTGCAAAATTTTATCTCGTTTGTCTATTTTTTGCAAATTTCATCATGTGCTTTTGTGTTTCATGTTTACAAATAACATATTATATGTCATGAACTGTGTTCATTTGTCTAATTTGTCTTTGTAATAGGCACCATTGATTGCGATTAGAGACGAAGGAAAACATCTATTTGGGTGCAAATATACTTGGTTATTGAACAAGGAACTAAAGTTCATATTTTTGTATCATTTTTCCCTTTTGTTTGCAATGAATTTAAAGTCTTCCAATGTGCCTAAATATTATGCCTTGGAAGAATTGTGAAAAATAAGGGAGAAGCTTGGTTCAAGAATCTGACTTGCTGAATAGACAAATGAGCATAGTGAATGGCATGTCATATAATTCATAAATATGAAACTTTTTTTCCTACACAAGTAAATTACTATTGCAATTGTTGAATTCGCTTTTGAAATAGTTGCTTGGCGAATTAAATTATATTGTTTAAAAATTTTATGTGTTTTTTCTATAATTGGGATTTAAGGACAAATTTTTCATGTTTGAAAATTATGTTTTATCTCTCTTTTTATTGGTTGGAGTACGCCTATTGTTCATTTTCATTTGAGTAAATTAGGAAAATAGGGGGACATTACATATACTACAAAATATTCAATCCTAAAACACTGAATACATGTTTAATCCATTAAATGCAAAATCTTCAAGATGTGTTGGAGACCTCCTATGTATGCAAGTAGTAAATGCATAGTTAATTCTTGTTTGTTTATTGTTTGTTGACAAGGTTGTATGTTTTTACCTTTTTGTGTTGTTTATTCTAGGAACAATGCACTGCTCGTGAGTGGCTGATATGTTTGTTTGTCAAACTCTATAACTACAAGTATTGCTTGTTGTTACAAAGGCTAAGGGGACAAATGGGTGCACTGCATGACATATAACATGTTATTCATAAACATGATACACAAAAGCACACAATGATTTTTTCCAAATGTTTAAGAATTAAATTGAAACTGTAAGGGCTTTGTTGCTGAAAATTCGCTCTTTGCATTTGATACAAAACCCTTGCCAATGAATCAAATTATATAATCTAAGCATTTCTACTTTTACCAGTACTTCCAATTAGTAGGTTTACTACTGCATCTGTTGAATTTTCTTTTCAATTAGTCGCTTGGCCAATGAGATTGTATTGTTTAAAATATTTTTGTCTTTTTTCCTATAGTTGGGATTTAAGCACATTATTTTTTTTGCTTGAAAATTATGTTTTATCTCTTTTTCTATTGGTTTGAGTAGGTCGATTTTTCATTTTCCTTTAAGTTAGGAAAATAGGGGGACATTATATATTGTGGCAAACAAAGGGGAAGAATGATACAAGAATTTGACCTTCCAATTCCTTGTTCAACAACCAACTATCTTTACAAACGTATAGATCTTATGTACTCATTTGTCCCCCTAGCCCTTCTAACAACAACCACTACTTCTAGATTACAAGTATCATAAACAAATAGACAAACCACTTACCAGTAGTCCACTATTCCTAGGATTGACAACATAGAGAGCTAAAAACACACAAGCTTTTCAACAAACAATAAACAAACGAGAACTAGCACAAACAAAACTCAACACTCACTCAAGATACTGAACCAGTGAATGCATGTTTAATGCATTAAATGCAAACTTTGCATAGTTAATTAATGAAATATGAGGGAAGTGTTGATTTTTGCTTATTATTGTTTGTTTATTGTTTGTTCACAAGCTTGTGTGTTTTTAGCTCTGGGTTGTTGTCTTCAATGCTTGTTATTTTGTACAGTGCTCGAATGAGGGAAGAGCCATAGGAATGATGTACTATTGGTGACTGGTTAGTCTATCTGTTTATGATACTTGATAACTAGAAGTGTTGCTTGTTGTTACAGGGAGAACTAAATGGTTTGAGCAAGGTCTTGTCGACTATGAATGCATTGCAAGCATTAACTATGTGTTTATTGCTTAAATGGCCATCAGTCTATCAACAAAGCTTGCAAAGCAAATTATGCAAGATGTGTTGGAGGACTGGTGAGTACACAAGCAGTGAATGCATAGTTAATTCATGAAATCTAAGGCAAGTGCTAGGTTTTATTTGTGCTTGTTCTTGTTTATTTATTGTTTGTTGAAAGGATTGTGTGTTTTTAGCTCTTGGTTGCGCTCTTCCATGTTTGTTATTCTCTAAAAGTGCACTGCTCATGAGTGACTTGGTTGTGTGTTTATGATACTTGATAACTACAACACTTGAGAACATTTTTTTTTGGTTTGAAAATTATTATTTATATCTTTTTCTATTCTTTCAATTAGGCCCACCATTCATTTTCCTTTAAGAAAATAAGCCAAATAGAACGATGCAATTTTTTTTTGCAAATATCTAGTCATTACATCCAAATTTCACAAGCTTTGCTAGTAGGCTAATGCCTATTAAAGTAATCAATGCATAGTTAATGCATTCTATGCTTGCACAACAAACAAGACCTTGCTCAAAGATCTAAAATAGTATTGCTTTATGTAGCAACAACACACTACTCTTCTAATGCATCAATCAACGCACGTATTGGGATTGCTCAAAACTAGTAGCCTCAACATATTGTGTTTCTCAAGGAATTTTTAAGGCACTTACCAATCTTAATAGTAAATAAAATCTATGCAACTATGTATGAGAATTTCCAATTAGGCAAGGCAACTACTACTAACAATGCAACTTATCTTCCAGACATACTGACAGTGATTTGTTCAACATGTGCATATTGCACATGGATGACGACATGAACAAATCATTACGTTTATCTTCAAAGGTGTTCAAACATGTTTGATCAGATATTGTTGTTTCATGGATATACAATTAACTTGAATAAGTTTCAATATAATTAAGCAGACTTACATTAAGAAGAAATTGCAGCGCACTATGAACATGGACATCGTATTGCTAAGCATGCCCATAAACATATCCATTTAATAAACCAATAAACATATCCATTTGATATTAAACAAATTATATAGCAATGTGCATAGTGTTGGCAACAACATTTACATATTACAAAACATAAATTTGTAGTGACATTGGGGGTTATAGCATTGAAGAGACTTCTTTTTCAGAAGAGCATTTAAGTATTAAACTATGTATCATTATACTTGAAAAATTACTAGTGTATACAACATGGTTTAATACTAAAAATACTTTGGTGAAAATAAGTCTCTCCAATGCACATAATTATTTTTAGTTGTTTTCTTCTATTTCCTCTATTTTCTGTTGTTCTAACTTTCTTTTTCCCTATCCTTTTTTTTGCTATGTTCTTCCCCTCAAAAACTACTCCAAAATTTAGAAACTTCCCCCAAAAACCCCACCTAAACTGCTACAACATTCAAAAACTTCCATAAAATTCCCCAACTACTCCTTTCTTGGTTCAAAATTATTGCTCACTCTTTCCCTTTGTCATTCTTCTTACTACTACTTATTAAGTGATCTTACGAGAATGCATTTGTTATCCTCATGAATAAGAAAAAAAAAAAAATTTCCAATAGCTCCTTCACATGGTAGTGATTGAGGGAAAATACAAAAAGAGATTTTAAAAGAAACTGTGATGCTTGTGCATCAAAATATCAAGCTAGAAAAATTTGAGATCCCCTTCTCACTATGTAAAAATCTATATTGATGTAGGTTAAAGGTCCTATTGTCGTAAGTTACCAACTATGTCATCTTGTGTTAACTAGAGTAATTTCAGCTCTACTACTCTTAACCATGATGCGTCATGCACTTGTCTACCCTTCCATTTTACTAAATACTCACTATACTCCTTGCCTTTTGTCTTTCTATTCACCCTAGAATCCAAAATATCTTCAATTTCCACTTGTTCACATTTGGGTAGTTGCTCTATCTATTTGTTAGTTAATGTTTTCTCCTTTCCTTGTTGTTGTGATGTTTGTCCCTCATAATAAGTATATAAATCTGAAACTTTAAAAATGAGTGAGATTTCCAAACCTTTAGGTAGCTCCAATTTGTAAGCATTTTACGAAAGATTCTTGATAACCTTGCATGGTTCAATCTTCTTCCACTTGAGCTTTTTGTAGACATGGATTGGAAATCTTTCCTTTTTGTAGATGTTCCAATACCATATCTCCAACTTCAAAAATATTTTCTCTCCTCTTCAAATCAGATTTCTCTTTATACTATTGGCTACTCCAACTAAGTTTTTCTCTTACTTGATGATGCAAATCTTGCATATTTTTGGAAAAATCCTCTCCTTCAACACTTCTCTTATATCCCTTAGTATTTGGAATCTCTCTTAATTCTGAAGTACCTCTAGGACTGTAACCATGTATAATTTGAAATGGACTCTTACCAAGTTCCTCTTATCATTTTTCCTAATGTTTCCATATTTTTTCTAATTTACTTAAACTAAAATGAATAATACACCTACTGCAAGAGAATCAAATTTGATTAGCCAAGGAAGTATTACAAATGAAAATGATAAAATTAAGAATTGAATGCAAACTATGTCAGGTTTATTGCCATCATGTTTAATGCAAATGAAACATCATCTTGAATATTTTTGCCAAAATCCTCTCCTTCAACACTTCTCTTATATCCCTTAGTATTTCGAATCTCTCTTAATTCTAAAGTACCTCTAGGACTGTAACCATGTAGAATTTGAAATGGACTCTTACCAAGTTCCTCTTATCAGTTTTCCTAATGTTCCCATATTTTTCTAATTTACTTAAACTAAAATGAATAATACACCTACTGCAAGAGAATCAAATTTGATTAGCTAAGGAAGTATTACAAATGAAGATGATAAAATTAAGAATTGAATGCAAATTGTGTCAAGTTTAATGCAAACTTGATGTGGCTGTCATTTTGCTTAGAGGCAAGTTACTGTTGCAATGAGAGCAGGTCACTATTGCAATTGTATGATGTTCATTAGATATGGCACGCTTGGCTATAGATCTACAAATATTGCATTGAATGCTACTAGGTCTACTATTCATTTTTGTTTAAGTAAATTAGGAAAATAGGACATTATATATTTTCACAAATATTTAATTGCAAAATGCAAATTGCACAAGCTTTGACAGAGAATTGGTTGGCACAAAAGCAATGAATACATGATTAATGCACTAGGTCTATTATTGATTTGTGTTTAAGATAATTAGAAGACTAAAAAGACATTATAAATTTTGGAAAATATTTAACCAATGAATTGCATATCCGATGATTGCAATTATGCATATTAAGACCACACAAGCTTATCAACAAACAATAAATAAACCTGATAGCTGAAGTGACGGGAATGTCAACTGATGGGAAAAAGTTTTTCAGGGACAGGGCATTTTCTAACGATGTCATCGTCAGATTTCCTAAAAAAGAGAAAGAAAAGCTGAAACTGGTAAAAATTGCTAATAGCTTCTTTGATGCCGACACCATAAAAGCCCTTTGGAGAAAGGTCCTACGTGTCATCATGGAGTACATAACCGTGGATGGTCATTTCACCAGGGTCTACGGTTATCACTTTGCCCTGCTCAACCATTTCCGCTACAAGGTAAGGGTTTCTTTCCCCTACTATCTTTTCTGCTCTTTTAGGAAAAGTTTGGATGACCACAAAAAAAACCCTAGAAGATTCCCTATTTTGCATACTGGTCTGATTAGACTAATTGTGGAGCATTACCAAAAAATGCATGTCCCTGCTAATCTTGAAGCGTCCCCTGACTCTGAGGATGATGATACTGAACCCAGCTGCTCGGGGTTTTTTCCCAATTTAAGTCTGGCTAGAACTGTCCTTAGTCCGCCTGCTGCCCATTCGGGCAAGAAAAACCCTAACCCTCTTACTGTTAAAGGTTGTGTTGTGCCTAAGCTGGCAAGCCCCTCCCTTAAAACCAATTTTATTGATAAGAATCCCAAGGCTAAAAACCTTGTTTCGTACTCCGAAGATTCCCCTGACTCTGAGGCGTCTGGTGCAAATAATACTGAGCCCTCTGATGACCCATTGATGGATAGAATTGCTAGAACTGGGTCCCCTATCACTCCTGTCCCTGATAATACTTGTCTCAACATTGATAGGGATCCCTCTGTGGATGTTTTGAATTTAGCTAGAAATAATGTTGATACCCATTTCAAACTTTCGAAATGGACTTTCAATGAAATTAATGAGCTAAAGATAAAAAACTGGGCCCTGCAAAGTAAGCTGGAAGAGTTGGGAGCCAAGGTAGCAGTGATTGAAAAAATAGAGGTGAAACGAAGAGATCACGGTCTCAACAATGACACTCAGAACCAAGCTGGCAAAAATAGAAACATTGAAATTGAGATAGAAAAAATGAATAATACTATCAAAATCATTGGTGAGAAAAACAATCGTATGGCCAGACACAACGCCATAATCATCAATGCCATGACCGAGAAACTAGACAAAGCCCATTAGGGATCTTTGGTGGTTGACCTGGAGGAAACCAATGAAAGAAACCAAGAGGAGGATGCTGGCATCTCTAAGAGAACCAGGGCCAATCTGAAGAGGAAGGCTCCCCCCACTCCGCAAATGATTCAAACGTTTAAGAAGGGTGTTCATGAGATGGAGAATTTGGAGGCAGAGACAGAGTCTGTCCTGAAGACTTTGGGTTAGTCGCTGCCGATTTTTTGTTGGCTTTTCTGCTGACTTTTTTTGACCTTCCTGGTCTTTTGTGGGTGGCTGCAGTTTGTATTGGTTTTTACCTTTTGTGCAGCTGGTTGTTTTTATTGGAATTTTCTTTCATATCTTTTATGTTGTAAACTTTATGGTTTTGGGTCCCTGTAAAACCCGTTTTACCCTTTATCAAAAACAAACAATAAATAAACGAGAATAAGCACAAACCAAAACTGAAGACATTAAATTTTTTGGCAAGTATTTAACCAATGAATTGCATATCCCATGTTTGCAATTATGCATATTCCTCATTGCAAAAGTAACATGCTTCTGGGCAAAAAAAATTTCATCTTTATGAATTACATGGCATGTCATTCACTACATTATGATGCATTGCAGATATCTAGAAAATTTATCATCTACTTCTATTTTTGTACCTTGCTTACAAGCAAATCAATACTAGGGGCACATGATAGAATTTGGGAAAAAATAGACCAACATGACAAATTTGCAAACAGTCAGACATTTAATGCAAATTTTCCAAGCTTTGCTAATAGGCTACTAGCCACTCAAGCAATGAGTACATAGTCAATGCATTGAATGTCTTCATAGTGGACAAGACCTTGCTCAAAGCTATCAACATACAAGCTTCTGAACAAACAATAAATGAACAAGAATAAGCACAAATAAAACCCAACACTCGCCTAAGATTTCATGAATTAACTATGCATTCATTGCTTGTGTACCCATCAGTTGTCCAACACATTTCACAAAGCTTGCATTTAATACATTGAACATGCATTCACTATTTTGTGAAAAAAGCAGTCTCATGTTTATGAATTACATGGCATGGCATTCACTATGCCCATTTGTCTATTTGGAAAGTCACATTCTTGAACCAACGTTCTCCTTTATTGTTCACAACTCTTCTGATACATAGTTCTTCGACACATTGGAAATTTATATTTCTTGATGCACTTTCTGATGTTGTTTCTCTACTAAAAATGTTTACTGCATTTCCTATGTTTTGTTACAAAGTAAATGCTAATGCTTAGTGATTTAATCGCAAAAAAACTAAGCTATTGAGATGATTGTTCAAACAAAACTCTATAGCTCCTCCACTATTCAAGGGCCTTAGAGACTTAGGAAACATGGAAGAGGAAAATATAGAGCTTAAAACAAAAAAATATGTCAACGAACAATAAACAAATGAAAATTGGCACAAATAAAACTAATCGCTTCTCTGGAATTTCATGTATCACCCATGCATTCACAACTTATGTACCCACAAGCCCATGTACAAATCTCACACAATTTGCATTATAAATTGATTTAGTTAAATAAACTAATTATAAATAATTGTATTTACTGTGAATTTAGAAAAGAATGTATGTCATTGGAAAATAGTCCATAAAAAGTAAAGTTCAAAGGAATAACAACTTTGAAGCTAAACTAGAGGTTTAAATATTAATTAATTGCAGTGTTCCACGGGGACGCGTCCCCCCCTAAATTTTTGTTGTCCCCCTGTTCTAGATGTTTCAGAGACTTGGAGATGCCAGGGAGACATCCCTTCGTCATCCCTCCACCGCCGCTGGGACGTGAGAAACGTCTCAGAGACGCGAGGGATGCCTAGGAATCTTCAAGACGTCTCAGGGACATCCAAGCATCCCTCGAGCATCTCAGAGATGCCCAGGCGTCCCCCGCGTTGGGACGTGTTTTAAAGTGTTTTTTTTAAATTTATTTTATTTTTATTGGTCTTTGTGCCTGGGGCCAAACCCTAAAGGCTTGTGGAACCCATCTCAAAGCCTCTAAATGAAATAAAAGTCTCTAATTGCTCTTTTTTTTTACTCACATATGCATTTGATGTTTTGCAACAGCTAGGTGAAGAAGAGGAAAACCAGTGAGAAGAGTGAGTGAAAGAGTGAGTTTGAGGTGTTGCAAGTGCAAGAGGGGTGAGAAGGAGAAAGAAGAAGAAGAGAAGGAGCATTCTACACCAATTTTGAAGGATTTTTAGAGCACAAGGTAGGGTTTTATGACTGTTTTTCTTAGTTTTTTCAAAAAAAAATTGTTTTGTTTTCCAAGTTTTTAGATTCATTTTGAAAATGTAGTTTGATGTTTGAAATGGGAATTGAAATTAAAATCAAAACATGAATATGTATTTTCAACCATGTCTATGAAATTATGGTTAAAAAATTAATCATAATTTCATATACATGGCTGCAAATGCATATTCATATTTTGAATTTTCATTTCAAGGCTCATTTTTTTTCATCTTTCCATCAAGATTCATCATGAAATTTTAAAATTTTATTTTAAAATTTGTTAAACTAGGCTGAAACTAGGCACTTATAGAATTTATTTGTGTATTGCAGTGTCACAATGAGCTCTCATGACATCAGCATGAGTGAGGATGAGGTTCATTCACATAGTGATACTGATCTTGAATATGCACCTGAGGCTGAGGGGGATGACCATGGGGCTGAGCATGAAGCCCAAACTAGTTCCATGGCAAGTGAAGCAAGTAATTTAGAGTGCCCTTATGCAGTATTGGAAAAGTATGCTAAGGGTCCTTTTGATCCCAAATCCAAGCAGGAAATGGGCAACATCTAGTGGCACAAGGAGGAGGAAGTGCAACTTTTGTGGTGAGGGGTGGTATGGGAGTATCACTAGAGTTAATGCACACCTTCTTTTCATTAGAGGAAAAGGTGTGGGGATATGTGAATTTTTGGCAAAACCAGAAAACATAAAATTCAAAGTTGAAATAAATAAGTTATGGGGTGTTCCTGATGATACTCTAGCTGCACTTGAGCCTACTACTTTGGTTAATAGGACACAACTTCAACATAGCTAGCAACAAAGATCTAGCCATACTTTGAAGATGAGAGTAGGAGGGACACCAGGTTCTTCTTCTAGTGCCTATGCAGGAGAGGGGAGGGGGAAATGGAAATTGCAAAGTCAAACTCAAAGTAACCCCATTGCAGATTTTTTTAATGTGTAGCTCAAGGATGAGATAGATGATGCCATTGGCAAGTTCTTCTTTGCCAATGGCATCCCGTTTCATGTTGCCCGATCTCCTTATTATAAGGATATGATATCGATGGTGGCAAAGGGAGGACCATCATATGTGCCGCCAGGTGAGACAAAATTGAGGACCACGATCTTGGATAAGAACTATTCCAAGATCAATTTGTTGATGGAGAAGATGGAGTGTTGGGTTAAGACAGGATGCAACATAGTCATGGATGGGTGGACGGACATTAGCCATCATCCACTCATTAACATCATGGTTACATGTACTGAGGGCCCATATTTTCTTAAGGTAGTTGATTGTTCAGGGCATCGCAAAGATGTTGATTTTTAGTTTGAGGTTCTCAGGGATGCTATTGAGGAGGTTGGGCCACAAAATGTGGTCCAAGTTGTGACAGATGTTGTACATGTGTGCAAAGTTGCAGGGAGACTTGTTGAGGCTACTTATAGGCATATTTGGTGGACCCCATGTTGTGTGCATGCCATGAAAAATGCACTCAAGGACATGGGAAATATTGATTGGATTAGAGCAATGGTTAATGATGCGAGAGATGTGCAAATGTTTATCTGCAACCACCACACATCACATGCACTCTTCAGGACCTTCGCTAAGAAGGAGTTCCTGAAACCTACTGATACGAGATATGCTTCCTATTTCATTCTCTTGGATAGAATGATTGAGTTGCAAGAGGCACTGCAACTCATGGTCATGACATCAGATTGGATTAGGTGGGCCAAGTCTAAGACAGATTAAGGGAGGAGGGTGAAGGATATGGTGAAGAGTGATGTGTTATGGGCTGATGCAAAATATATTGTTGTCATCATTAAACCAATTTTCTCGGTTATCAGGTATGGGGATGCAGATGCACCTAACCTTGGAGAGGTGTATGAGTGCATCAATTCTATGCTTGATCAGATGAGGGTTGTTATACGAGAGAGGGACCCCACATTAGCATTCTACCACAAGCACATTCAACCAATCATTCACAGGAGATGGGAGAAGCCCAACACTCCCTTGCACATGGCAGCCTATGCACTTAATCCTAAGTGGTACTTGACTAGGCCTCGTAGAGTGACACCGATAGAGGATGCAGAGGTGAAGGAAGGGTTCTTCAGGTGCATTGAGAGGATGTATGATGATGTAGATGCCAGTGTGATTCACACTAAGTGGACCAAATTTGCCACTCTCAGGGTTTATTCAGATGCAGCCAAGATGGATATGTGAACTATGGCACAAGAGGACCCAATTTTGTGGTGGGCTTGCCATGGATCGGGATCTTTGACTACCACTCTAGCCATTCGATTGTTATCTTAGGTTTCTAGTTCTTCAGCTGCTGAGAGGAACCAGTCTACATATAGCTTCATCCACTCTCTTAAGAGGAACAAAATTACCTCTAGGAGAGCAGAGAAGCTTGTGGTTGTACATAGTGCTTTGCATCTCATTGACCGCAAAACACTTTTGTACAAAGAGAGTCCAACAACACGGTGGGATGTAGAGCTTGAGGATCCAAAACAGATTGATGAGGATGCTTCAGTTTTGGCTTCAGATGCAGGGCTGGTTGGTGTTAGTTTGGCTGAGCTTGATCACAAGGATTCTAGTAGTTCGAGTAATGAGGAGTTTAGGGATGATTAGAGGCCTCCCTTCACTACATTTTTGCATTTTGTACTTATTTTGATTATGATATCAATGTACTCATGCTACTCATTGTAATCATTTTTATCATTATGATATGATATTATGATGTGACATGTCATATTTTCGATATTCATATAATAGAAATCTAAAATTTGACAATTTCATTTGTCTAATTTTAATATTTAATTTGATTACTAATAGTATTCAAGTATTCAAAATGTTAGTATTTGCAATTTTACTAATTTTCCAAAGTTTAATTTGAAATGTTATTCTGAAACATCTTTTTATAACTAGTTATTCAAGTACCATATGTATATCAGCGCCGCCCCTTGCCACCGTCCCCCCGTTGTCCCCAAACTTAGACCCCTTGTCCCCTTGTCCTCGAGACACATCCTTGATAGGGGACGCGTCCCCTTAAGGAAACTTCGTGGAACATTGATTAATTTTTTTGCAAATATTAATCCACTTTCATCATTGAAAAGTCCCACCAAAAAAAATACGCTGAGACTAGTAGTATGAAGCAATTCCAATACCTCATAATTTGTGAATGGTGAATAGGTGTAAACGAGAATGCTTGTATTGGTTTTCTACCACTAGTTAATTAATTAAACATGTATTCACTAGTTCAGTATCTACCATTCTCTTGCCAAAGCTAATACAATTTGTATCTAGTGATTACATATTTGCAAGATATATAATGTTATCCTATTTTCCTAATTTACTTTAACAAAGTTGAATAATAGATCTGCTCCACCCAATAGAAAAAGAGATAAATTGTTCATTATTTCTGAATTGCAAATGAAACAATTGCAATAGTAGCCTACTCCTCAACTTCAACTGTCTATAATTGCTTAAGTGGCCATTTGTTTATCAGCAAAGCTCACAAAATTTTAATTTAATGTCTGAATGTTTGCAAAAAATTATCATGTTTATCTTTTTTTTGGAAATTTTTCTCATATGCTTCTATGTTTCATGTATATGAATAACACATAACATGTCATGAGTTGTGCTCATCTGTCAAATTTGTCTTTGTAATAGGAACTACTGCTTACGATTAGACATAGGCGTAAACATTTATATTGTTGCAAATATACTTAGTTGTTGAACAAGGAACTCAAAGGTCAGATTCTTGTATCATTCTTCCCTTTTGTTTGCAATGAATTTTTTAAGTCTTCCAATGTGCCTAAAAATTATGCCTTGGAAGAATTGTAAACAATAAGGGAGAAACTTGGTTCAAGAATATGACTTGCTGAATAGACAGATGAGCATAGTGAATGGCATGTCATGTAATTCATAAACATGAAACTATTTTTTGTACAGTTGCAAGTTACAATTGCAACTGTTCAATTCGTTTTTGAAATTGTTGCTCAGTGAATCAAATTTTATTGTTTATAATTGTTTTGTGCTTTTTCTATAATTGCGATTTAAGTACAAATTTTTCATGTTTGAAAATTATGCTCTCTCTTTTTCTATCACTTGGAATAGGACTACTATTCATTTTTTTAAAGTAAATTAGTAAAATGGGGACACATTATATATACTGGAAATATTTAATCCTGAAGCACTCAATAAATGTTTAATCCATTAAGTGTAAATTGTCTAAGATGTGTTTATATCTAGTGGGTATGGAACCAGTAAATGCATAATTAATTCAAGAAATCTCAGGGACATGCTGGATTTTATTTGTCCTAATTCTTGTTTGTCTATTCTTTGTTGAAAAACTTGTCTATTTTAAGCTCTCCATGTTCTTCATTCTATGAAAAATGCACTGCTGCCAAGTGGCTTGTATGTTTATTTGTGATACTTTATAACTAGAAGTTTTGCTTGTTGTTGCAAGCGCTAAGGGGACAAGTGGGTGCAATAAATTACATATGTTATGTAGCTAATAAACATGGAACAGTTGAGACCAAGGAGTAGGTAACTATATCATGTGCATTGGATATGCGACACCTGTCGACCAATCTATAGCTATTGCATTAAATGACTTCATAGTATACAAGACCTTGTCCAAAGTGTTGAGTTCTCTGTTTCGCAATTTTCATTTGCTTACTGTGTATACATTCCAAAGGAAGCAATTACACATATCCAACGTTGTAACCTTTGACCAAAAAATCATTGTTGCGTGCATGAAATTGGTCAACATGTTTACTGCTATAGAACCACATCAGAATAGACACATTTTTCCTGTGTTTATAAGAAAGAGCAACAAAACCAATGAAAAAAGGCACAATAATTAATAAAAAACTTTATTGTAAGAGCTAACAGCGTATTTAACAACAGATAACAAAGTCTTGCTAAGTTTTAAGAATTGATTTCCAAAATGTTGTTCACAAGGTTTGCAAATTCAACTCAATATTGTCACATGTTCACATGTAACAGTCATATGATTCTCACTATCAATGCAGTTGGTTCATTTGTACAATGTGTGTAGGACGTGAAAGCATACACAAGCATTACCCTTTAGGAATGCTTCCTTTGATTAAGAGCAATATACCATGTTTCTTAGCAAAAATTTTGGTCTTCTTGCCCTAGACATATTGTTCGTTTTAGGATCAGATTTAACAAAAAGTAGAAAATGCAACACATGAACAAAGAACACATAATTTATCCTAGGAAAACCCTCCTTGAGGGAGAAAAACCCAACCACAATATATCACTCATATATTGAATTGAATGAGCAGCAAATCTGCTTTACAACTTGGCCAAACACTAGGCCAGTCAGATGCAATAAATATAGAACCTCTCTTAGATGCAAGATATACACAATATCAATATGCACTAAGCAATAAGATAATCTGTTGTAGAACGAACTCCTTGATGAGTGTGAATTTCTTGAGAAGAATAATTGATCTCCTTTGAAGTGCGAACTTGACTTTGGAATAATAGCTATTGATGATGTAAGAATGAGCATTGCCTTCTTTATATACAAGGTAAGGTGCCTCTTCACAAGCAAGGCGACTCTTCACAAGGGTCGGCCTCATCCAAGAAATATAAATATAAAATATAATTTTCAATATGTAGGTCGCTTGCCTTTAATTAAGGAGAAAATATCTCTTGAAGCTACCAAACACTAACACTCCCTCTTAGCTAGGGAGATATTTTCCAGATATCTACATCATGGAGTCTCTCAACATGATTCCCACAATGGCTACACCCATTTGTGGAAAGCACAAAGGTTCATCACGGAATCTCTCAACATGACGTCCACCATGGCTACTCCCATGTGTTGAAAGAAACACACATACAAGTTCCCATCACGGAGTCTCTTGACATGATGTCATCATGGAGTCTCTCAACATGACATCCACCATGGCTACTCCCATGTGTGGAAAAACAAAAGTACAAAGGGTTCATCATGAAGTCTCTCAACGTGATGTCGTCGTGAAGTCTCTCAACATGATGTCTCATCTCAGTCTCAGAGATGAACAAGGGCTCGCACCTCATATTTCTCTATCTCAAAGAAATATACACTAATAACAACTTTCACCTCATACTTCTCCTTCTCGGTCATAGATAAATATACACTAACAAGGGATTTCACCTCATACTTCTCCATCATAGAGAAATATACACTACAAGGGCTTTCACCTCATACTTCTTTGTCACAGAGAGATATACATTACACACATCTTTATGATGATGTGACTCCCTCTGAAGCTCCAAGTTCTTGCATCAACCTCCTAACCTCGTTGTCCAAGGTTGCCTTTGATGGTTTGTTAGACTCCCTCTGAATGTTATTTCCTCCTCTTCGAAGAGACTAATCGCAATCTGTATAGGTTCTTCCTCTTCGAGAGATGTCTCTAGTGAAGTTTATCTCTTCAGATTGCATGAATTCCTCACAGGATGCCTCAAGCTCTTCCTCCCTTGAATGCAATCACTCATCATCCTTATGCTCCTCAGTCCGTCCTGAAAGCATTTTAGAGAGTTTAATAATAGTTCATAGAACTAAACTATCTAGAAGAGAAATACCAATGCTAGAATCATACATGATTCACTATTCCAATGTTATTACATGAATTAATAACTACATAAAATTCATTCAAGGTACATGCATAAAATACTTATCTCTTTATGTTGGTACACCAATGATCCAGACCTGTAGTTGTGTCTCATCTTTGCCACCTTCACTTGATCTCGGCCTCATGGAAAAGTGGGAATATGAATTGACCGTTTATCAAAGATTGAAGACTCCATTTAAATCTTGAGATCACATTATGAATCAACGCACCCACACTCATGCGATGAAAGAGTTTAAGTAATAAAAAAGAGTGAAAATAAATCATCATGACTTCCTTCCACACGACCAAAGAGAATACAACATAGGAGAAATGCCATGAAGTGTTAAGCCACCCTTAATCAATGAATCAACAAATACCACATGAGTCGTCACTCCATACATCACTATTGCAACCACATTAAACATTTATTTGTGCATCGAATAGGCCTGTGGCTTCAATCATTACTTCTTGACTAGAATTTTTGTTTAACCAAATCTGATCGGATCTTTTCCTAAACCTGGCTCTGATACCATGTTAGTTTTAGGATCATATTTAATAGAAAGCAAAAAATGCAACACATGAATGAAGAACACAAAATTTATCCTCGGAAAACCCTCCTTCTTGAGGGAGAAAAACCCAACCACAATATATCACTCATATATTGAATTGAATGAGTAGCAAATCTGCTTTACAACTTGGCCAAACACTAGGCCAGTCAGATGTAATAAATATAGCACCTCTCTTAGATGCAAGATATACACAATATCGATATGCACTAAGCAATAAGATAATCTACTGTAGAATGAACTCCTTGATGAGTGTGAATGTCTTGAGAAGAATAATCGATCTCCTTTGAAGTGCGAAATTGACTTTGGAATAATAATTATTGATGATGTAAGAATGAGCATTGCCTTCTTTATATAAAAGGTAAGGTGCCTCTTCACAAGCAAGGCGACTCTTCACAAGGGTCGGCCTCATCCAAGAAATATAAATATAAAATATAATTTGCAATATGTAGGCCGCTTGCCTTTAATTAAGGAGAAAATATCTCCTGAAGCTACCAAACACTAACACATATTGCATGCACCGATTAAATATTTTCCAAAATATATAATGTCCCTCTATTTTGCTAATTTACTTAAAGGAAAATGAAAAATCAGCCTACTCCAACCAATAGAAAAAGAGATAAATCGTAATTTTTAAGCACAAAAAATATGTACTTAAATCCTGACTATAGGAAAAAAACAAAAATATTTTAAACAATACAATTTCATTAGCCAAGGGAATATTTGAAAAGCAAATGCAACAGATGCAATAGTAAACATGCCTACTGCATTCAGTTTGTTTTGTTATAAAGTGGATGTTGTTGCTTATTGATTAATACATAGAAACTAAGTAACTGGGAAACTAGCTCAAACAGAACTCAATCAAGTATCAACTAAATCTTTCATGTCTGAAATCTATCATTCACCTCTTTTTCTATTGCGTGGACAAGGCCTGCTACTCTTCTTTGTCTAAGCAAATAAGCGAAATAGGAGCACATTATAAAATTTGTCAAATAAATTTGATTGCACAATTAATTTTTTTGCAAATATTAATCCACTTACATCATTGAAAAGTCCCGCCTAAAACAATAAGCTGACACTAGTGGTATGGAGCAATCACAATACCTTGTAATATGTTAATAGTGAACAGGTGTAAATGGGAATGCTTCTCTATGCCTCACTGTGCTGCATACCTTCCAGACGTTGACTGAGTGCATAGATAGTGATAGTGGAAAAGATGTTACATGTAAACGTGTGAGAATATAGACTGGAAACAAATTTGTCCTTTGATTGATTCATAAGAATATGATCTGCAAATTTTGTGTACAATGTTGAGGCAGAGAGAAATGTTTTATTGTTTTCAAGGCAAACGACATTTGCAAAAGAAAGATTGGTTTAGTACAAACGTGAACAGTTTATTAATCCAATGATTAAATTTTTGCAAAATATATAATGTGCTCCTATTTTCCTAATTTACTTTAACAAAAATGAATAATATACCTACTCCAACCAATATAAAAAGAGAAATTGTTTATTATTTGTCAATTGCAATAGTAACCTACTCCTTGGTTTCAACTGCTCCATGTCATATGTCATTGACTACACACATATGTACAATTAGCTATTATAATAGCAAACAATAATAAAATCAATGCTTTGAGCAAGGTTTTGTCAATTGTGGAAGCATTCAATGCATTGACTAAGTATTCATTGCTTGGGTAGTGACTAGCCTATTAGCAAAATTTCCAAAATTTGTATTTAATGTCTGAATGTTTACAAAAAATTATTACCTTTATCTATTTTTTTTGCAAATTTTATCATATGTTTTTGTGTTTCATTTTTATGAATAATGTATTATATGTTACTTTTGTCAACTGTGCGGGCCTATAATGCATTAACTATGTATTCATTGCTTGGACAACCATCATTCTATCAACAAAGCTTGGAAAATTTGTATTTGATGTCTAAATCTTTGCAAAATTTGTTGCATTAGTATTTTTTTGTTTGCAAATTTTATCATGTGCTCTTATGTTTCATGTTTATGAATAACATATTATATGCCATGGACTATGCTCATTTGTCTAATTTGTCCCTGTCACAGGCACCATTACTTCCAACTGAAGTCAGATGCAAAGATCTATCTAACTGCGAATATTTCTCACTCTTGAACAAGAAACTAGAAGGTCACATTCTTGTATCATTCTTCTTCTTTCTTTCCAATAAATTTTAAGCTTTCCAACGTGTCTACAAATTATGCCTTGGAAGAGTTGTGAACAATAAAGGAGAGGGTTGGTTCAAGAATCTGACTTATTGAATAGACAAATGACTATAGTGAATGGCATACCATGTAATTCATAAACACGAAACTATTTTTTGGCCAAAAACAAGTTACTTTTGCAATAAAAATCATGCATAATTGCAAACATGTGATATGCAATCCATATCCAATGTTTCGCTATGAACACTGATTAGACTGTATAATTTGAATATATTTTCACCTGTCTCTTTTTCCATTCACTACAATGGCTTTAATATTTGTTTGCTTGTAAGCAAATTAGCAAAATTGAAGCACATAATAAATTTTGGAAAATATTTGTAATTCATTGCAAAGCAACAAATGCATAGTTAATGCATTAAATACTATGCCAATACAAGCATACTTGTTGCATTTTCCATTAACACGCTTTGGATTTAATTCTTGAATATTTGGCAAAATTTATTGTGCTCTTCTTTGTTTCATGTTTATGAATAGCATGTTCTATGTCATAGACTCTGCCGATTTGTGTGCATTGTACTTGTAACAGGAACCATTTGTTACAATTGAAGTGTAGGACAAAGATCTTTCTCATTGCAAATAGACTTGGTTCTTTAACAACAAGCTCTAAGGTCAAATTCTTGTATCATTCTCCCACTTTGTTTACAGTGAAATTTAATTCTTCCAATGTGTATGAGAATTATGTATCGGAAGAGTTGTGAACAATAAAGGAGAATGCTTGTTCAAGAATCTGACTTCCCAAAGAGATAGATGCCATGTAATTCATAAACATGAAACTATTTTTTGCTCTCTAGCAATTTGCTTTTAAGGAATATGATATATTGGTGTTAGTGATAGGAACCAATCCCAATATCTGGTAGACTGTTGTTGCTACATAAATCAAAACTCTTTTACATCGTTGACCAAGAACTTCTTCCCTGTACAGGAATAGAATGCATCGATTCTGGATTTATTATTTTGATAGGCACTAGTGTGCGAGCAAAACCTGTGAAATTTGGATTTTATGTCAAAATGTTTGCAAAAATTTATTGCATTTGTCTATTTGGCTTATTTTCTTAGAGGAAAATGATTGCGAGGGCACTCAATGCATCAACTATGTCTTCATTGCTTATGTCATGGACTGTGCTCATTTGTCTAGTTTCTCCCTTTAACAAGAACCATTGCCTACAATGGTTGTCATAAGCAACTACCTATATGGCTAGATATATACTTGGTTGTTCAACAAACAACTGAAAGGTTAGATTCTTGTATCATTGTTCCCCTTTGTTTGCAATGAATTTTAAGCGTTCTGATGTGCCTAGAAATCATGTCTTGGTAGAGTTATAAAGAACAAAGTAGAAGGTTGGTTCAAGAATTTAAGTCACCAAATAGACAGATGAACATAGTGAATGAATGCCATGTCATATAATCCATAAACATGGAACTATTTTTTGCCCAGAAGCAACTTACTATTGTAGTTGTTGAATTTTCTTTTCAAAATAGTTGTTGATAGGCCATTGGTCACTCAAGAAATAAACACATGGTTAATGCATTCTATGCCACCACAGTGCACAAGACCTTTCTCAAAGCATGTGTCATCTACTGTACCCACTTTCCCCCTTAGCCCTTGTAACAACAACAAATACTTCTAGTTACAAAGTATCATAAACCGACAACCAATCCATTAACTAGTAGTGCACTTTTATAAAATAACGAACATGCAAAAGCGCAACCATGAGCTAAAAATGCATAAGCTTTTTCAACAAACAATAAACAAAAAAGAATAAGCACAAAACCAACACTTGCCTAAGATTTCATGAACTAACTATGCATTCACTGCATGTGTACCCACTAGCCCTCCAACACATCTCGCACAATTTGCTTTACAAACTTTGCTGACAGATTAATGGCCACTCAAGCAATAAACATATAGTTAATGCTTTCAATGCACCTACGTCCCACAAGACCTTGCTCAAACCATTCAGTTTCCCCTGTAATGCTTCTAGTTATCAAGTATGAAAAAAAAATAGACAAGTCACTCACCAGTTGTACACCGTTCCTACGGCTCCTCCCTCGATCAAACACTGCACAAAATGACAACCATCGAAGATGACAACCCAGAGCCAAAAAAACACAAGCTTCTCAACAAACAATACACAAAAACCAGTGCTTGCCTCATATTTCATGAATTAACTATGCATTCTCTACTTGTGTTTGCGCTAGTTGTCCAACACATATCGCGAGGTTTGCATTTAATGCATTAAACATGCATTCATTGCTTCAGTACCCACCAGCTCACTGTGAAAACTCGTACTATATGCATCCCCCGATTAAATATTTTCCACAATATATAATGTCTCCCTACTTTCCTAATTTACTTAAAGGAAAATGAAAAATCGACCTACTCAAACCAATAGAAAAAGAGATAAACTGTAATATTCAAGCACAAAAAATATGTGCTTAAATCCCGACTATAGGAAAAAGAATTTTTTTTTTTGAACAATACAGTCTCATTGGCCAAGTGACTATTTGAAAGGAAAATGCACCAAACGCAATAGTAATGTCTTTTTCTTTTTCCTATACTTGCAATTTAAGGAAATATTTTTGGTATTTGAAAATTATGTTTTATTTCTCTTCTTATTTGTTGGAGTAGGTCTATTATACATTTCCATTCAAGTAAATTACGAAAATAGTATCACATTATATATAGATTATACAATTTTTTTCGGTAGCAAGCTATGCATATCAAGTACATTGATCGCATGTTAGCGACAACGCTCACACATCTTGCATTTAATTCTTAAATATTTGACATATTTTATTATGTTCTTATCTGTCTCATGTTTATGAATAACATGTTTATGCCATAGATTGTGCTCATTTTCCTAGATTGTACCTGTAACAGAAACTATTGCTTACAATTCAACTAAGAAACAAAGATCTACATTACTACACATAGACTTAGTACTTGAACAACAAGCTATAAGGTCAGATTCCTTTGTCATTCTTCTCCTTTTGTTTCAGATAAATTTTAATTCTTCCAACGTGTCTAACAATTAAGTATTGGAAGAATTGTGAACAATAAAGGAGAATAGTGGTTGAAGAATCTGACTTTCCAAATAGACAAATGAGCATAGTCAATGACATGCCATATGATTCATAAACATGAAACTATTCTTTGCTCAAAAGCATCTTACTTTTGCAATTAGAGACATGCATAATTGTAATCATGAAATATGGATAATTTTCTAAAACGAAAATCAATAATGGACTTAGTGCATTAATCATGCATTCACTATTGTAATGCCAACTAGCTTACTACCAAAGCTTGTGCAATATGCATCCAGTCATTGAATATTTTCCAAAATATATAATGTCCTCTTTACCTAATTTCCTTGAAAAAAAATGAATAGTGGATCTGCTCCAACCAAGGTATTGAATTTACGCTTTCTTAATTTTGATTTGTCTACTATGCCTGATACTCAAACAAATCGGTATAGTACATGGCATATGATATGTAACCAAGATACATGGAACAATTGAAGCCAAGGAGTAGATTAGTATTGCAATGGTTTCATTTGCAATTGAGAGATAATAAACAATTTATCTCTTTTTCTATTACTTGGAGTAGGCCTTTTATTCATTTTTGTTAAAGTAAATTAGGAGAATAGGAGACTACTATCACTAACACAGTCAATGCATGTTTAATGCATTAAATGATATGACTGGTGGACCAGAAACAACAATCTATTAAATGTAGATTGTACAAGATAACATGTTATTTGTGAACATGAAACACATAAACACATGATAAAATTTGGAAAAAAATAGACCAAACTGATATTTTTTCCAAACATTTAGGCATTAAATACAATTTTTCTGAGGTTTGCTGATAGGCTCGCACCTACTCAAGCAATGAATACATAGTTAATGCATTGAATGCCTCCACAGTTGACAACACCTTGCTCGAAGTATTCAGTTTTCCCTGTGATAATTCTTCTTTGTTGCAATACACATCTACTCCTTTGCTTCCACTGTTCCATGGTTATGGATTGCATACCATATGTCATTTACTGTACCCATTTGTCCCCTTGGACCTTGTAACATCAAGCAATACTTCTACTTATCAAGTATCATAAACAAGCAGACGAGCTGCTCACCGATAATGCACTATTCCTAGAATAAAGAACATAGAAGAGGGGAGCCCAGAGCTAAAAACACATAAGCTCTTCAAGAAACAATAAACAAACAAGAATAAGCACAAATAAAACCCAACACATGCTTGAGATTCCATGAATTAACTATTCATCCATTGTCTATGTACCTATAAGCTATGCAACACATCTCGCAAACTTTGCATTTAATGCATTAAGCATGCATTCATTGTTTCACCACCCACCAGTCCATCGCCAAACCTCACACAATTTGCACTCACGACTTCAATACTTGTTACAATATATAATGTCCCCCTATTTTCCTAATTTACTTAGCCAAAAATGAAAAATGGACCTACTCCAAGCAATACAAAAAGCGATAAACCGTAATTATCAAGCACAAAAAATATATGCTTTAATGCCAATTGTAGGAAAAATTCAAAAATATTTTAAACAATACAATTTCATTGGCCAAGCAACTATTTCAAAAGCAAATTCAATGATGCCAATAGTAACTTGCTTTTGCCAAACTATACTTCTAGTTACAGTGGCATGGAGGCACTGATATCAAGACAAGGGAAAAAAAGCATTTACATCTTCTACAAGGTTTAATTAGAAAATTGGGAATAATTTTCTGATGTACCTGCAAAAAAACATGGCTTATAAGAAAAAGAATTCATACAGAGTAAGAAAATGAGAATTAGAAAACGGAAAAATGAATACTTTCAACAAGGTCTTGTCGACTATGGAGTCATTTAATGCAATAGCTATAGATTAATCAACGGATGTCCCATATCCAATGCACATCATACAATTCCAATAGTGACCTACCCCAATTGCAACAGTGCCTAGTTCCTCAGCGAAGCGCTCTTTCCACTCTCCAGATTTACTTGAAACAATTTTAATTCCAAATAAAAACTTAACAATTGCAATAGTAATTTGTTGCAACTGTATTCATTCTACATACTTTTGTCCTATTACAACTACAAGCATTCTTTGCTGTTAAAAAGCCTAATTGTACAACAGGGCATAGTGGATGACATATGACACAGAGCAATTGAAACCAAGGAATAGGTCACTATTGCAATCGTTTCATTTGCAATTAAGAGATAATAAACAATTTATCTTTTTTACTATTCATTGTAGGCCTCTTATTCACTTTTGTTAATGTAAATTAGGAAATTAGGAGGACATTATATATTTTGCAAATATTCAATCACTGCATGCAAAAAGTGCCAATTGCAATTATGCACATCTCTGACTACAACATTATTGCAATTAAATGATTGCAAACGTCACTTGCTTATGGGAAAAAATTGGACAAATTCAAACAATTCGTATAATTATTTCACACATTTGAAGAATCAAACTTCATTGGTATGCTTGTCCAATTCATTAACATAAAACATAAAAGCACATGACAAAATTAACAAGTAAAATGCAAAACTATTGCAATCAATCCATAGTGAATGCATTTGATGCATTTACAGTTAACAAGACCTTGCCCAAAGCATTTAATTTTCCATATGTTGCCTTTTTCTTTGCTTTTGTTGTTTCATGTTTATGACATACATACCATATGCATGCGAGTTATTATTGCAATTACTTTGATAGGATTTGTAAATTAGCTTTTACCAAATAGTCAAATTTTTTCTACATTCAATCTCTGATACTTTACAAAGCAATAACAACTCACCTCATTAGCATTCTCCAAAATTAAATTGTTCTTCTGCAAATGTCCTTTGCCTTCCAAACAATTAAACACATCTCCTTGGCTCACTGTTCCTTACAAAATTTTCAAACCATATTCTTATGCATTAATCAAAAGACAACTTTGTTTCCAGTCTATATTCTCACACGTTTACATGTAACACCTTTGTCATTCTTACTATTTATGCACTCAGTCGACGTCTCGAAGCTATGCAATGCAATGAGGCATAGATAAGCATTTTCGTTCGCAATTGTTCACCATTTACACATTACAACGTATTGGGATTACTTCACACCACTAGCCTTAGCATATTGTTTTTGATGCGACTTCTCAATAATGAAAGTGGAATAATATTTGCAAAACAATTAATTAATATTTAAACCTCCAATTTAGCTATAAATATGTTATTCATATGAACTTTACTTTTTATGGCCTATTTTTCATTGGCATATGTTCTTTTCTCAATTCACGGTAAATAAAATTATTTATAATTACTTCATTTATGTTCTACACACATCATACAAATAAACCAGCTAGACGGTGCTGACAATAGTATGACTGTTACATGTAAACGTGTAACAATATTCAGTTGAATCTGCAAATCCTGTGAACAAGATTTTGCAAATAAATTCCTATAACTTACCAAGACTTTGTTATCTGTTATTAAATATGCTGTTAACTCCTACAAATAAGTTTTTATTAATTACTGTGCCTTTTTTCATTGGTTTCATTGCTCTTTCTTACTAACAAAGGAAAAATGTCCCCATTCCACTATGCTCCTACAACAATAAACATATTGACCGATTTCACATGCGTAACAATGCTTTTTTTGATGTTGGATGTCTATAATTGCTTTTCCATGTTTGTTATTCGATAAAAGTGCATTGCTAGTGAGTGGCTTGGCTATGTGTTTATGATACTTGATAACTAGAAGTATTGCTTGTTGTTACAAGAGCTAACATGACAAGTGGCTACAGTAAATGACATATGCTTTGAGCAAGGTCTTCTTGACTGTGAAGGAATTGAATGCATTAATTATCTGTTTATTGCTTGAGTGGCAAGTAGCCTATCGACAAAGCTCATAAAACTTTTACTTAATGTATGAATGTTTCACAAATTTATGATATTGGTCTATTTTTTTCCAAAATTTGTCATTTTTTATGTGGTTCATGTTTATAAAAAATGTATTATATGTCATCGACTCTGATGTCTATTTATGATACTTGATAGCTACAAGTATTGCTCGGTGTCACAGGGAAAGCTGAATAGTTTGGCCAAACTCTTCTCGACTATGAAGGCATTGAATGCAACAACTGTACAATAGTAACTTGTTACAACTGATAACAAAGTACAAAGTTTATTGAGCTATAACAATTGATTTACAAAAAAAAATTCCACAAGATTTGCAAACCATACTCTAATGCATTAATAAATGAATAGAATTGTTTCAAGTCAATATTTGTTACAATCTACTTTTTTGCATTTGAAACATAACAAACAAAGCGTTTCTTTGCTAAAAATGTTGACCTACGTCTATGTAATGCAAACCAAATGATTGCAATAGTATTGGTCTAGCATTTACTACGTTCATTGAGCATTGATTGCTTTATGTTTATGAATTGCATATAACATGTTATCCACTATGCTCATTTGTCTCAAATGTCTTTGTAATAGGAACGGCTATTTATAATTTTAGTGGTAGACAAATATCTACATTGGCACAAATATAGTCAACTGTTGAACAAGAAAATTGTAGGTCAGATTCTTGGATCATTGTCCTCTTTTTGCAACGAAACATTTTCATGTCTATGCAAAATATCAACTCTGTTCTACTATACATATGTGCAAAGTACTAAAGATTTCAAAAATTCAGAAAGAAGACAAGATATGAGAATATAGAAATAATAAACATTAATAAGTATGAATATGCAAGCTGCTCACTAGTATGCAACATAGACAATTTCCTTAAAAATAACAAGCTTTCTAGAACAAGCACATTAAAATAGAATGTTCAAGACTCTTTCTTTGATTCATTACAAGTACTGCTGAGCAATCAGTTATAGGTTCTTATATACGTAATTGTCTATAACTATATATATATGGAATGTGTATATGCATATATATGTATATATAAAAATCTCTATTATGCCTATATAATAATGCTCTTGTTTTAGGGAAGTGTTGCCTACAACTATTTGAGACAATAATAGAGATTTATATTAGAACCCAACTATTCGAGACAATAATAGAGATTTCTACAATGCAACTATAGTTCGAGACAATAATAGATATTTCTACAATGCAACTATTCGAGACAATAATAGAGATTTATAATAATAAAGAGGACTGTTGTAGCAAAGCACAAAAAATGCTATTGTAGAAAAGTAATACACTAAGCCTGAATGAGTTGAACCAAATAAAAACTAGGAATTCATATTGGGTTCTACATTCAAATTAAAAATCTTCATTGTATTCATGCTTTTTGTTTGGCTTCCACTCATTCAATCTAGTATATTTGGATTATGGGAAAACATGTTTTGTACTCAATGGCTAGCGAACTCCTTCTACATACGCACATGTATTTGGACAATGACATCAAAAAGAAAGTAGTTGCACTTTAACAAACTAGTCAGTTTCCTATCATACTTTATATTGTTCCATCATTCAAACCTTAGGAAAATGCATTTTCAACCTCCCATACAGTACTATAGAGAAAGATAAGCATATATGACCAATACATGCTCCAATGTAGTCTCTAATGCTATATAATTGCTTTGCAGACAAATGATGGAAAAAATAAAAAGACCAACACAACAAATGCAACACATGGAAAAAGACACAATAAAACGGTAAACAACTTATTCTATTACCCTATCATATGCATCTCTCCATCATCCACATATAAGATTTAGATTTTCCTTCGTTCTTTCATAACAAAAGTGAACAAGTCCATATCAATTGAAGACTTAAATGCAAAAAAAAGTTGGAAACACATTCGAAGGTGACATTCTTGTTGTCTACAAAGCAACATTGGACAAAGACAATGAAACAAATCAGGTACTGCGTGCAAATCTCACATACCTCAAAGCAAAAATGAGAATTACATTGAATATCAGTGGAAACCTTGTGCAACAACATCAACAAAAGATAACTCTAGGAATAGGAGTTTCAATATTAGGTTTCCAAATTGCATGTAAAACAAATGATGACAGAGGGAACTGTGGTTGCATATTGATATTGAAAGACACTAGCACAATTGAAAGCATGCCTCTATTTTCTAAAGACTATTACTTCATTCCAGATACAACTATAAGCCAATTACTAGCAATCACATATCAAAATCCAATTGGAACAATAGGTGCTTTGGTTGTTGGTTCTAACAGAGTTGGTAGCTAATATGCTATTGATATCAAAGATGGCATAGCAGAATTTGACAAAGCACAGGTGCAATTCTCTACATACCATATGCCACTAATCCATTTTAACCCTTTTATATACCATTGTCGCCTCTACTAAAAAAAATTGTGACGATAACTAACTTTCTCATTGCCATGCAACTGCAACTGCATTCATCTCATGAACAACAATACTTGCAAATAATGCAACAACTTTTCAGGAATAAGACTCTAGCATTTCTTTTCAAAATATTCTAAAAACCATAGATCAAAAGAACATGTTCCACATAGGCCAATCAACACTTATTTGCAAATTGAATAACAAAAGAACAATGGAGAAGCTAACTGCTTTGATGCAATCAACATTTATGGTAACTTTTGAAATATCTTGTCACATTGTCAAACAAGTTCTTTCAAACTGACGCTTATAACAATTTACGTTTGCATGTTTTAGGTTTCATGCACATTAAGAGCAACAAACACACTTTCAAATCCATTTGAAGCTTTCTGCCCGATATGCAATTATAGATTCAACACTTACAACATGCTCCAACAGGAGAGTGCTCATTGCAATCAATGTGACCAGGAAGTCGGTTACATATACTTACTTCATCCTCAAACTATCATCATAACAAATGACCAATGAAAAATCCATTGTTCAACTCAAATTTGTGTCATGCAACAACTCTTGCTCACTCTTCAAAACATGAAATACGAAGACTACATCAAGGAAAAATCAGTAGTTGTATTTGCACTACGGGACTTTGTCACCAAAGGCCATTTCAAGGTCAATCAAAACAATGTGATTACAAAAGCTATTTTCCTAACTAAATGAATGTCATATGCTACAACAAGGTACGAAACAATACTGATACAAATAACCGTTTTTGTCTTCAATTTGTAAAATATGTTTAAAATTACATAAAAAATATGGTTTCCATACTAATCGTATAAATGCCATTGCAGGGGACGAAGGAACTCAAGTAGCTACAAAGCCACCTGCTATTGCACCAACTTGCACTTTGCTTTTATCTTAAATGCTTATGTTCTTGGCTATTTGGCCTACATGACTACATTTCATGTTTTATGGATTAAAACTTCTTGCAGCTCTCTTTTTACAGTCAACATTGTTTTCCTTTATATGTTAGACAATGCTTAATTCTCTCATTTCTCCTTTGAAATAGCTAATCCAGTATTATAGCTTCTAAGTATGCTATATTTACTATTGCAATTATTGCATTTCAATTTCAGATGCTTGATTAGCCAATCAAATTCAAAATTTTATAATATTTTTTTACTTTCCTATAGTTCTAAATTCAAGCACGTATTTCTCATAAGCACCAGCATCCACTTTATAACAAAACATAGAAAAAAAATTAATGCTTCACTTTATATTTACATTCTTCAACATTGTATATTTTTTGTTTCTGATACTTGATATCTACAACTATTGCTTGTTGTTACAAGAAAAAATGAATGGTTCATTGCTTTTCTTCCAACCACCACTCTGTTAAAGGTTGTGCAATTTGCATTCAATGATTCACTATTTTCCAAAATATACAATGTCCTATTTTTCTAATTTACTTTAACAAAAAAATAATAATAGACCTACTGGCATTCAATGCAATAGCTTTAGATTGATTGACAAGCGTGCCATATCCAATACATCATACAATTGCAATAGTGACCTCCTCTGGTTGCGACAGTAACTTGCCTTTGACCAAAATTCCATGCACATGAAATGCATGATGGCAATAAAGCTAACACAATTTGCATTCAATTATTAATTTTATCATTTTCATTTGTAATACTTGCTTGGCCAATTAAGTTTCATTGTCTTGCAGTACGTCTACTATTCATTTTAGTTTCAACAAATTACAAAAAAATGGGAACACTATATACTTGGGATTTATGGACATATTTTTCAAGTATTAATTCACTTACATCATTGAAAAGTCTCACCAAAAACAATTAGTATCAAATCATTAAAGTGACTCATTAAGGAAGGAAAACAACATCGATAAGTGCCTTGAGAAACATAATATGCTAATGCTAGTGGTATGTAGCAATTCCAATACCTCGTAGTGTGTCAATGGTAAACAAGTGTAAACGGGAATGCTTGTCTATGCTTTGCTATGTTGCACACCTTCTAGATGTCAACTACAAGAATCGCTTACTATACATTTGCTTCAAACAAATTCATAATTATAGCCACTCCAGGGAATAGCTAATGTATAGTCTGATCAATGTACTAGGCAAAAACATTCAATATGAATTGCATATCACATGATTGCAATTGTGTGCATCTCTCACTACGACATCATTGCAGCTTGCTTTTGGCCATAAATTACACACATTCAAACAATTGACATAATTGTTACAAAATTCAAAGAATCAAACTTCATTGCAAACAAAAGAAGAAAAACATCTGAAACTTTGACTTGACAAGCTCCTCTTCAAGAATCAAGTATATTTGTAGTTGTTTAGGTCTTTCTCTCCACTCCAATTTCAAAAAGTGATTCCTGTTACAAGGAAAATTTGAAGAAACAACCACAGTCAACACCATTTAGTTTTCCATATGTCGCCTATGATACTTTGGTAGGATTTGTAAATTTCATTTTACCAAATGGTCAAATTTCTTGTACTTTCAATCTTCCATACTTTACAAAGCAATAACAACTCACCTCCATGGCATTCTCCAAAATTCACTTCTTCTACAAATGTCCTCTGCCTTCTAAACAATAAAACACTTTTCTCTGCCTCAATGTTTCTCACAGAATTTGCAAACCATATTCTTATGCATTAATCAAAGGACAAATTTGTTTCCAGTCTATATTCTCACACGTTTACATGTAACACACTTTCCATTCTCACTATGTATGCACTCAGTCGACGTCTACAAGCTATGCAGCGCAACGAGGCATACACAAGCAACTCCATTAACACATATTCACCATTTACACATTACGAGGTATTGGGATTGCTCCATACCACTAGCCTCAACACATTCTTTTTGGCGAGACTTCTCAATGATGAAACTGCATTAATATTTGCGAAACAATTAATTAATATTTAAACCTCCAGTTTACCTACAAAGCTGTTATTCGTATAAACTTTACTTTTTATGGACTATTTTCCTATGGCAAATTTTCTTTTCTAAATTCATGGTAAAAACAATTATTTATAATTAGTTTATTAAACTAAATGAATTAATTTTACAAATATAAAAAAAATAGACATGCTTAAAATATTCAAAAATATTACTATTAATTGAACATAATAATATGGTATTAAAAAAGATTAAATACTTTTCAAATTTTAACTTATTGCTAATATTTAAAATACTTCTAAATTTTTAATATATTTCTAATATATTTCTTTTAAATGTCTTCCATATAAAATAATTTAAAATACTTTTATATTTCTAATATCTCCATTCTCTAAAATGCTTTTAAATTTTATACTTATCACTAATATTTTTTTTTGTCTTACATATCTACTCAAAACGCTTATTATGTTAACAAATAAATATGTCTACTAAATAGTTTTCTAAACATGACAACATACAATTATTTATAATTAGTTTATTTAACTAAATTAATTCAATTTACAAATATTAAAAAAATACACATGGTTAAAATATTCAAAAAGATTACTATTAATTGAACATAATAATATGCTATTTAAAAAGATAATATACTTCTCAAATTTTAACTTATTGCTATTATTTACATTTTATATAAATTGTATATAAAAAAAATAAAATACTTTTATATTTTTAATATCTTCATTTCCTCCAATGCTTCTAAATTTTTAGTCTATTACTAATATATTTATTTTAAATATCTTGAATATAAAATAATTTAAAATAATTTAATATTTTTAATATGTCCATTTTGTAAAATGCTTTTAAACTTTAAACTTATCAATAATATTTTGATCTTCTATGTCTTACATTTCCACTCAAAACGATTATTATGTTAACAAATAAATATGTTTACTAAATAGTTTTATACAAAAAATTATTTATATTGTTTAACAAGCACACAAAAAAATGAATTTTAATATACAACTGTTCCAACAAGTTCTAGTAATCAATACAAAACTCTACCCTCTACATTTTGCTTCTCGAATCATATTCTTTTCAAAACCATTGCTTCTTGTTTTATGCATTCAATACAAAACTCTAACTATTCCAATTACAAATCTTCAAACATTTCAACCCTTCCCCTACCAACCTAGAAGCTTTTTCCTAGGCGGTAGGAACAGGACGCATTACGTCACTTGTTTATATAGAGTTTCTAAAGAGAGTTTATTTGAAGTTGGTAGAACAATTTTAATTATCTATGTGATAGGTTCTAATGAATTATAAGTGTTGTAGTTTGGTATGGGAGTTTATCTTAGTCAATTGGTTCTATGTTTTCGACTACAAATCATTTGGACAACAATTACAACATAAATGTAAGTATATCACTGTAGACATTGAAAAATGTCTTAATCGATATCATACATTTGAAACAGATTTACTAACATCATTTCCTCTTTAACCCATCCTCTTTTCACTTAATTAATTAAATTAACCTAGCTAATTAATTAATTGCATCATTTTCATCATTAGCCTAATTAATTAAATTGGGTTAATTCATCTCTTTTCACACTAACACTTCATCTAATTAAATTAAATACGTCAAAATATTTAATTTAATCTCCTAAGTCATCTTATTTAATTAAATAACCTAAGTTATTTAATTAAATATCATTTTATCTCTCACCCATTTATTAAATCATCTAATTTAATAAATATCTCTTTAATTCCTCCAAATCTCCTAATTGCATAAATTAAATCTTGTTTAATTAACAATTAAGTTAATTTTCCTCTAAGCAAAGGGAATATTTCCATGGAATATTCCTTATCCCCTTTTTTCACAATTAAAACTTTGTTTTAATTTGTAAATTACCTTTTTCCTCATCCAAAGGAATATTCTCTCTCCTCCAATCAACTCACTTAGCTTCAAATGCAAGTTAACCTTTAACCTTTTGAGCAAGTTATCTTTGACCTGTGAGCAGGTCAAAAGTGTGTTTATTTGAGGCAAGTATGGGCCCTTGATTAACTTTCATCTTGCATTCTCATCCAAGGTAAAAACACAAAGTTGTGTCACACTTTATAAAAGAAACGATCAATGTTGATCCAACTTTTAAACTTGAATCACTAAAAAGTGGCATATGTGTTTTTAATTTTGAAATGATGTAAATTAGTAAAATATGTATTTTTTAGTATATTTTATGCTTGTATTTTTTAAAAAAAATTAAAAAATTATTTTAAAATAGTTTTTAATAAATTAACACTATAATTTACTTGCTGATAAAATGTTGAAAAATGAAGTTGCATGAGACGTCAAATTTTTTATAGTAAATTTTATCCTTTTTCTTTCAAAAATTTTGTGTGTATTTATAACTTGAAACTTTAGTGCATGGATATATTTTTTTTTCCAATTTTGACAAATAAATATTTTTAAATAAATATTAAAATGTGCATGAATCAAAAAATAGTTGTTTCCATCGAACGCCAACTTTCATATTAAATATTTATCTAAAATGGAAAAAAAAAAATACCACCTTTAAATAGATTCTTTTATCTAGTGCATCATATTTTTTTCAAATTTTTTTAATAAGTTCTAGTATTTTTCCTTGGCATGGTAATCCACCTAATATTTTGTGTTGATAACCTACTTTTAGTAAAAATAAAAAATAAAATATAAATAATAATTAAACTATTAAAATAATTATATTTTTGAAAACTACACTTATGGATCTACAAAAGGGTATTTTTATATATTTTTTAAAATGTTATTTACATTAGCAAGAGTTATTGAAACTTCAAGTTTTTCAAATAATTTTATTTTTTTGGTAAATTGGACTCAAAGTGGTGCTCCATATAGTTTTAGCCAACAAATTTTAGTTGAAAAAGTTGTGGAAGTATCTACCTTAGCTATAATAAATCTTACTAGATCATATGTTTGACCAAAATTGATTTTTAGTTAGAAATATTTAAATTCAATTGTGCTGATAAGTTGGTTGAAAGTGTGACACAACTTTGTGCTTTCACTGAGGACATTGATGAGAATCCATGATCCATGCCTCTCATCCCCTTCATCTTGAACCATTGATTAAGCTTTTGGATCTCAACCATTCATTCCTCATTTGCTCTCCTATAAATAAATCACTATTTGGAGACAAATGGATCCATCTTTCAATTGCAAACTTATGTTGTTGAATTCACTTGCATCCATACTCTTAATTTACTCACTTGTTAGTTTATTTTAGTTCATTTTCATTCCATAATAGCTTAGAGCATCCATTAATGGCTTCCATGCATCCATCTTACCTTGTTTATAAATTAGGGTTTTTCATCTTTTAGCATAATTTTAGCTTAGCATTAGCTTAGCATTTGTATATCTCATCATTTAGCATAAAATCATGGTAACTTAGCTTGCATCATGTTCATTTTTAGCATAAACTAGGTTTTCACACATCAATCACAATGTTTTCATCGATTCTATTCCATAGAATCGACTAAAACAAGCTCACTGATCATGGGATTGGGAAAGGGTCGTCGTTCCACATCAACACAACACCAATTCTACAATAGGATAATTTTTAGATGGATTCGAGTAGATGTTTTGAAAGCTTTCATAATTTAGTATGTTAGGTTTTGATAAAATGTTTAGTTTCAATTTCATTTGAATGATCTTGTTGAGATTTGAGTATTAGTGGCTCTGTTATGCTTTGATTCTTCATGGATCAAGTGTAATTCGACCAATACTGATATTTTTGCATCGACATTTTGGTGCTAGAAGGAGGGAAAATCGATAATCTAACTATTTTTTAGCTCGAATTCCATTTTTATGTTGTTTTGCAGGTTGCAGCGACGCTCAAAATACAAACAACGATGTTATTTCAATAGTCTCGCCATATAGCGATGCCCTGTCAATTTGAAACACCAACTCGTATTTAATCTGTCAACGCATATTTAATTTGGAGATATCGAAAAATATAAATGACAACACTCAAACTCACTAGTCTGATGCTTTTAAATTCCAAATCGCGATGCCATCGTTAGAAGCGATGCCCATCAAAATAGCGACGCTATCGTGCTCACTTGTCTTGCTGCAGAGCTACACCCATTTTCACCAAAGCGACGCCCAAATCTCAAATCGCGACGCTATCATGTTTAGTAACGCCCAACCAAGGGTAAGAAATTTTATGTTTGTTTTTTTGACATGTGGCTTAATTTCTTTAGTTTATCTGATCACTGATGCATTCCTGACCGTGTTTTGGTTGTTAGACTAACAAGGTTTTGCAGGTTTTAAGGACATGGAGTGAAAGTGAAAGAAATTCTCTTCTATCTCAAATTCTATGATTGTAACAAATGTTTAATGCTTTGGGGCAATTATAACCCAATTTCATGCTTTCTACTTTATGCTTTAGGAAACACACTAGAGTTCAATTTGGTTTAAAATGAACGCTCAAAGTTGGATAAAATTGAACCATCACATCACATCTTTCAATTGGGCTTAAAATTGAACAAGGAAAATTTCATCTTTCAATTGGTGCTTAAAACAAACTCATCATTGCTTTGAAAGGTTAAAATTGACAATTGTTTGCTATGTTTTGTGATTTTCAACATTGTTGGTGAATGCGTATGCAATTCTCTCGCGCCATTTGGCGACCTTGAGAAACAAAAACATTCTCTAACACTTTGCAAAATCACCCACATCTTTCAATTGGGTTTAAAATTGAACGACCATGCTAGTGTGAGAAAAGTACATTGTGTGTGCTCCCTCCTTGCGCTTTACGTGAACTAGATGGTCGAACTACAAGTGTACTCCCTCATTTTTGTTATCTTTAGAGGGGCCTGCCTAAGTCCAATTCAAAGGCGACTCCAACCGTTTTTTCACTTGGGCCAATATATAAATGGATAAGACTAAACTTTCAAGTCCTCATGGTATGTAGGCCTTAGCCATACAGTGTCTTTCAGAATGGGGTACTATTGTAAAAAGTATAAGAGCCTCTATCAGGATTGATTAAATCCTTTAGTGGCTTGCTGGACGCTCGCAAAGTGCCATGTCCTCGATTACCCTTACTACAACCCATTTGTTTAGCAAGTCAAAATCCTAAAATATTTGTTGGTGCAAGAATGGCCCTTCTGAAGCCACCACATATGTACTATTCAATTGTAGAAATAGAAAAATTCCTTTTAATCTTCGAATTTTAAGGATTTTAAGATTTGGTGGTCTCGAGAAGTGTGTGTTGTGGAGGGGAGTCAGTGTCGCCAAATCTCTAACTATTCGCATTGTCTAGTGTTTGAAGAAATCCTAGTGGGGACTCAACAAATATAGCCATTTCTATCCTAGGGTTGTAAATGATTGAGTCAGTTTAACACTTTGCTTGGTTTCAAAACAATCCAAAAACAAACATTCACTATCATCCTCAAAATTTCAAACACTTTGGCTCAAATACAAACTTCTTGAGTTAGCCTTGATATTACTGCTTGTCCCAAGGATTTATCCTTAGCGATTTCTAAATATCTTGACATTAATCTCAAACCCATATTTCTCCCAAAGACAACATAGGGAATTATGGCTTCAACCTCACGATTCTCACAAAATGGACATTGTGAAAGGTATGATGTTTTTGACATAAACATTTAGTTTGAAAACATAACCAAGTAAGGTGTTTGTGGTAAAAATAAATTCATTAATCCAAGATTAAATCAAATGAACAACCCACATTGATGTATGTTCAAATCATTGACTCACCCAAAACAAGCAAATTGAGACAAGAAATACATTGGAAAAATCATTGAGTTCCATTATCCAAAGTCATTGAGTTTTATTTTCAAAATCATTGGTCCTATTTCCAAAATCATTTGAGTCCTATTTTACCAAAATAATTGAGTTCTTAGGGTTTCATCACTTTAGAGGTATAGCATTTTTCTCACTACCTTGGTCTTGGAAAACAAACGTTCACTCTAGGTCAACATTGGGTCAAACATTTCACTCACCCCTTCATCAAATTTCATCCTTCACTTCATCTAACTTTGCAAAATTTTGAATACACCAACACTTTGTGACTTAAACATCTATCAAACTAACTACTAACTTAGCTACGTTGTATGTGAAAAGTATCCTTTTCCATGCACTTAGTTAATCTAGTTATCATCTTTGGACTAGTTCATCTTAAAGCTCACAAGTCTACCCTAAAGATTTACAAGTTCATCAACATCCTTTATCCCAACATCAAAAATTCAAACTTGAGTCAAAAGTGTTGTCCCAAAATGTTTGCAAATATCACTTCCCACATCACCCATCTTTTCATCCCCCATTATCATCATTGATCCAAAAAGACTTAGAGTGTCTCTTTTACCTAGATTTGAGTCAACTAGAGAGTTCAAAAATTACAAAACTCAACACAACTCTCCCATTGTTGACCCACAATATATGGTTACAACAAGATCACAACACAAGAGAATCATGGAGAAAACCAAAGTCTTATCTACCATCAGTGATCCAAATCCTCAAGAATTCAATCCAAGGAGTTATTCTGCCCCATCACAACAACCATCATCTCCATCAGGGCCATATGAGATAAAAGATATCACGAACAACCCATTTGGACTTACTAGAGAAGAAATCATGGAACATCAAGCCTTAGAAAATGTGGCTCCAATTTCCCCATATTTTGTTGCAGAATCATTGACATAAGGCTTGACCTCATCTACGATTCAACCAACTACATCCCTTGTACCAAGTCAAACCTTAACATCTAGTATTTCAACTAGGCTAGGAATCAACCTTGGTCTCACTCATGTCTAGGAACAAACACAACTTTGGGTATTCACAAAATGACCATTCCATTAACCACCAACCTTCCCGAAGACACAAGTTGGATACCAACCTTTGGAAAACCCCTTACATTCCATGATGCCACAACGATCTCAACATTTTGAGTGCAACCATCTTCATCCATCATCACAAATACCCCAAGTATGCCTAATGATACACAAGGTAATGTGAACCAAGTGCCTCAAATGGGACACCAAGGGAAAGTTAACACTCTCACGCAAAGTCAACCCTTGACAAGTGATTCAAACAACCCCATTGACACATCAAAACAAGTGGTTACCCAAGCTACTCAAGTCAATTCACCATCCACATCAAACAAATCTATCATCAAACCAAATCAAAACAACACCTTGGTTACGAATCCCATCAACCAAGGTAATACCTTGGTCACATCTCAAATACAACAAGGAAATCTCTTTAATCAATGGACTCAAGGTCCTAGTGTGTCATTTCCATCGCAATATCCAAATGGAATCATCATCTTTCCCCATAGTCCCTCTTACCATGCAAAATCAAATGGGACCTCAAACTTACATTCCTCCATCTCAATCCACCATCTTGAAACGAATGTTGAACCGAGGGAACCCTCTATCTCTCATCAACAATCTACTACCCGCTCAAAACATAAACACCCAAAAACCATCACAGATGTCTAAACAATCAAATGATCCTACATTGCAAGCACATGCTTTAGCTTTACAGCGGCAAGCCGTCCAACAACACAACAACAACAAGTAGCCTTAGTAGCACAACAACAACAAGCTCATCAAGTAGCCCTAGTAGCACAACAACAATAGGATTATCAACAAGCCATCCAACAACAACAACAAGCCTTAGTCACACAACAACGACAACAAGCTCAACAAGTCACCTTAGCTACGCAACAACAAGCTCAACAACAACAAACCCAACAACAAGTATTGCTTGCTCAATAATATGCCCAACAACAACAAATGCTTGCACAACAACAACATCAGGGTTTATATTATAACCCTCAATAAAACATCGTCAACCCAAACACGTTACGAACATATACGCCTCCACCATAATCACCTTCACAATATCCTACACCACCATACACCCCACACAACACCTTATCATATCAAAATCCCACATACAACCCATCCGTCATCCCAACATATGTTCCTCCACCAAACTCGCAAGACGGTATAGCATCACAACTTAAGGTGTTGTCACAAGAAATGCAAGATTTTCAGATGGGCAAGACAAAGAAGCCTCATACAAAGAATCTATGTCCGTATCCATTTGATTGAAACATCGCAATGGTACCATTCCCTCCTGGATTTGAAATCCCAAAATTCGATAAATACAAAGGGAGGGGAAATCTTGTAGACCAAATCAAAGAGTTTAATGTCATGTGTATGGAGGTCGCCTACAATGATTCCTACTTAATGTGCCTCTTCCCACGAAGTTTAACAGGCCTAGCCATGGATTGGTTTTCTCAATTGCCTCGAAGTATTAAAAATTTCCAAGAAATCGTTGAAAAATTCATAGATCACTTCTCCTTTAGTCTTGACATAGATGTAAGTCTAGAAGAACTGTACACTCTTAGACAAAACAAAGGGGAATTTTTCACTAATTTCTTGCAATGGTGGAGACAAAGAGCTAGTAAAAGAAAGTGGCCACTTCTTGACGAACAACGAGTGGGCATTATCATAGAAAATCTAGATCCAAATCAATCATTCCACTTGAAAATGCAGTGCATTACCTCCTATGACGAGCTTGTCCTGAGAGCCCTTAACATCGAGAGAGCCCTAATCTCACAAGGAAACACACAAGTGTATAAAGACAACCGCCCATCCACTAGTTTTAATGAAAATCCTCGCTATTGGGCCAAGAAAAAAAATGTTACTAGTGATGGCGTTGTTGATGCAAAGGTGGTCTTAACTGCTCCTAGACAAGAAAACACCCAACCCATGGACACACAACAACTATACGTGCAACCACCAAACAATCTAACAATAATCAACACTAAAAACATTCAATGTTGAAAATAGTGAACAAACAATGCTCCTAAGTGACAATTCACTCCCTTAGGGGAACCTATGGAAGATGTGTTGAAGAGGTTGATACAGTTTAACCTTATCACACTCCCAGATTTCTCAAACTATCAAGAGCCAAAAATCAAACCTCGTAGCTATAGAGAAGATCACTTTTGTGAATTTCATCGATACAAAGGTAATAGCACACAAAATTGTTTTAGGCTCAAACATCTAATAGAGGATCTTATTGAACAAAGAGACATTGAGGTTGATCAAAAATCTACAAATGAAAATCTAAAAATTTACAAGAACCCTATGCCTGATCATGGAAAAACAAAAGATTTGATAAAGGAATCAAACAATACCTAGGATAACACGTTGGAACATCTTTACGCTGTTTATGAGGAATCAAACATGTATCAAGATACTATTTTAAAACAAAGTCCAAACCCATCAACAGTGTTTGGCACTATTTTATACCATAATGACATCAAGTGGATATCAGATTGTGATATCTCTCCCACATATGACTCAATGATTGGACATGTTGAAATTCCAAATGAGCCAGAAATATCCTTTGTTGCACCGATATCCACAAACTGTTGTGAAGAGTCTTTTATTGATGATATATCATCCACCCAAGGATCATGTCAAGAGGAGGCTCTTGAGGATAACGAAAGTTATTCTGAATCGAATCAAGATCAAGAACCCCTATCCCCAGAGTTTCACAAAGAACTAAGGGACATCTTCCAAACCATTTCAAAATCCAAAGATGTCCTTGATACCACTCCTAATATGTTTCTTTTGGATGGACATATAGACATTCTTCATCCAAAACATGAGTCTCCTACTCTTGATATTCCTATATAAGAGCAAGTAGTAGTTGAGATTATTGATTCTTACAGTGATTTTGCATCATCGACATCTTTTGAGTTAGCATCAACATCTTTTGAAGTAGTATCAATAGAGAATGATGTCATAGAACCAAAGCAAACAATTCATATTCCTGAACAACAAGAACCCATAGCAATATCATGTGTTCATGACAAGTCATATTCAATGGCTATGGATTAGACGATATATTATCAGGGCAAAGGATTAGGTATTGATAATACCTTCACAATGTCAGGGGAAATCTTGTCTACAACAAACATCAACATATGGGGCACGAAGAATCCTTATGATGAAAATGTTGTCAATGCTACAACTAGCCATATCATGAGTTGGTACTCAGCCATCATCTCATTCACAAATTGGGACTAATGTAAAAAGAAGAATTCCTATCAAAGCAAGACGAAGATCATCAAAGAAAACGAAGCAATAAAGCAAAAAGGAAAAAGAAAATACAAATGGATACCAAAGCAAAATAAAAAAAAATCATCCCTCCAAAACTACACTAGTCAAAGAAACTATGGGAAAAAATAAAAAAGGGAAATGTATCTATCAAAAGAATCCTCAAATACAAAAGCAAGCTTCTCAAGCAAGGAACAAAGTATATCCAGCAGTTGGTCCTAATTCCATGAAAAACCCCATTCCCACCCATCATCGCTCATCTTCCTAAGTTTGGAGAGTCAAAGGTTCTAAACTATCAACCAATCCATCTCATATTCCTTCATACATGACACCGTACACTCCATTCACAATATCCAATTCTTGCATTGATTGTGTGTTGGCAGCTACTCTTCATCATAAGGATTCTGAAGGCACTTTATCGTGATGTGTGCACATAGATAAGGTTAATTCCAGTGCCAACAAGGCAAATCAGGGTTCTTCAAAATTGCATCCAAATGCTCGTATCTTAGCAAAGTAGCTTGTTCAAGCAAGGTATCATTGGCATGTTATGCTAGTGGCCTCCACATCAGTACCACCAGGGGGTTCAACATGAGGCTAACATTTCCAAAAAATGAAAAAAAATAAAAAATGATAAAAATCCAAAAAAAAAAGAAAAGGATTGAAAACAATAAAGATAAAAATTGTCTTCTAGTGAAAACCACTACGGTGGCACTTTGGGCAAGTACTATGATGAAAACCTAGAAAACATACGTCATGAGTAGAATCGAGCGTCTATATGATCCTTCTTAGATAGAAGCATCTCATCCTTACCATTGTAAATCCAATGCTCCCTCCATCCATCCAATCCAAATTTATCCAAATATTCCACTTTATCTTGATCTTGACAAAGATTCAGCATATACTTCAACTCTACTCATGGCAAAATTTTGACAGGCTCTTTACCATTTTATCTCATGAAGTCCCATAGCCCATATCTAGCATGTTAAAACTCTGCCAAACTCTTCACATATGCATTACCTATCTTGGTTGTCCATTGCATTATGAAGAATTGCTAAGCACTAGGGGAAGGTTATTGGACTCTTGTTTTCGAATAACTCTTGATCCATGTCTTTTATCTCACAATGTGACATTGACATTGAGATCTAGGTATCTTTTGCCTCAAAATCTTATCAGAAAACACCAAAAGCATTCATAAAATCTTATCCAGAAAATCCAAAAACATTTGCAAAATCCTGTACAGTGAAAATCCAAAAACATTTAGAAAATTATAAAGGAAAAATCCAAAACATCCATAAAACATTAAAATCCCTAAAAAGGTCAAACATCAAAAAACCAAAAACAATGTCTTTTTAGTCGAACTACGTCATCTTTGAGCTTGAACGTAGGAAAGGCCATCATTGATGTGCCCCCGAGACACCCTAGGTCAGTCCTTTAGCAGTCCGTCATAATAAATTATCATCTTTCATCTGTTCATATCTTCATCTTGTAAATCAATTAAGTCAGTCAAACTACGTGGTCTTTGCATGTATAACATAGGCAAGGCTTATCTATGATCAGCCCCCAAGGCCCCTAGGATAGGTCTTTAGGTTAGGTTATTGGTCGAAACTCAAAAATTCTTAAAAAACCCCAAAACATTTGCAAAATCTCGTGAAAATCCAAAAACATCCAAATAACTCTCATGAAAATCCAAAAACGTCCAAATATTCATAAAACACAAAAACATTTAAAAAATGAAAAAACAAAAACAATAGAAAATATCCAAAAGACCTAAAAAGCCTCAAAACATTCAGAAAACCCTAAATAGCCTCAGAAAATTAGAAAATCCTAAACATTCACATAACCTTTCAAAAATACCAAAAAAAACCTCAAAACATTTTCAAAATACCAAAAACATTCAAATATTCTAGAAAATCCAAATCCCATCCATCACATCTCGCTTTCACCCACAATAAACTTTCATCCATAATAAACGATTGTCACCTTCACCCTTTGGAAAAACAAGTAGAAAACAAACATAGCAAGTCCTAAAGTGTGAACCTAAGTGTCAAAATCTAACGTCTAAATCATAGGTAAATATGTCAGTGAAGTTTATAGCAACGACTCATCTTAGCATCATCATCCCAACATGAAACAACCCTCTAATCAACATGTCCTATGATGTATCCTTCCTGCGATGGACATCAGTATCAGATATCACATTAGCTAAACTTAAACTAGGAAAGAGCTATAGATAACACTAACTATTTGTCTTTGATCTTTTCTTATGATTTATCTTAATGAACCATTCTGAGGACCTCTCGATGATGTCTATCTAAAACGATTTATAGAGAAAGGAATGGGGCACTGATCATTATCTTTCATTTGTTGTGCTTGTGGATACTCTTGTAAAATAATCTTGGTGCATACTTGCTTAGTTGTGTGTAGGAAGGTCGTTTAGGGTATGTTGTTGACTATTGCGTATGCTTTAGTCCAGTATGTTCTAAGCTTCTAACTTGCATTCCAATGAGGTTTCCGTATATCAAGGTGTGAACAAGAACTATCCTATATGTTTGTGAGTCAAAGTCCATTACACTAGATACAACACCATCCTAGTTATCAATACCTTGATGCATCATGTCTATGTGTTATATCAAACAATAAGGAACGACAGAAAATCCCAATCCCGAAGTGTGAGCACTCATCCTACATTTTGAATTGTCTCATCACCATCTATAATAAAGTCTTGATGGATCAGGGACTTGTTGGATCTTTTGAAGCAATCATCAAAACCAACGGTCATTCATTCTTTATTCTTCTATCTTCTCTTTGTGCTAACCTAGTATCATGAAAACCAACAAAATAATCATCAATACATCCACCTTGCATCTACAAACCATCAGCATAATCATTACATATCACATCATACATTTTGCATTATCATTTGAGTTATGATAAATAATATAGATTTGTTATTCTAAGCATCTTAAATTGTTGCATATCATAAGCATTTGCATCCATCCATCCATATGCATACATCATCATAAAACATGCATAGAAAATACATGATCAAATAAAATGCATCCATATCATGATCATCCATACATGAAATAAAGTGAACACATCATAGCATGAATCATCTGTATCTGTATCATATATATATCAAAAAAATGTGTCATGGTACAAAATCTAGATCAGTTGATGTACATCGATGATGAGTACAATATCCACGAGGCTATCAAAAAGGAGCCCATGAATGTATATCAGTGACAAAGAATGGGGCAAAATCAAAAAGTGTCTATACATCAAAAAGATAGCCCTGATGACTGATACCCTCTCTAGCCTATCTCTCAGGATGATCCTCTGCTCGGGGACGCGCATCGCTACATTGTGAAAAATATGGCTGATGAAAAGTTGTTGAAACATCCCGATGGTAATGTTGTCTATAATACCCAGCCTCTGTAACAACCTCTTGATATAACCGCGCTGACACAATCTAACCATGTGTTGTTGCCACCATCACCTCAATCTGCTGCTGCCTAGCCACCTCTTGATCCCTCTCTCTTGTGACAACCTAAACTCTCTACAGTGCCTGATCTCTCTCTGCTATCACTGCAACCACCTATTGACTAGCCTAGTCTCGCTCAACAATAATAGCCAAAATGTACTAGCAGGCCTAGTCCCACTCACTAATCAATGTCTGCACCTATTGCTACAGTTGTTGTATCAAAGCATCTCATGTATCTGGTGGTGGTGGTCCTGGTTGCGGCTGCACCTATGGCTACACCTATGGATGCATTTGTGGTTGTACCTGAGGTGGCTATCCAACCGGAGGAGCCCCTGAAACATGTCTGTCTTGGCCATCCTAGCCTCCCTGTCCCCTACCTCTAGCTACCCTGCCTCATGGTCTCCCTCTGGGAGGAGCACCTACCGGATTTGTCAGTCACCTGGGTGGGATGAACCATGCATCATATGCCAGAGTGGTTTGTGCTATAGGATAACCCTGATCATATGCCCAAGGTTGGGCCACCAACTGTCTGAAGCTCTCAACGAACTTTGGAGCCAAAATGGTCGGTCCCCATGTACGAGCCTCTCTGGACAATCTAAAAAAAATGGCCCTATAGGTATCGTCAGACCTATCCTGTACATCCTCGAACTGACGAGCCACCATGTCAGGAAGGTATCTCTCAATCATCATGTGCTCTCGACCCTACACGTAATGGGTATGTCTAGAAAAATATAGCTGATGAATATCATCAAACCATGGTGGCATCTGAAGCCATGGACGCCAACGAAAAACTATCATGTCATCAATAACCCGTCTCTAGTACAGGAGCCCAATCTATCCGGTGTGCCTCAAAGTGATGGCACCTCGATATCTCCAAATGATGGGATCATCCAGCTCCACGTCTACCATTTGAACAATCGATCAAAGCACGACAATGTGCTTCCATGCCCAAATGTGTAGTAGAGTAACCCCTGCATTGATGGCTCTCCCATCACAATAGACAAAATCACACAAATCATGATATAAGGAGGCTAGCATCATGGGCCCCCACGCAAAAAGAGTCCTCCTATGTAGCATTTGATGCCACACCAAGCCCCATCCTGGGCTGAATCCTCTGCCTCGTCTGTCTGGAGCCACCAAACCCAAAATGATGGCTGCGATGATCAATCTAAAGGTTGACACGTGACCTCTGTATGTCTCCAAATCAATCTGAGATGTGACTAATGCAATCTAGTCCATCTCCATCACCTCAAGGCATGCATTGAACCCAACATCAGTATCACGAATCACACGATTGCCTTGAATCGGCAAATGAAGTATCTGCCACATGTCCTCCAAGGTAACTATGGCCTCCCCTATTAGAAGGTGGAAGGACGAGGTCTCACTATGCCATCTCTCGCACAGAGTTGTCATCATCGCCAAATGAGTCCTAATCACGGGTGTGTATGCAACGTAACACATACCAATCTCTCCCAAGTGCTCTTGGTGCAACTCTGAAAGATCACCTAATCTCTCCAAAATCGTGGGCATGTGCTCCCTCGACATCAATGGTGGGAAGACCTCTTGCACCCACAAAGTGCACGACATTAAGAAATCATTAAAATTTAAAGTTTAAAATTTCTGGTTCAAAAATCACAAAAGCATCACTATCTACAATAGTGTTGCTATATTCAAATTTCAAATGGCGACACCCGATGCATTTCAAATTTCAAATAAAAAAATGTGTCGCTAGACAAGCTAGCATTGCGATTCAACTTCTGGCCTAACCTAACCCTAACTTTTAAATCGGCAAGTGCGTCACCAAATAAGCTTGTGTCCCCATTTAAAATTAGGAACCCTAATTTTAAATCAAGAAATGTGTCACTATATAAGTATGCATCACTATAAATGATTTGGGCATCGCTGATTTTAGTTTGGGTGTTGCTATATAGCGACATCCAAATAATCTAAATTCTAAAGTGTCATAAATGCATCAAAAATTCAAATTTCAAATCATATTTCGAACCACATACCGATGGTCTTGCGCTAGGAGGTCGCTGGAACTCTTGAAATCGATCAGACATGTGCCTAGGAAGCTCTCAGTGCGCCATTTTGTTGAAGGGTCAGAGCTCAAATTGCAAGAATTCCTTAAGGTGTGAATGCACAAATGAATTGAAAATTACCCTTCTTGGCCTATTTAAACTAGAAAATTAGGGATTTTTTGCCCTAATTTAACCTTAAACATGGGGTTTATTATCATTTTCAACAATTTTTCCAATCTGGACCTAATTTTGCATCATTTTTTGCATTTTTGGCATTATTCTTACATCTCTAAACATTTCTAGACTCTTGGGGTAGCTTTTGACCTTTATCGAGAAATCAACCCAAAATTCGAAATTACTGCCTGATTTCTCGAGGGGGCAGGGAGTCAACTTTTTCCTTCCGTTGAGGCATCTAAAAAATCAATTTTTTTTTTTGATTTAAGCAACAGTTTTAATCTGAACAACGTTATTCTTTGAACCAAAGCAGTGGGTACCTCGCTTCAAAGAGGGGCAAAATGAGACATTGAAAAATGTCCTAATCGATAGCATACATTTGAAACAAATTTACTAACATCATTTCCTCTTTAACCCATCCTCTTTTCGCTTAATTAATTAAATTAGACTAGCTAATTAATTAATTGCATCATTTTCATCTACTAGCCTAATTAATTAAATCAGGTTAATTCATCTCTTTTCGCACTAACACTTCATCTAATTAAATTAAATACATCCAAATATTTAATTTAATCTCCTAAGTCATCTTATTTAATTAAATAACCCTAAGTTATTTAATTAAATATCATTTTATCTCTCACCCATTTATTAAATCATCTAATTTAATAAATATCTCTTTAATTCCTCCAAATCCCCTAATTGCATAAATTAAATCTTGTTCAATTAGCAATTAAACTAATTTTCCTCTAAGCAAAGGGAATATTCCTTATCCCCTTTTTGCACAATTAAAACTTTGTTTTAATTTGTAAATTACCTTTTTCCTCATCCAAAGGAATATTCTCTCTCCTCCAATCAACTCACTTAGCTTCAAATGCAAGTTAACCTTTAACCTTTTGAGCAAGTTACTTTTGATCTATGTGAGCAGGTCAAAAGTGTGTTTATTTGAGGCAAGTGTGGGCCCTTGATTAAATTTCATCTTGCATTCTCTTCCATTGATGAGAATCCATGATCCATGCCTCTCATCCCCTTCATCTTGAACCGTTGATTAAGCTTTTTGATCTCAACCATTCATTCCTCATTTTCTCTCCTATAAATAAATCACTATTTGGAGACAAATGGATCCATCTTTCAATTACAAACTTATGTTGTTGAAATCAATTGCATCCATACTCTCAATTTACTCACTTGTTAGTTTATTTTAGTTCATTTTCATTGCATAATAGCTTACATCATCCATTAATGGCTTTCATGCATCCATCTTAGCTTGTTGATAAATTAGGGTTTTTCATCTTTTAGCATAATTTTAGCTTAGATTAGATTAGCATTAGCTTAGCATTTGTATATCTTCATCATTTAGCATAAAATCATGGTAACTTAGCTTGCATCATGTTAATTTTTAGCATAAACTAGGTTTTCACACATCAATCACAATGGTTTCATTGATTCTCTTCCATAAAATCGACTGAAACAAGCTCACTGATCACGAGATTGGGAAAGGGTCGTTGTTCCACATCAACACGACACAAATTCCACAATGGGATAAGTTTTAGACGGATTAGAGTAGATGTTTTGAAAGCTTTCATAATTTAGTATGTTAGGTTTTGATAAAATGTTTAGTTTCAATTTCATTTGAATGATCTTGTTGAGATTTGAGTATTAGTGGCTCTGTTATGCTTCGATTATTCATGGATCAAGTGTAATTCGGCCAATACTGATATTTTCGCATTGACAATCACTATAAATGTATAGAACTATACATATGCATTTACAATATTATTGGAATACATGTGGTGATAGTTGAGTGCATAGTTATGTTCTAATAGATGCTTAGAGATACTACAAGCAATTATGTTTGATCATAAGTTTGTTTCTACTACTTCAAGCCATGGATAGTGTTCGATATAATAGTGTAAGACAAAGATGTAGTTCAAGGAATGTAGGTCAACAACCTTTGACCATGTGTGAATGGTAGTAGTTTATGATACGTAGTAATTATTCATATAGAGAAGTCATATGACATGTAATGTATAGCATTTTAATGTCATTGAATGTTGTTATGAAATAGTTGTGTGATTGTTGATATTCTACATGGCAATTAGATGGTTAGACACTTGGAATTCCCTAATAGACAATCTTGTAGCTATAACTATCTATGTGTGAATATATTGAAGTTAGATGGTTAGAATGTTAGTTGCTTAAGTGTGTTTAATCTTATAAAAGTTAATATGATTCTAAAAGAAGGGTATGTTATATACCAATGGATTGAGACTCTGGAAAGAGACATGTTGTATTGAATCTTTTGGTTCTAAATAATATAACTACAATGTTCTTTTTAGTGATGAGTTTTTTTCCCTCATAATGGTTTCACACATATAGTTGGTGTCTCTTGTGTTTCTTGTGGTTGCATACTACTTTTTGTTCTCCTTTAATGTTGCTAAGGGTGGGGTCCCATGGATGGGGGCTTCCTAAAAAATTAAGTGGGTGTTGTTGAAATTTTTTAGGAATATTTTAAAGCGAGTGGTCCCATGAATTTTGTTGTGCAATTAAGCTTAAAATATTAAGCTCCAAAATTTATGGAAGCTAGTGGTCTCATGAATTTTATTATTTTGCATATTCAATTTAATAAAGTAAATAAATATATAATAAAATAAAAAATAATTGATGGAAATTTGAACACTTGAGATGATTGACAAGTGGCAAAAAAAATACTAATGTACCCACTTAAATCTTCAAATTTAAAAATCAGGGGTCGATATTATTCAGGGAAAGATTCTAATTAATAATGTAGCATATTTTTGCTTCATGAGACCCCTTGCTCCTTCAAAATAGATCCTAAAGCCCCCCACATGGGACCCCAGCCTAGATAGATTATAATTGTTATAATTGTCTTGGTTCTCATATTCTCAAGTTACTTATTTATGCCAATATATCGATTGGCTATAACATGGTTCTAAATCTTACCATTTGGTATCAAAGCATAGACTCTAGAATGTGGTTTTTTCTCACAATATGTTTATAACTAATCATGAAGGAAAAATTTGAAATAGTTTGTAAAAATATAGTGTGGTTTTTAATAAATGGCTCACATATCAAGGTCTAAAATTAAATAATTCAATGGACAAATCTCAAGTTGTGGAATTTTTAAAAGTAGATCTTTTAATAGAAAGAGATCAATGCACTGTAGTGTCATGTTCAACTAAACCCTTAGACATGTCTAATGAGGACTAGATTAAATTAGACAAGAAAGGTAGAAATACAATTCCTTTGTGTCTTTTAGATTTTTTATTGATGAATGTGACTAAAGAATAAACTACTCATTCATTATGGATGAAGATAGGGACATTGTATCAATCCAAAAGTCTTGTAAATAAATTCTCTTGAAAATGAAATTATAATCTTTAAATAAAAAGAGATTCAATAAATGATCATCTTAATACCTTTAATCTTATTTAATATTCAACTTGTATTAATAGGAATCAAACTAGATGAAGAGGATAAATGCATTTTGTTACTTTGTTCTTTACCTAATTTATGGGAAAACTCAATCATGATAATTAGCAGTAATACTTCACCTAAACTAGAAAATATCTTAGGCGTTTTGCTAAGTGAAGAAATTATAAGTAAATCCATGGATGAAACTCCTCATGGTGCTTCAATTGTAAGGGGAAAGTCTAAATGTAGAAGGGGTAAGCAATATAGCAGAGATAAGAAATCCAAAGGAAAAGGTAATTCAAAGTCTCATAGGAAATCAAAAGTAAAATGTTGAAATTGTATCAAAAGATGACATATTAAGAAAGGTTGTAAATCCAAGAAGAGTGATGATTCCTTTGATGGATCCTTAGACATGTGAATATAGTAGTGATTATTTTATTTCTATTGTCATCATTGATGATGACTCTTGGTCAATTGAATCATGTGCATCTTATCACATGACACCTCATAGAGAACGATATTTCAAGTACAAGGAATGTGATGGAAGACATTTTTCTAGGAAATAAAAACTCTTTAAAGATAGTTCATCGAGTGAAGGTAAATATTTTTTTAATGGATGGGAAGGTGAGAATACTCTCAAATGTGTTTCATATTCTAGGTTTAACTAAGAAAATTGTATTTGTTTATAAGATGATTGACTCTAAAATGCATATTACCATTGTTGATAAGGGTTGATGATTAGCTAGATGCAACTTGGTACTTGATGCAATGACAGGGTGGCAACCAACTCACATTCACCATTCAAAGGGATTCCAACCCACTTTCCACTCAAGAACTCAATTCTTGCCTTGTTTTCAATTTTCTACCTAGTCTTCCTACTAGGTCATCCAACCTATGTTTCTTGACAAAACTTCCAAATTCTCCAAACAAACTCTGCAACAAGTCATATTTAAGCACCCACTTAGGCCTTATTTCACATATCTCAATCTCTCTTATAAATCCTTTGGAACATCATCCACCAATCTTGTCTTCCACATTGAACTAGCCTTGAATTAGGCCTCTTTTACAAAGAGACACACCTTGATCCTTGCAACCAACCTAAGAATTCACTTGATAGTCACAAACAGCCTACAAAACACTAGATTATCCAATGTTTAGGTCCACACTCACTCACTATAACCTCTTTCGACAAAACCCTTACTTTCTTCACAATTAACTAGGGCTTATTGAAACTCACATGCCTCAACCTCTCACAATCTTAAAACCACTTCCAAAAGGCCTTATTCTTCCTGCACTAACTTAATTCACCCTCCTAATATGCTACCCTCAATTTCCCTATACACTTCCTTCACAAAACCTACCAATTTCACCCTTTACACACTTGATTCAACTAGGGCTTCTTTCCTCTTCACACATTTGACCTCTTCTGACCTCTCAGAACTTCAAAACACATCAAATTACATCTTCTCACATAGATTTCATATGGTTCTATCAAGTCCTCAACCCTTTTCATCAATTCATCCTCTCTAGCCTTGTTCCAAAGGCTTACATTCTAAGTTTTTCCACAGGGCAACGTGGAGTTCTTCACCCAAATATATTTTTCCAAACTTAAAAATCTATTCCTACACCTAAAACTACACTACCAAGCCCATTCCACCAAGAAATAGTTGATACAAATTGTGAAAGGTAAAGAGAATCTGGTGTGCAAGTTGAGAAAATATTTGTATGCATGTAGAGACTGAGAGATTGACACATGGAAATGTTGGACACCCATGTATTAGAAGGATATATATTGATGCCTTAGTGCATTTTTTGATGATGTTGTGATTGTAATATCTATATACCATTATGCTACCAAGTTCACTCTAGAACTTATATCACAATGAATCAACACCTGCAAGAGCATAGACTCTGAATGTTGTATGTAATATCTTTTTACTGTAATACAATTGATATGTGCTTTGGTATGTGGGTTTTTTTCTTGAAAGGGTTTTCCCACGTAAATTCTATGTGTTATGGTTTATGTGCTTAAATTTGAAATAAATGAATGTATGTGCAATCTTGAATGATCATTGTAAGTGTTAAATGATTTGAAACAATTTTTTACAACCCTCTCCTTATTGATTTTCATTACAAAAAACATTTCTGCACTTAGCTTTCCTTTCAAAAATTGGGATGGCCCAAATGTAACTTTTTTATGTGTCTTTTGAGTCATAATAGGTGTTTGACTTGGTAGAATATGTTAGGATTTAGGTGCCATCAACCTTGTAAATCCTTTAATTAATTATTCTCCTAAAGTGTTTTCAACATTTACCCATAAGAGGTGAAACCGTTTAACCAACGGTGGCAAAAGAGACAATGTAAATGTAGTGTTACCGTTACCGTTTGTCATTTAGGAAAAGGACAAAATAGCTAGGCGTCCCACTTGGAATCTTCTAGAATGAGGTTGTTAGGATGTTGTAAGGGCATCTATGACATGTATGACAGTTGTCATAAGATGCTATGACAGTATGACAGATTCCTATGACAAGTATGACAGATTATATGAAATAAATTTCCTCCTCCAAGTCACTATGAAGGAAAGTTGGCTTCACATCTATTTACTCAACTTTGAAGTCATGAGTTGTTGCAAGTGATAATAAGAATCAAGTGGATATCATCTTAACTACAGGAGAGAAAATATCCCCATAATCAATTCCCCCCACTTGGGAATATCCCTTCGCAACCAACCTTGCCTTATGCCTCTCAACACTACCATCAGGACCCACTTTCTTTTCGAACACCCATTTGCAACCAACGAGTTTCTATCCATTAAGAAAAGGTACCAAATCCCATGTAGTATTATTTTTCAATGCAACCATCTCTTCATTCATGGCTTCCATCTAGGAATCTACATCATGCATACCCATATCCCCTCTAACTATCCTATTCTCATACATATTAGAAATCAAAGAAAATATGCAAGTAGAATCCAACATAGAATACCTAAATCTATCTGGTTGTCACCTTTCTTGTGTAGACCTCCTCAACTGATGAGGTTGAGGTTCTTGCTCTTCTTTAGAGCTGTTAGAGTTTCTAGAGCTCTCCTCGTCATCAAGTTCACTAGGAGTACGTAGTTCATATCTCTCAAAAGTAGGTGGAATTTGAACTACCTCCTTTTCTTCCTTCTCTGGTTGTAGATCAACTGTGAAAGGTTTCATCTCATGGAATATAACTTCTATTATAGAGCACCTTATTTGCAACTGGATCCCAAAGCTTGTACCCTTTCACATCTATACTATAGCCTATGACGATACACTTTACTTCCTTGTTCTTCAACTTAGATCTTTTCACATTTGGTACATGAGCATATGCCTCACAACCAAAGACTTTGAGTTGTCTTATCGAGGGATTCTTTCCAAACCATGCCTCAACGAGTTTCTTTTCAACAAGATTCGAAGTAGGAGAGCTCTTAATCAGATAACATGTAGTGGCTATAGCTTTTTCCTAGGGATTCTATTCAAGGCCAACACCACTCACAATACTCTTAGCCCTCTCCATCGACATTCTATTCATCCTCTCTGCAACTCCATTTTTTTGTAGGGTGTATGGAGTTGTCTTGTGTCTCTCAATCCCATGGTCCTTACAGAACCTGTCAAATTCTATGAACAAAACTCACCATCGTTATCCTTCCTTAAGAACTTAATTTTCCTACCAATCTAGTTTTCAACCAAGGGTTTGAATTCCTTAAACCAACTGAAAACTTAAAATTTAATTATGAGGAAATACAAAAAATGTTCTTCTAGAATAGTCATCTATGAATGAGACAAAATATACAAATCTAGACAATCAAAGAACATTAATTGGACCAAACACATCAGAATGCGCATAATCCAAAACCCCGGAAGATTTATGAGAACTAGAATAAAAAGAAACATGGTGTTTTTTTTCATATATTATAATGTTAGTAAAAATTGAACTCCGAATTGCAATCATCAAGGCCTTTAACAAGGCTCTCATTTTTCAAGGCTCTAAGACCCTTCTCACCAAGATGGCCAAGAATTTGGTGCCACAACAGTGTTTTCTTTGCTGGGAGCTTCATCTCCAAAGCTTTGGCACCCTTAGGTACTAAGAAAGAATGACCATCAAATGTAGACACCACAATATTCTTCTCTGCTCGATCTAATGATGAGGATGAAAAATCCAAAGCCCTTTTCTTGGACTTCACATAATTACTATTACATTGAACTGTGCATGCATCTGGCTTATACAAGGTGGCAATATGAACACCCTTAGCAAGAACCATAGAACCTCTATTCATTTTGCATCCACCACTCAAGAAAACAACTTGCACTCCTACATCACTCAACTTACTCACTAAAAGTAGGTTTCATGCCAAACTAGGGATATGTAGTACACCATCAATCCCCTTTACTCTACCATCAGGGAATCAAATCCTAAATCTTCCATGGCAAATAATCTTTAGGTGAGAATCATCACCCAGATACACCTTCCCACCATCAAACTCTTCATACTTTGAGAACCAAACTCTGTGAGAGGTCATGTGGAAACAGGCACTTGAGTCAATCAACCACACATCTTCAGATGCATGCATTTCCAAGGTTGCGATAAATTCATTATGAGGAATTAGAATCAGATTTAGAATCAAAGGATTTATAGTTTTTCTTCTTTTTCTCCTCTTTAAAATCTTTTTGAAAATGATTGGATTTATCACAGCTCCAACATTTAGCTTTAGACATTTTACCAAGAGACTTAGATCTCCCTGAAGACTTGGAATTATAATTCTTATCCTTTTTCTTGTCTTCTCCTTCAATCTACCACGAATAGTCAGGGCCTCCTTGGCCATCTCAAAATATTTCCTCTACATCTCTTAAGAAAACATCAAAGCAACCACATCTTCCATCTTAAAGTAGTTGTTTTACTTCCAATAGCCATCACTAGATGATCCCATGAGTCCATCAAAGAACATAGTAGAAGTATGCAATGGTCCTCGTCTTCAATCTTCACACCAACAAAACCCAGTTGAGAAACAAGAATATTAAATAAATTTAGGTGATCAACAAATGATCCTCCTTCCTCTATCCTTAGAGAATACAACTTATTTATCAAGAATAGTTTATTTACCAAGGATTTTCCTGATAAATATCACCAAGCTTCTTCCAAAGACTCTCTGCAGTCTTCTCCTCATGGATATTTAGGAGCACAAAATCAGCCAAGCAGAGTCTTATCAGACCCTTGGCTTTTTGATCTATTAGATCCCAATTAGTTTGTGAGGTTACTACTACTTTTGTAAGTTGGATATTGCAACCCATAGATCTCTATCTACGACCATATCCTCCATTTTTAATTTCTACAACTCTAAATTGTCACCATTGAATTTCTCCATCTCTATTCTTCTAGATGTGTGTTCCATCTTAAAATTGTAACAAGATTACAAAGTTCTCTTTGCAAGAACTCCCATTGAATCCAGATAAGCACAAAAACCCTTCAAAACCAACAAGGATAGCAAAGTTGGATAGGATCTGATACCAACTAAAAGGAAAGATGAATGTGAAAATGCTTCCCTAATGCAAATCAATCAGGAGAGGGTTGCAAAACTTTGTTTCAAATCCTTTAACACTTATAGTTATCATTCAAGATTACACATACATTCAATTATTTCAAATTTAAACACATAAATCACAACACACAAAATTTATGTGGGAAAACCCTTTCAAGAAAAAACCCACACACCAAAGCATAAATCTATTGTATTATAGTAAAAAGCTATTACATACAACATTCAGAGTCTATGCTCTTGCGGGTGTTGATTCATTATGACACAAGTTCTAGAGTGAATCCGACAACATAATGGTTTACAAATATTACAATCACAACATCATCAATATATGCACTAAGGCTTCAATATATATCCTTCTCACACATGGGAATCCAACATTATCATGTGTCAATCCCTTAGTTTCTTACATGCATGCAAACTGAAACTGACAACATGCATGAGTCTCAAGTGACCCAATTAGCAACCTGTCACTACTGAATTTGACACCATTTTTCGACAGACGTTTGTCAGTCGTTCGACAAATTTTTGTTGGACAAGCGAAGAAATGACGAAAATATTTTCATCGCAAGGCTAACGATGAATTAAATGTTGAAATACCGGTACAGATTCATCAGTTGTCGGCATCATAAAATGGCCTGGATGTTCGTCGGAATATCGACGAAAACTTCGTGTATCCACCAACGAATTACACCAGAAGTTTGTCGCCATTTCGACGAAATGGGCAAGGAGTAGCATCGAAACAACACCAGAAGTTCATCGCTATTGCGACGAAATGGGAAAGGAGGAGCGTCGAAACAACACCAGAAGTTCGTCGCCATTTCGATGAAATGGGCAAGGAGTAGCGTTGAAACAACACCAGACGTTCATCGCTATTTTGACGAAATGGGAAAGGAGGAGTGTCGAAACAACACCAAAATTTCGTCGCAATTGTGATGAAATTGGCAAGGAGTTACAATGAAGCCTTCGTCGTAACTATAGCAACTTCATCGGACCTTTTCGGTGATTCGTCAGTGGTTTGCGTCGAAATTGCGACGAAACAATGCAATTTTTTTTTAGAAAAAAATATTCGTTGAAATTTACCATCGCGGAGACTGATGACTGATCAGGGTATAAAGAATCATTTTTCTGCCACCATAGTGAAAAGTTAGCACTTTCTTTCATCTTTGCATATTGGTTTGATGCTTCAAATGATGCATTTCTTATATTGAAAAGTGCATTACCTTATTGAGCTTCTCTTTGTTTCGAGAATAGTTTAATATTCTCTACTTAACAGGGTCAACCACGTGACGGTGGAAGCCGATTTGGCCCCTCCCCCCTCCTCACATCACTCTCAATTCCCCATACCCAATCATATAATATTAATCATTCATTCATCCATTAATAACATATAACATTCATTCATTAACATATAAGATTCATTAATTAACATATTCACATTCATTCTTTCATTTTTTACATATTATAAAAAATATGGTTGTCATGATATGATTACAGTCACTTTTTTTTTGGTTTCTTTTTTAAAGATACATAAAGATGAAGTGGAGTATCGTTTTCTAAATAAATATATGTCCCCCCTTTAGTTGTTCTTCCCTCTACTCGTGATCTTAATGTACGCCTAGTCATCTGCTCATGATGTGGACGCCGCTGCAAGGGGTTTGGTGCAATAAGAAAGACATGTTAAACTGATATGTTTTATTATTATCGTTACAAGTATTTCATTAATTAAAAGAACATTAGAGTGGTTCTCTTTACCTGATGGGTCCACATCATGTTCCTAAACTTTTGTTATAGACTCATGCTCAACATGCTGAACACCCCCTAAATCCTGATCTGCAGTTGAAACACGAAAGGTTACATTAATTAATACAACAATTGAAATTAAATATGTTTAAGAGAACATGAGAGTGGTCCTCTTTACCTGATGGGGCCACATCATGTTCCCGATCGTCTCTAGTTGATCATGCTCAACACGCTGATCACACTCTACATGCTCTAAAGTTGAAACACCAAAGGTTACATTAATTAATACACCAATTGTAATTAAATATGTTTAAAAGAACTTTAGAGTGGTCCTCTTTACTCGATGGGGCCACATCATGTTCCTAATCTTCTCTAGCTTGATCATGCTCAACATGTTGATCACGCTCTACATGCTCTAAAGTACCGTGGTGCACACCATTACCTTCATCTCGCACGCTGCTCCACCACCAGTCGCATTCCAATGTCATGTTTCATCATTGCTTGAATGTTTTAAAAAATAGGCATGTAATTACTTTATGGTGGAAATTAATATTAAATAGATTGCACAAGTATTCAATTTTAAATAAACTTTATTGAGTTTATTTAATCAAGGTGTCGATGTAGTGGAAGTTGTCAGGTTTGCCCAACAAGACTCTTAGGAGTTCAAATTACCTAATTCATAGCCTTGTTGGAAGGCAATCTTCAAAGTCATCTTCCTGTAGAACTCGTTGAATTCAGAGTCTCTACATTTTCGTAGAAGGGCAAGATCATGAATTTTGTTCATCAAACCAAAATTGTTTCCAATTTATTATTTGGATACAATATTTCATTTATTGATACTTACAATTCATGTAGCTAATTTCATATAACCACCAGAGCCAAGTTTCTATTTCCCATGTTTTTTTAGTCTGCCTTGTTGCCTTCGATGTGCTCCGCAGCCTATGAAAAGTTTGAAATACATTAGATTATGTAAAAAGAAAGAGTAATCAGTATATAATTACATTGTTGATAGTATCACATACCTTCCTTGACTTGGTGGTGTCTTTCCTTTTTTCTTTTTAGCCTTCTCCATTCCATCCGACACCAGGTCCTTCCACTCCCTCTCCAGAATCATTGGGGGACGCTTGTACTTTTTGTTCTTCTCTAAATGTGACCTATATTGGTCCCTCGCATACTTTAGATAGGTACCAACTTTATGAAGGACCTTGGTTCGGTTGAATTTTTTATCACCGAACAACACAACTAAACAGTTAATGAGCTCATCTTTTAAATATTGATTTTGGGTATTCCATCGTGTACGTATGGTGGGCCCAAAGAGCTCCAATGTAATATCACTTAGATGTTTATAAAAAACATCATTTCTTGCAAAATGATCATGGGATCAATATATAGTCTAAAAAGAACGATCAATAAGTAAATTTCAATTGGATTATATATAATAATAATTAAAACATTTTAAAGTACCTAGGACCTTCTCTATCTTTATGGGAACGAAATCCTCGGTCACCACAAGTGTGATCGGCAATGTTCCCATACTAGTAATACAGGAAGATCCAGGAAATGCTGCTAAAACATCACTAGTACTAGTGGCCTCTGCATCCCCAGGTACATGTCCTAACACATGTTCTGGTATGTGTTGGTTGCCAAAGGGTGCATTAATAGATGCCTGCATGGTATGTGTTGCCGAAATTTCAGACGACAATATAGGCACGGATGATGGGGTCAGATGATGTGATGTATGCGTAGGAAGATCAGGATGGACACTTGTACCAACCCTTACTCCTCGGGCAACACTTGTAGTACCCTGATCATGGCCAGGAGCATCATGAGGAGGCAAATAACCCTGTAAAAACAAAACATATTTTAGTTCATGACATAAAAGAGTACAAAATATAAAACCATGAATGAACTTATGTTATAATTAAAGACCTCATGACAACTTACTTGCAAGTTTTGTAATCTCTCAGTCAATATTTTAACCCTCTCTCTTATCTCATTTGTTTGAGGCACTATGAACATCATCTTAACCATTTCTTGATTGCATTTTTTTTTAGATCTTCTTTATTGTATCGAGAGGATTTGTTGAATAAGCGATGTCATCATCACAAAATATTGACTGCACCTCACTATGGATGCTCTCCTCTACTGCTGGTGCCTTTCCCTGATCAGTCAATTGCAACAAGAATAGTAAAAACATTATCGAAATTAACCCAATAAACTTATGAAAAAAACATAATAATAAAACATTTTTCTCGTATCTAATTTGTACAATTACAATGAGGTAAACCCGTCAGTAGTTACCGAAGATAAGCATCGGCGACCGTGTTCACGTATCTTCTCTCAGACGCACAATGTCCCCGTGACAAAATTAAAATATAAAACATTAACAAATGAAACCAATAGGACTTATGAAAAAAACATAAGAATAAAATGGTATATTGGAGTCATTAATCGAGGTTAGTAAATGGTGGCCATAGTAATGCCTCACCCCATAATAATCGTGGTTTGTAACTAAGGATTCAAATTAACGTATTAGCAACTCTTCCCCCACAGCTATTGATTTTATCTATTACGATATTACCCGGCTCGCTAATATGCAATTGCTGTTTATTTGTTGACCCGTGTCGCAATCGCTTATAAACCCTTCGCAATATTCCTGACGCTTTTGGCCTTTTTGTCAATGTATAGCCACTCCTTTACTTTGATCCTTATCTTTTAGTTGTATATAATTTGCTAACAGTGCATACCTTCGCATACTTTGTGTATATCGAACGAGTTGCATCCAATCTTTGTAACTGTAACAAGGTCCAACATACTCCATCAATTCAAGAATTTTTCAGAATGCATCTTTTATGTCATCTTGATGCAAAATAGGCCCAACCATGTAATGACGATGGTGCTATGCGATATATCCTCTTGTTGACACAAAAATCGTTGTTTATTGAGGAAGTTCCTTTGGCACCCATTGTTTCCAGATGTTTGTACCAAGGGAACTCGACATCACTTATGCTCTGTATCATCATAAGAACATGACCTCCTTTAGCAAGAAAAATTCCATGCGTTTATAGAATTTTTTTCTAATATTTTGACCTCTAGTTGATCTTCCTCTTTTAGACATACTATATGTCTCGCTTTCCTCTTCTCTTCCTGAATTTCCCTCGCTCGAGGAAGACAGATCTGACAAATACCTATTTTGTGGTACTTGCACTCATAAGGATGTTGGATGAAGTTCTTTTCATGGTGATGTGATCCTGGCAGATATTATGATTAATCTATCATTTCATCGCCAGAATTTCACAAAGTTATAAGGTAATCAAGTCTTGAGCTAGTTGTTGGGCCACCGGCCCAAATGTGTCCATCACAAATCAAATCTACTTAACGTGCTTTAACTCCCAAACTTTGTAACAAGTGTTAAATGTGACTATGGTCCACCGGTTACACAACCAAGGCCTCAAATGTATTCTCTAATTGTAATCAAATGATTTTTCTCTTCATTCAAGTAAATAAACTTGAAGGAAAACACCACCAAGTGGTTTATTGGACACCCAATACGACTAAAAATAACAAAAAAATTACATTTAATTCCATGTCTAAGGGTTAACTAAAGGGAGGGAGTGTGTGCTAGGCCTGGTGAAGTCATCATAATTGTATGCTTTGGCAATAATTTTTTTTTAAGTAATCTTAAATCTTCCTATGTCTAATTGCTAGGAGACTTTTGGTATGTTTTAAGGTAGGATGATCGATGAAAGATCCCAAAGAGCCTTTCTCCATGGTATCTAGGTACACATAGCAGTGGTCTTCTCTTATACAGTTGGACATGATTTAAAGAACTTAGCTAGGAATTATTCATTTAACCTAAGGTTTTCTCATAATGCCATCATTGGAAAAGTATGATTGTTATCAATTAGATTTGCACCCTGCTGAATGCAATATTCAACAATCTACTGAAACATGGAAACCTTCTTCAGATGTGGGTGATCTGAATGAAGAAGGAATCTCCAGAGTGAGCTGGTTCTCTGAATGATTAATTTTATTCTAAGATGTTCTGAGGGAAAAGGGATAGAAGGATGTACTGATTAAACTTAAAACCAACTGATGATTAACTTATTACTTATGATAGAAATTAGATCTTGCCACTCACAACAATTTCTCTATTACAATAGTTCCTACAATCTCACCAATACATGATTTCATCAATAATTTATATGAAGATTCAGAGTCATCGAATACATCATACAACCTGAAAACATAAAACTCTGTGCAAAAAACTCATGAAAGCAGGACATTAAGGCTTCAAAATGAAAACACAAAGCATCAAACTGATGTTACCAGTCTTGAGACAAGAAAATGGAAAGAAATCTGCTGTATTACTAAAATTGAAAGAGTGTCAATCTGCCAAAACTGAATACAAAAGGTTCACAAGCTCAAAAATTCCTAAGAGCAGGAATTGAAATCTGAACTGAGAAGGAGAGCTCAAAAAACTAAGTCTTTTGAAAGGCATAGCTCTCAAGAAACCCTAATCCAAGCTTAGAAAAAAGCTCAAGGAAAAAGGCTTCAAACTGTCTCAAAAACTGCATAAAAGCGGAAAAAAGCCTATTGCTTTTATGATCACACTGTCAAGCCTCTAAAAATAGGTTGATTTTGCTTTAAAAGCCCAAAAAGCACCTTATCCCTCCAAGATAGGTCTCAAATCTGAACAAGAGAAGAAGTCAATAAAAATCTACTAAAAATAGCAAGAAATCATAAAACAATTTATAGGAGATTGCTTTATGATTCTGCTTTACAGGATTGCAAATTTTCACAATTTGTCTATTTTTTGCAATTTAAAGATTAAAAATCTTTTGCAAAAAAGAAAAGCTTCTTATCTCTCCATCACAACACTTTGATTTTCTCAAAAAAAATCATAAAATACTAATGTATACCATTATCTTCTCATCAAAGCTTCAATTGATTTCTCTAAAATCAATTAAAAACAAGGAACCCTAAATAGATAATCATTAGAACCTAACCCTAGGTCACAAGGTATTCACTATTACATTCACATTGTTTTCTCATAAAACAATAACATAATCCATATTCAAGCCTTCATAATTCACTAAGGCAAAAGAATAAGTCTTAAAATACTTAACATGTCGACCTAGCATAGGAATTTTCGGCCCCCACATATCAAACTTCAGATTTTGATAAATCACACTGCAAAGGTTATAAGTCTCGGCCTCCATTCCAAGTTCTCCACGTGCTTTGACCGAAGACTTTAGATGATGATAAGGTTGGAATTAGGGTTCGAACAAAACAAGGTCAAACCCTAGCAATGATTCATTTCGCACTCCACCATTTTGAAGAAAAATAGCTCTGTCTGGAAAGAAAGCACCGCCATGATGGACCTCGAATCTAAACTCGTGTGCCTAGAGAAACTTCACTACTACCTTCAGATTGTTGAATCTTCAATGGGTAAGCTTGCTTTTGCAGTATTGAAGTTTCTTTCACTTCATTCTGGAATATCAAAAGGACCCTAAGGCCACGGCCTGTTCATGCATTTCTTCTAACTTTTTCCACACTCCTGTGCTTCGCTCTTCTTTGGCCATCATGAGCTAGAACTCAGCCTCTGTCAGGAGACTCCATGAGAGAGCTCGCCTTTGTGTTTTTGCTTTCACTTCCTGTGCATAAGGTAAGCTATGTGTTCATATTTTTGTTCACTATGGGTTTGAGGCCGCAGCTACCACCACTTTTGATGCCTTTGTTTTGTATTTTTTGTGTTCACATTTACCATTGTTGTGCTCTATTTCCACTATGAGAGCTCGACCGCTATTTTGAGAGCTGGAAGTCTTGG